>JACEVL010000180.1:61905-486905 GCA_020284085.1 Aporrectodea caliginosa | reverse complement strand
TTATATACAGTGCTGGTACTGCACTATTCTGTGCATAGAATTTGAAACTTAAAAGACTCCTCTCTGCATGTCTAGCCACCACAGTGACTTCTGGTTTCACTGACATACTGGTACCTCATGATATCAACTGGACTTCTCCTATAATTGGCTTAATAATTTAGACTTCAGTTTCTCCTGAAGTGACCATCATTTGATGCTGCTTGCGTTATGCTATTGTAGCTATAGACCACTGAATTCTGGTTTCCTAACATAATTATGTGATTCAACCCGACTTCTCCGCCGGAATGCAATTTTTTTTTAGCTCAAATTCAATTGGAAAGACCATCAGTTAAATGCTTTGTGCATTGTGAATATAATGCTAATTATAATATATGTAAAAAAAATCTTGTTAAATGTTAAATCAAGTGGTTATGGTGTTTATTTCAGCCGGGATCGAGGGTCGATTGTTTTGGCAACTAAGGTGTTTGCTGCCGGTGATGGAGTTGACGATTCCATGGCCAATGCCAGAGGACTCAGTCGTGGCTCAATCATGCACAACGTTGAACAAAGCCTTCGTAGACTCAAGACAGACTATATTGACATCTACTACGTGAGTTCTTTTAAAACTGCAATATGATTAGCTGTGAGGTTATTATCTTTGTTTCGCTAAACACTGGGCTACACATACTGAAGTTGAGACCACGGGAGGTTTGCAAGACATTGTGGAAACGCAATGCTAGCTGTGGGGAGGGACTTGCCGTTGGTGATGATAATGACTTGACATGTAGAAGAATGCGCCAAGTCATGGATACGACATGTTATCAGCTTATTTTCTTTGTCATTTTCATATGGAAGACAATGTTCTAAAAATCCTACCTCTGTGGTCATTTGGACGACTTCTAGTCACTTCTTGCTCAGTTATTCCTTTCTTCACTTTGGCTTGGATGCCACTCAGTTTCAATGAAATAATATTTCACTGAAACTGAGTGACATATAACTACTACTACTACTACTACTACTACTACTACTACTACTACTACTACTACTACTACTACTACTACTACTACTACTACTACTACTACTACTACTACTACTACTACTACTACTACTACTACTACTACTGCTGCTGCTACTGCTACTACTGCTGCCACTCCTGCCACTACTACTACTACTACTACTACTACTACTGCTACTACTACTACTACTACTACTACTACTACTACTACTACTACTACTACTACTACTACTACTACTACTACTACTACTACTACTACTACTACTACTACTACTACTACTACTACTACTACCATAATAATAATAATAATAATAATAATAATAATAATAATAATAATAATAATAATAATAATAATAATAATAATAATAATAATTGTACGACAAAAAAACTAATAATAATAATAATGCCTACAATTTCTATGGCGCCGTAACACAGCACATGCCTATGTAGGCCTACTTACCATTGTTTTGTTGATGCATCTGTCTCTAGTTAAGATAGTTAAGTTTAAATAAAATAATGTCCTATGTTACTCATTATGTCAATCACAACAGCTTATAAACTGCTGTCTTGAACTGATCTAGTTACATAGGTGGCCCTACTTAGCGGGACTATCGTCCCTTTTGGGCTCCTCCTTTTGGTACCCACTGAATGTTGTACCCTTTGAATGTTGTCCAGCTTTATCTATTATTACTTAATCTGTTTGATATATATTTTGTGAGATGCTTATTTTCTGTTATGTTGCAACGTTCTTTGGTGCCAATAAACATTTTTGATTGATTGATTGATTGATTGATTTGATTGATTGATTGATTGATATGTACTTAGTCAACGTCCATCTAACAATTCCTGTTATAATTTTCTGACTTATATACCGCATAAGGATTGCATTGTATTGTATATAGGCTAGGGTGATTCAGAAAAATTTAAAATTTAAAATTTGTTGTGCTCTTGCTTTTTTATGTTCCTTTTGGTAATAAAATAACAGGGAAAAAATTTAAATGAAATTGGATAATATTTAGTACTGCCTCAACGACCTTGAAATTACTTAACTTTAACTCGTTTCGTCCAAAAATTGAATTTTAGTAAACAATCAATTTTCCTGGAAAGCTTAATAATGCCATCTTAAAAACAATGTAGCACTGTCTAAGAGGCTATTGTTTGTAATTATTTAAATCTCAATATGTTTTTAATTAATTAAAATGAAAATTGGCAAAAAGTATGTATGTACCCAATTTCTTTACTGCATTTACTAGATAACACTATTCATTCAGGAAAAGTGTTTTTTGCTTGAATTCGGAAATTGTTTCCGATGGTCTTCTATAATTTGGAAAAAAATTGTTTTTGCTCTTACTACTTTGTCAAGGTTGAGTTGAAGGTTGATGCTAGTGCAATCCCTCTTTGAGACGTTTAGTTTCTGTGGAAACGTTTTCGGAAAGAAGCCAAGTGGTGCCATTTCTTTCCCGAGATACCATAAGTGACGACCAATTGCTTTCAATCCTGTTTGCGAAATTACTTTGGATGTTGATGAATATTTTGTTAGCTCTTAATGATGGAAGCTCTTATATCAAGTACAGAATCACATGCATGGGGACAAGTGATCTATGCTTTCACATAAACTAAAGTTATTAAAAATCAAAATTTTAAACAACCAGCAGCTTCATTTTGTCTTAGCTTGAATTTACTTTGAAATAAAAATCTTTAAAATGTAAATGAGTTTAGCCATCCAGTGTGCATGATGGAATGATGGTATCTGGCACTCAAAAATTTGCTCCATGTGGTGGAAACTCTGTAACAGAGATTAGACTACATGTAAGCTCCAACAATTCTCTATAATCTTCCCTCGGGAGCTTCCAGTTCACTTTTCATTTAGAATATCTATTATAAATTGTATCATATCCAACTTTAATGTCTTTAACTGTTCATGAAGACAATTGTCTGTACTAGAACAGTACATTTCTTGGTCAATTCTGGGTCAACATTGCTGGAATCCCTGAAAAAGTAATACATCTGGATCGGATGTCGGACCAAAAGCTGCCTTGAATTGAATACGGGTACACACAGTACTTAATGCATATGATCGTAACAAGCAAGCCATAGCAACTTTTTCACAGCTTTTTTCTATTAAAACGCAAACTCCACAAAGGCGACCATTGTTGGATGCAGTCGTATCAAAAGATATTCCAACTACCCAAGCTTGTAGGTAATACTCTACCCCAAAACGTTTCCTGAGGTTTCCACTAAGATTAAATGAAAGTCTTTGACCTGGTTTCAGCCATAATATTTTTTTTTTATTAAAAAATACTAAAAAGTGTTTCTCAAAAAGTTTGCAGTATTTTGTTTTTCATAAATTATAACAATAAATTAACAAATTTGGTTGTTTGCACAATCCACCAGTTTGTTTATTTTTTTTGTAGTAGTAGAAGTAGTTTAAGATAACGATAGGCCTACTGTGCGATAACAAAGATCATTAGCATCGCCCTCCTCCTTCATCCAGGTTTGGGACTGGCACTTCCTGGCACTAGGGCATGGACATGCAGTGGCGGAGGAGTAATTTTGTATGTTCTTTTTCAGTTCTTTATTAAGAAATAGGTAAGTAACTAAGTAATTTAAAATGCTTGACAATAAAAAATATTAATTTAATAAAATTTATCTTCAGAATAAAACTTTGAGCTTCTTGAGGCAGTCCTAAATACAAACCAATTTCAGCCAAATTTCACAGTTTTGCTCTATGTAGTAAAAGGAACAAAAAAAGTAAAGAGCCTCTCTTAATTGTCTACTTTAATTTTTTTCCTACAGAACTTGAATCACCCTAATATAGGCCTATTGATTTTTGGTTAGGCTTATGCTATGGCTGTCATAATGGGACTAGTTACAAAAGTCTGCTTAAGTAAGTTAAGTAAATGGTAAGTAAACTTAAGTAATACGTCCCTGTTATGCAATAGAGCAAATGGGAGGCACGCATTTCTTAAGTCCTTCAGCCAGCAGTGGATGAAAACCAAGATCATGCACATTTTATTCGTGAATTCCAGAACTTATGTAGTTTCCAACTGATTTTTCACTCCTAAAATTCCTCTGCATTGCCATTACCATGTCGTACAGACAATCGTTGAATCAGATTAATCTCCGGGATGGATTACAATATGTCGGACTTACGAATTCATCCACCGTTGACTCGAGGCCGTTCTTAGTTTTATGCTTTGGCTCATGAACAACTTTACCTACTTGCGTACCTACTTTTTGTTTGCTCGTATAGGTGCTTCTCAGAAACACTCTGCATTTTGGTTAAATTATGTACACAAAAACTTCTTGTTGAAACATTAATAATGAAGCTATTTACCACATATTTTGTATATTTCAGATGCACCTTTATGACGAAGGAGTGGAGCTGGAGGAGACTTTAGGTGCGTTTAACGACCTGGTTCGATCTGGCAAAGTGCGCTATGTCGGATTGAGCAACTTAACTGGAAGCCTCTTGCAGAAGATCACGGACTACAACAAATTCTTGGGATTTGATGCATGTGTTACTTTGCAGGTGAGTGCAATGTTGAGTTTCAAAGGAACACTGGCTGCTAAAGGTTTTTTTAAATCTTTCCTGTCAAGGCTGGGCCAAGAGCACTTCTGGGTAGATGAAGGTCTTTATAAATTTAGGGAATTTAGTGAATGAATGACTATTGAATGAATATACGAGCGACTGGATTATTCATTAACTTCTTGGTTGAAAGAAGAAGTTCATGTTTGATTGACTGACTGATTGATTGAGTGTTGACAGGTGGCCTAATGCCCGTGCCCTATGTTTACATTCATGTGCATTGTGTGAAATGGACAATTGCAGTTTTAGAATTTTGGAGTAGAGATAAGAACTTTCTGCGATTTGGGTGGATGGAAGAAGCGGCTGAAAGATTTCCAGGCGGCTTTACTGTGTTTGTTTGTGCCAAAGCATTTAAACTGAGAAATCTTGACATTTTAGCAAGAATACAATCTGATGAGTCGTGATTCTGACATCGAAGTGGTTCCGACATGTCGTAGAGAAGGCATCAGTCTCATTCCATACAGCCCACTCAAAGGGTAGGTATCATCAGTCAACAAGCAAACCTCTCATCTAGCTATTCTCGGGCAGAGCCAACGAGGGAGTCAATCAGCCAGCCATTCAGCTTGTGAACCAGCCTGTCACTCCTCCCGTTTTTCAGTCTGTCAGTCAGCCATTCAGGCAACCAATCTGCCATTTATTAGTCAGTCAATCAGCCAACCATTCAGCCTTTTTAGTTGTGGTTCTCTTCAGGACTTCTCCTCCTGAGTCCTGACCTTTCTTTAGCTGCTTTACTTTTGACTACTCTAATTTATTAACTTTGGTTACCTTGCTTTTTCTTTGTACCCTCCCTTTTTGGCTGTAACTGGATTAAATAGCTTTTGGCCTTATACCTTTCTTGGAATAAGTTACCTTGTCTTAACTTTCTCTGCCGTAGCTTCATCTTAACCTTGTTTTAACTTGCTTACTTTGACTTTGTGTTTCACTCAGCTTGCCAACTATACGCTGCTTTGCCTTTCCTCTCTCTACTTTAACCTGCCTTTACTTGCTATATTTTCCTTTGTTTTTTTAGAGGTTTACTGACGGGGAAATTCAAGCGTGACGATCCCAAGACTTCAGCGACCCTGGCCGGAACACGTCTTGGCTGGGTTGCTGAGAAACCGTCAGAAAGAGCCATTTTTTCAACACCGGACGTGGCAACTTTACGCAATGATGAAAACTTTTGGACATTGATGGACACTGTTAAGGCAATTGGAAAACAGCATGGTATGTGTAGTAAAATAGTACACCCCAAATCCAAACTATTTGAGTGATGCAGCTGTAGAAACATTTTAGCAACGGTTGTTAAGGTGCGACTTTTGAGTTCTGTTAGATATCCAGGTTCCAGCACATGTGTGAGGTCCTTAAAAGTACGTTAGAAATATTCAGATACATGGAATGGATATATTGGCCAGCCTAGTGGTTGATCGGTTGAAGTGCAAATTCTGAGTTCTTTTAGATAGGTATGCCGTGTAAGATATTTAAAAGACACTTACAAGTATCCATATTCTGAGCTCTTCAGTACTTTAAGATACATGTAGATATGTTTCAGAAACCGTGTGAGACCTTAAAAGGCACTTTTACAAATATGCAGATACATGGCATAGATATAACGGTAAATTGTGATTGATCGGTTGCTTGCGTTCAAGTGTGCACTGTACACAAAAAGGCACCATAAAAATTTGGACACGTCACACATGGTATATGTTGATGGTTGCATGACCACATTTCCCTACCTAACTAACTCATATCTTTGTGCTTCCGAAGTGTTTGTTTTCTTCTAAAGGTAAGCTGTATGCATGTTTGGATCAGATTACCAACATAAACATTATTTAACTACCTAAAATACACACTATCTTATAGCAAGCCAATTAGCTGCGTAGCTGCCCACCTTTCTCTGCCTATCGACTTAATATCTTTGTGTTTCTGAAGTGTTGTTTGTTTTCTTTTCTAAAGGTAAGAGACCGGGTCAGGTGTCACTTCGTTGGTTGCTGCAGAAGGACTTCATTCCATCCGTCATCATTGGCGCCAAGACAGTTCAGCAGCTGGAACAGAACATGGCCGCTGGAACCGGATGGAAGCTCACTGATGGAGAGGTAGCAACTATTGCATTAATGCTCAGTATATGAACGATAGTAGCTAGTAGCCAGAGTGCTTAACTATCAACCCAGAGTTCAAGGATTGGAATGCCTTGCTGGGAAGAAATGTTTTAAGATGTATCCTTCATATATGCTACCCAGTGATAATGTGAGTGCACTGTCTCTCTACGAGTGGTTAGAATATCGGATGACTGCAATGGCGGAAGACTTATGAGCAGATGTTAATGAAGGAGGAATATGCTTATTTTATTAGAGATCGGATGACTCATTGGATTAACCCCCTTTGGTAAAACTGAAACATGTTACATATTTTTAAACCAGTGTAACAAGACAGTTGTAGTGCATTTCGATTTCTGTGGAAATTGACATAAAATTGCATATTAATTATGTTTGCTGACAGATGAAGCACCTGGATGATGCTTCGAGCTTCGCTGGTCCGATTCCGAAGTATCCCTACCACACGATTGACCTCTGGCAACAAATGTTAAATCGCACTCGACCAAACGTGTGATTCGTTTCGGTAGTGTGCTTTGGAAGATTTTCTTTACCGCGATTACAGTAAAATTAGTCTAGTCTACGATTATTGTAATGGAAGAGAAATAGGATGGTTGGTCTAGTTGTTTTTCCGGAAATCAGTTTTGCTTAGATGATATGTAGGGCATTATTTGTTTGCAGTGCTTTGACATGCAATGGGTTAAGATATAAAGCATAACACATTTTTATTTTTCACACAGTATGCACTCCAAAAGGGACAAGTCCCGATAATCCAAACTCATGTATTAAAGGACCTATACTTTACGTTAATCTATCCCTCTCTTACTTATTGTAACGTAATCTGGACTTCCATCTCTGATTCCCATCTCACTGAACTTATGATCTTACAAAATAGCTGTTAGAATCATCACTAACTCACTGATACTCTGTCACACAAGACCACTATTTACACAATACGGACTTCTCATCATTAAACTAATTAGGCTTGTTCAACTTGCGACATTCATGTATCAATATTCACACAGCCTTCTTCCGCCTTCTTTCTTATCCTACTTCCCCTACGGCACACTCTAGAATTACAAGAGGGAACAGGGACTATCAAATTAGCTTTGCGAAAACTAATATACGTATATTTTCAATTAAATTACAGGACCCGGTCACATGGAATAACTTACCCAGAAGCATTCGCTTATATCATTGTTCTCTCACACATTTTAAGCAGTTGATTCGTGCACACTCGCTATCTTGTACTGATTAATCGATGTAGGCCTATACAGGTCTGCTCCTGTGGCTGCTGGTATGTAGCTATCGTTGCTGTTCTTTTTTTTAATTGTGTAAGCTTGAATGATTATGTCTCTTGTTAAAAGTTGTGTTAAAAATGTTTAAAAAATGTTATAATACTTAAGCCTACGTTCCCAGGTGATCTTCCACCCACCAGCTTGACATAGTTTCTCGTCTCAGTAACTAGGCCCCGGTACCAGTGGCGTAACTAGGGGTTCGTGCGCCCGGGGGCAAGAATTTCCTGAAATTTTGTTTGTCTTAGTTCCGCCAAAAATTCTGATGAGCTTTTTTTTTGCTTTTCCGTCTTTTCCATGAAAACGTGGTAAAATTGTCAGAAGCCTCATTTTGCGATCCCCCGCCCGCGCCCCTGCAAGACTCATGTATAATAGTAACTTTTTGGGACTTTTTAGCTATTCTTGCCTGATTTCTTTACAAAAAAATGTTCTCAAGCCTAATTTTGCGCCCCCCCTGTCCTGCGCCCGGGGGCTGCCGCCCCCTGCCCCCTCGTTACGCCACTGCCCGGTACAGCGGGATTCGTCCCTATCGGTGCGCCCGTTGCTCCCAGCTGCCATGCAATTGATCGATGATGTACTTCTGTTTGTTTTTGCGTTTTCTTTTTCATTCATTGTATGTATTACTCAGATGCAGCGGCGCCGCTAGGATTTTAATTGTGTACGCACAATCAGCATGCGACCATGCGTAGGCCGGGGCCCGGGACGAAAGTGTGTGGGGGTACGAAGAACGAGCGTCCGAACTTTTTTGAATTTCCACACTGTAATGGTAGCAGTTTAAGCAGTCATCTGAACAAAATTGCTCTATAAATTCAGTGCTGGCAGGAACCAGGTGTCACTCGTAGCTAAGATGTAGTTTGAGTCGCGTTTGAGTTTCACTACAGACAATACTGGCAAACCAGCCATTTATTGAAATCAATATAAAAACTAGAAAATACGTTCAATTTCCAAGAACGCCATAAGCCTTGAGGTATAAACATATTGCTGACCAGA
This sequence comes from Aporrectodea caliginosa, assembly GCA_020284085.1. Taxonomy (NCBI): domain Eukaryota; kingdom Metazoa; phylum Annelida; class Clitellata; order Crassiclitellata; family Lumbricidae; genus Aporrectodea; species Aporrectodea caliginosa. The sequence continues at coordinate 477,968 of JACEVL010000180.1, read as the reverse complement.
TAGAATTAGCAGAAATAGTTAAAAAATGGTACACAAACCAAGCAAGAAGGATTCAACTACCGAAGAACGAGCGTCCGAACGTTTTTGAATTTCCACACTGTAATGGTAGCGGTTTAAGCAGTCATCTGAACAAAATTGCTCTATAAATTCAGTGCTGGTAGGAACCAGGTGTCACTCGTAGCTAAGATGTAGTTTGAGTCGTGTTTGAGTTTCACTGCAGACAATACTGGCAAACCAGATATTTATTGAAATTAATATAAAAACTAGAAAATAGGCCTACGTTCAATTTCCAAGAACGCCATAAGCTTTGAGGTATAAACATATTGCTGACCAGATAGAATTAGCAGAAATAGTTAAAAAATGGTACACAAACCAAGCAAGAAGGATTCAACTACCGAATCGTGAAGCAATGTGGTAATGAGGTAGCCTATAGTTTTATTAAATGTTCAAGGAACAACACATTTTGAAATTTGATATTTTGAAATTTGAAAGATAACACTCGAGAGAAGCCATTAATTAGGTGTAGCCTACAAATACAATATATCTGTACAATGTCATAATAACAGTATATTATACTCATTATAATAGGATGGTATTATATATTATAATTATTTTATAATAGTATCATTAAGCTATACCAAAGATCAGGCGAGTTACTATAGCATTACGCAACTGCGTATATAGATTTTAACAGCTCTCAAAAACTACAAACCGTTTAGATTACTTATTGACATCCTAGATTACTATTATTCGTTGAATTTCTATTGTGCAGACTTTGTTATTGTGAGGTCCGCAAACATTTTCCTTCGCGGACTCTGGAAATTTCGTGGCACTTCTGAAATTTCGATCACAGACCCACAGTAGTTTCAATCATCGTAGGCTAATTTCATATGTTCCACGCAATGCCCAGTACATAAGTTCGTTGATTCAGAATGTGTGGTCAGTAAACTCGAGACAGTATTGTCGCAGAATGTCGTGCGGGTAAGTTCTACACTATATTGCTTGACATGAGCGCAGACATGATCAGTACCATAGAACAGATATCGGTCTGCTTATCAAAGTTAATGACGGTAACAACCCCGGTTCTGAGAATGTGGTAAAAGAACAATTTACAGCTTTCCCAACTCGTGACGCCACTGGCGAAACTATTGCGACAATCGTCGAGCAGCAGCTATCTGAGGTCGGACTCGAAGAGAGCAACTGGAGGAAAGGTAGCAAGAGAGCGAAATGGAGGAAGAGAGCGAAATGGAGGAAAGGGAGGAAGAGAGAGCGAAATGGAGGAAAGGCAGGAAGAGAGCGAAATGGAGGGTAGGGGAAGAACAGAGCGAAATGGAGGGTAGGGGTGGAAGAGAGCGAAATATAGGAAAGGGAGGAACAGAGCAGAAATGGAGGAAAGGGAGGACGAGAGCAAAATGGAGGGTAGGGAGGAAGAGAGCGAAATGGAGGGTAGTGAAGAAGAGAGCCAAATGGAGTGTAGGGAGAAAGAGAGCGAAATGAAGGGTAGTGAGGAAGAGAGCGAAATGGAAGAAAAAGAAGAAGAGAGCGAAATGGAGGGTAAGGAATATGAGAGCGAAATGGAGGGTAGGGAGAAACAGAGCGAAATGGAGAAAAGGGAGGAAGAGAGCGAAATGGAGGGTAGGGAGGAAGAGAGCGAAATGGAGGAAAGGGAGGAAGAGAGCTAAATGGAGGAAAGGGAGGAAGAGAGCGAAATGGAGGAAAGGGAGAAAGAGAGCGAAATGGAGGAAAGGGAGGAAGAGAAAATGGAGGAAAGGGAGGAAGAGAGCGAATGAAGGAAAGGAAGGAAGAGACTCAAGAGAGCGAAATGGAGGAAAGAGAGGAGGAGGAGAGCGATTCTGAGCGAATGGAGGAAAGGGAGTAAAAGAGCGAAATGGAGGATAGGGAGGAAGAGAGCGAATGGAGTGTAAGGAGGAAGAGAGCTAAATGGAGGAAAGGGAGGAAGAGAGCGGAATGGAGGAAAGGGAGGAAGAGAGCGAAATGGAAGGTCAGGGAGCAAGAGAGCGAAATAAAAATGAGAGTAAGAATGCGAAATGGAGGAAAGGGAGGAAGAGCGAAATGGAGGAAAGGGAGGATGAGAGCGAAATGGAGGGTAGGGAGCAAGAGAGCGAAATAAAAAAAAGGGAGGAAGAGAGCGAAATGGAGGAAAGGGAGGTAGAGAGCGAAATGGAGGAAAGGGAGGAAGAGCGAATTGAAGGAAAGGGAGGTTGAGGGCGAAATGGAGGAAAGAGAGGAAGAGCGAAATGGAGGTAAGGGAGGAAGAGCGAAATGGAGGAAAGGAAGGAAGAGCAGAAATGGAGGAAAGGGAGGAAGAGCGAAATGGAGGGAAGGGAGGTTGAGGGCGAAATGGAGGAAAGGGAGGAAGAGCGAAATGGAGGTAAGGGAGGAAGAGCGAATTGGAGGAACAGGAGGTTGAGGGCGAAATGGAGGAAATAGAGGAAGAGCGAAATCGAGGTAAGGGAGGAAGAGCGAAATGGAGGAAAGGAAGGAAGAGCGAAATGGAGGAAAGGGAGGAAGAGCGATATGGAGGAAAGGGAGGAAGAGCGAAATGGAGGAAAGGGAGGAAGAGAGCGAAGTGGATGGAGGAAAGGGAGGAAGAGCGAAATGGAGGAAAGGGAGGAAGAGCGAAATGGAGGTAAGGGAGGAAGTGCGAAATGGAGGAAAGGGAGGAAGAGCGAATTGGAGGAAAGGGAGGAAGAGCGAAATGGAGGAAAGGGAGGAAGAGCGAATTGGAGGAAAGGGAGGAAGAGCGAATTGGAGGTAAGGGAGGAAGAGCGAATTGGAGGAAAGGGAGGAAGAGCGAAATGGAGGAAAGGGAGGAAGAGCGAAATGGAGGAAAGGGTGGAAGAGCGAATTGGAGGAAAGGGAGGAAGAGCGAAATGGAGGAAAGGGAGGAAGAGCGTATTGGAGGAAAGGGAGGAAGAGCGAATTGGAGGAAAGGGAGGAAGAGCGAATTGGAGGAAAGGGAGGAAGAGCGAAATGGAGGAAAGGGAGGAAGAGCGAATTGGAGGAAAGGGAGGAAGAGCGAATTGGAGGAAAGGGAGGAAGAGCGAATTGGAGGAAAGGGAGGAAGAGCGAATTGGAGGAAAGGGAGGAAGAGCGAAATGGAGGAAAGGGAGGACGAGCGAATTGGAGGAAAGGGAGGAAGAGCGAATTGGAGGAAAGGGAGGAAGAGCGAATTGGAGGAAAGGGAGGAAGAGCGAATTGGAGGAAAGGGAGGAAGAGCGAATTGGAGGAAAGGGAGGAAGAGCGAATTGGAGGAAAGGGAGGAAGAGCGAAATGGAGGAAAGGGAGGAAGAGCGAATTGGAGGAAAGGGAGGAAGAGCGAATTGGAGGAAAGGGAGGAAGAGCGAATTGGAGGAAAGGGAGGAAGAGCGAATTGGAGGAAAGGGAGGAAGAGCGAATTGGAGGAAAGGGAGGAAGGGCGAATTGGAGGGTAAGGTCTCAGTTGTTCATTCACTTCGTTACCGATTTTGCACAAGAGTAATCATAATGGCATGCATTTATTAGGTCAATTTGGTTCGGTAAATTATAATTATTAGTAATATTACTATTGTTATTATTGTTATTATTATAATTCGTTAAATTATTATTAATATTACTGTTGCTATTATTGTTATTATTATTATTATTATTTATTGCTATTATAATTTTTTAGTATTAGTATTATTATTCATTACTTTCCGCTTTGAACGCTTATCTATGGATAATTATTATTATTATCACTTTTCTAAGTTCATACTACCATAGTACCATTATCATCGTAATTGTTGCTATCTTAATTTTACTTCTTTGTTAATTATACTTCTTTTATAATTATTACTGCTACTACTATTATTATTATTTTTTTTTATTATTATTGTTTTTTTTGGCCCCGAGGTACACATGATCCCTCATGGATCATGTGTACCTCGGGAGGATGAGAGAATTGGAGGGTCGGGAGGAAGAGCGAAATGGAGGAAAGGGAGGAAGTCTTGAAATCATTCATTCATTCATTCATTCATTTCAGAGATTTATATAGCGCCCCTTCAAGATTATCTATTCAGAAGCGCTCCCGACTCAACCCCGTTCAACGATTAGTAGAGCCTGCGGTCTTCCGCAGTAAACTAATTTCTGCTGTTATAATTCTTTTCTTGTTTTGCTTTCGCATTGGCCAACATTCCGACCCGTAGACTAGAGGCAAATCGGTTGTATCTTCGTCTCGTATAATTAATTATCTTTGTCTGGTTTTTGGTCTTGGTAAATAGCATGATGTAAGAAATACGACATGGTAAATAGTAATTGGATTGCAGGGGTGTTCAGGCACGAATGAGGAAGTTTTTCGCCTTGCATGACATAGGCTAATTATTATGAAATTATAATTTCCCAAAGAACTGATGTAAAATGTTATTACTTTTAACCAAAAAGATGGTCTCCAAGATGCACCATTACAAACTCCGAAATAAAAGTTCCTGACAGCCTCTTCCCAGACCTCTCCCCTCAGAGAAGTTGGAATCTGCGTAATTTTTGGGAAGCTCTGGTTACGCCACTGCTAGATGGTGTTAGACTGTTAGTTTACCTAATATTAAAACTAGTACCTAAGTAATTATAATTTTGTAACTTAATAATATTTCACTTTTTTCATTTTGCAATTTTTCATTTCTTAGCCTTTCAGCGCTGTACGCACTTGCGTAAGTGCGTACGTCTAGCGGCGCCGCTGCTCAGATGCGTAAAGATGTATAGCCTATGTACATAATTATGGTAACAATAAACTGCTACTACTAAACTACTTCTGCTGCTAAATAACAGAACCCTGAACTCTGAGTGAAAACCTACGAACATTTCTTCTAGCAGATATAGGCCTACATCTATTAATAGTTGTTGTACTTTAAAGTAATTGGTGATTAATTGAATCAGTTAGATATGTTGACTCTTTGAGTGGTTGATTCACTTGCTGAAATTATTTATTTGTTCAGTAAACAAACAGCAGCCGTTATTGGCCCAATACAATTAGGCCTGTTAAATTTTCCAATTGGACTTCTCCTGTTAGTTCTAAGCTGTAGAATTGTTTAGCCTACGTTTAAAGTACGGTTTTAAAAACTTTTTAGAATATTGCATCATTTCAGTCATATTGTGTTACTTTTTCACTGCTTGTATACGTGCTGTTCTTATAACGTGTGGGTGTTTGTCTCGCAATAATAAGGATTACAATATGTTTCGGACACATCTCCACCCCGGACAACATCTCGCATCACACCGGCTCTGTCGGCAGGCTAATACCAGTCTCTTCACAGCTGTTCTAAAACAAAACCGGAGCATATTTTACATAAGTTGCTCCCACCACGGAAATCAACTACGGTACCTATGCCATTCGCCCACGGTCTCATGACAGGATCTTGACTCTTCTTGATAGCAATAATTATGAGGAAAACCATAGTTGTAAAAAACGTTTTTTTCGTTTTTTATTTTTTCCCCAAAAACGTCGTTTTTTCGTTTTTTATTTCTCGTCTCGTTTTTTTCCGTTTTTTATTTTTTATGTAACTTTATTTATTTATTAACTGTCTGTTACTATTTGTTTAATTTTATATTTGTCTGATAGGCCCTATCCCTACGTTGTCTCCGTTCTTTCAAGGATTCATATAATTTACGTCATTATTTAGTGTCATGAGTTGATAAATAAACAGCACTGTACAGGAAATAAAAAATTTAAAAGTTATTTGAATTTCTAAGTTATCCAAAATGCGAAATGTTGTCTTTGTACTCCGTAATCTCTTATTGACTGATAAACTGACAGATATTACTCCATATCAAGTTCTTATATAAGTCAGAATTGTAAGTAGGCCTAGACCTACAATTTATAATTAAGTACACTCAATACTTACAGAGTTTAGTTTTTAATTGCTTATGTCAGCATGGATTTATGTGGACTTATGTATACAATTTAAATTTGAAAAGATTTCAATATTTTTAATTTCTCAATTTCTTTTTGAATCAAACTTATGAAAAAGAAAATAATTGTTGTTGTAGATCACTGTTAATTACTTGGTGTTTACTAATAAAGTTATGTTATTTGCTGATTAAAATCAAATTGTGTACACAAGGTTTTTAATTTTAAAATGCAGTAAAAGATGTAGAAAAGTCAAATTATTTTCTTGTCCGTTTTTTTCTCGTTTTTTTTCGTTTTTTATTATTTTCAATAAAACGACGTTTTTTTCCGTTTTTATTTTGATTTTACCGTTTTTAACAACTACGAGGAAAACATTCATAGAAAGAATGCTGTACTCGTATGGATATTTTTTGTCCCATGTTGTTTGTACACCGCGCGGGTTGGCGCTTCTGCAACCGGTTTAATAAAGATTATACTCGAACCTACTTTAGTTACCAAGGAATGTTAATATTTTATTGTTCTTTGAATTTCTATGTCCCAGCTTTCTCTATTCATGGTTACCATTGATATAGACAGTAATATCTTATAGATATGACCTTGTAATGCCTATGTAATCTTCCGTGGGGAAATTAGGTTTTGCTGAGGGATCTTGACTAGTGTCAGTAGAAATTCAAATCAAAAGTTCTTCTATACTATACACTCTGTAATTTTGTCAAAAACAATGGGCGAAATTCACGTCATAAACCTTCGCTTTTATTTCCTAAGCTCTTAGCAAAACAATCCCACAAATAGGCCCCCAACAAAGAAACGACCCTGTCGTTATGTATAGTGCCACAAAAATGTGAGTTAATTTATGAATACTTGAAATGTAGGGCATGCTTACTTACTTGATGCCAAATCAGCTCAAAGAGAAACGTAGCATCATATCACAGTCTATGAAATACGTCATATCACTTGACTGTTGGATATTGGACTCAGCTAACACTTCTTGTCCCATAACCATTCGACTTAACGTCAACGCAAGTTAAGTCGAACATAATTATATATATATATATATATATATATATATATATATATATATATATATATATATATATATATATATATATATATATATATATATATATACATATATATATTCACCGTGTCTGTTTCACGGGGAAAACGCACAATCCACGTGTTAAACGCTCTGGGTTGAAAATGAGAAGGCATATCTCACGCCATAAAAGCACAGCCCGATAGGCCTACTATAAATTTTTCTACGTCTGTCTGCCTTGTAACAGGGAACTAGTTGAAGTCGCGTGGTTGTACAACCAGAAAGCTGTCCTCTATATTTTATCCTGACTCGGTGTTAAAATTAACAAGATGGCTGTGGCAGAGAAGAAGAAACCTTGTGTTGAATACAACTGGCTGAGCGAGAACTGTGGACTGAAAGTGTCCAATATTTGTCTAGGAACTATGACTTTCGGTACAGCGATGAAGGTAGGAATTACACCTAACTGTTGTTCCTCTACGTATGTACATGCTGGGAATGAAATTTTGAGAGTGGTGTCGGGCAAATTTAAATGTCCTAGTCATTCTATGATGTAATGTAATGCAAATCTTTGAAACTTTCTCTGCTCCCATAATAGCAACATTAGAGAGACCAGCTTATACTGGCGCTATATCATATCAAGTCCGCAATAGCCAAGCGACGGTGTGACTGGCATCGGTCGATCCCGGTCAGTTTTCAATGAACCTGGTCGTGTGCGCGATAGTGTACTGGTTCAAATCGCTGCCGGGGCAGAAATTTGCTTCGAGATTTCTGCTTCACTGGCTTTCCTGAGCAATTCGGCTATAATGAGTACACTGACCGTAAACTGTGGGTGGGAAGATGAGACGAAGAGGGAAAGGACTGGCCTTAATATGCTGAGGCTAAGAAGATGAATTCGCCTACACCCGTGGCTACCTTTCAGACTAGCACAAGAGACTGCTGTTATTTTCTCAAATTGTTTTGTAAAGTGCATTTTGATCTCTTAGCAGCAGCAGCAGCAGCAGTAGCAGCAGTAGCAGCAGCAGTAGCAGCAGCAGCAGCACAGCAACACAGCAGCAGCAGCAGCAGTAGTAGTAGTAGTAGTAGTAGTAGTAGTAGTAGTAGTAGTAGTAGTAGTAGTAGTAGTAGTAGTAGTAGTAGTAGTAGTAGTAGTAGTAGTAGTAGTAGTAGTAGTAGTAGTAGTAGCAGTAGTAGTAGCAGTAGCAGTAGCAGTAGTAGTAGTAGTAGTAGTAGTAGTAGTAGTAGCAGTAGTAGTAGTAGTAGTAGTAGTAGTAGTAGTAGTAGTAGTAGTAGTAGTAGTAGTACTTGCAGTCGTAGTCAGTCAGTAGCGTCGTAGCCGTAGTAGTAGTCGTCGTCGTCGTCGTCGTCGTAGTAGTAGTAGTAGTAGCAGCAGCAGCAGTAGCAGTAGCAGTAGTAGTAGTAGTAGTATTTGTCGTAGTATAGTAGTAGTGCTAGTAATAGCATAGTGGTTGTTTTGTTGGTCGAAGTAGTAGTAATATTATTATTAGTAGTAGGCTAATTGTAAAAATTGCCTGGCCAACGAGCAGTGGAACGAGAAACCTGTCGTTAATGCTTCCTACCCCAACTGAAAATGGTTGGTTTAAGTGTTTCAGATGTAATTTTAAGGTTTGTCTGGATTCGCAATGGGATCTGTTCTTAAGAGCGACATAACGAAAGAGCGACATAACTTGATAACTACCGTATCAACTCGGTGAAACCTAAGAAATGAAGTCAAAAATCAAAAGAACGACAAAGATGCAATCTTCAAATGTAATAAATCTAGGTTACGAGTTTAAACACTAGGCCTACATATAGGCTGCGAGTCTAATAAAAGTGCTAAAGTGTCACTTAGTGTTTAAATCCTCCACGAATCTATAACATGAGGTCAAGTAGGCTACTCCTCAAGAGGAATATATCACTTAAAAATAAAAATAAATGTAATTATCACTTAAAACGATTATGCTCTTTTCACGGGTCTCAGGCCCTCGTTACTTATTTAAAATTTCTTGCACACACACACACACACGCACACACACACGCACACGCACGCACACACGCGCATGCACGCGGAGGATATACCGGCTCCATGGATAGGGATGCGATCGAGGGCTTGATTTGCCGGATGGGACTTGGTGGTTTCCTCCCTCCCAATTCCTGTAGTGCCAGTCAAAATGGCCGACACAGTCGATGTCCCTCTTTTCACAGCAATGTAGTTGCAAACCACGTATTCCGATAGGCCTACATTACTGATAAAAAAAATGGTCGATTTATCTCGAAAATTTAACTTCGACCAACCGATTAAATTCGATTAATTTGGTATAATTATGTCACCAAAACTGGTAAAAAATGTGGTCACTGAAGTTACTACTTTCTTTCTAGAAAAAATTAAATCATTCGAAATGTTGAAGGTGATATGTCAGCGGTGTGTTTATTACAATGAAGACAGTTAATTTTTTTTCGTCATCTTCAACTTTTCCATCAGCAACTTCCTTAAAATTAATGTAAAAATTAATGATCGCTTAATTTTCAACAAAAACTTTCACATCATCATTTTTCGCCATATTGTTTACTCCGGAAAACGGACGCTCGACATCATCAAATAAGCAAAAACTTAACGGAGCAAGCCGAACTTAATCGACATTTTTAGCAATTAATCGATTAAGTAATCGTTAAAATACGCAGCCATATTTTTAATACTTGATTATAATTTATAACAAAAAACCTAGCTTGAACCACAGAGTTGCTCACCTTCACTGGTCAAGATCTTTCGCAAAACTGAGATAGGCTATGCAGGGTCCGATTTGTCAAAAAAGAAGCAGGGGGGTCGGAAATCTATAGAACTATTAAAAATTTTCGGAGCCGCAGTAATATTTTTTACCCCCCCCCTCTTATGGGCCTTCCCAGCCAGAGATGGGCACGATTACTTAAATTGCTTATCGATTAAAATTAGATTTAACAAAATCTTGTAGCTAATCGATCAGGAGTGGAATTAGCTGTTTAGCTAATTAATTAGCCAATCGATTAGAATTTAATCGATTAGTTAGCCTACCCATCTCTGTTCCCAGTCTCCTTTATGTTTTCTTCCCAACACCCATCATCAGTATAATATACAATACATGTATGTGTATATATATAAAATTATGTATATATACACAATACAATACAAAGTATACAGAACACCATTTGTAAATTGCTACAGTACAATGCAACTTTTGTTAACAAAACAATTGCCTGCTGTCACAGTGTGTTTTGCTTCAATCAGATATTTCAAATGAAATTGTGAAGATTAAATTAAAATAAAAACCTGGGAAGCCACCACACCTTGGCCACTGTCAAACAGCCACAAATAAGAATATGTTCATACCTTAAAACACTTAATAAGCTTATTTGATTAACAATGGAGCTTTGCTGGCATTTTTCGGCAAAATTTCTCTTGACAGTTTCAAAATCAATTTTCTGGCAATACTCAAACTGGCCAAATCCACAAGATAATCTTCTTGAGACATTGCAGACCTTACAAATTCTTAATTAGCTTGAATTTGCTGAATGATCTCTCTGCAGAGGTTACTGTTTCCAGAATTAACAGTATAACCTAAACTCACACAAACATTTGGAAATAGCTCTGAAAGATTGACTGTGTTAATAAGTTCAACAGGTCAATGGTGTAAATTTTGGGCACATCCAAAAATTGTCTTATGTACGGAGGGTAAATGTTTAATTTCTGTTATGAAATCCTGACCATTAAGGAAAGCAAGATATTGCTTTGCTAAAGTTAAAGTTTTTCTTCCAACAAACAGGCAGACATGGTTAGATATAAAATTATTTCCACAAGAAATCAAACCTTTCAGGGCTCCTGATCTGTCACCATACATTATGGACGGCTTATCTACAACTTTTACTTTTCATATCTGAAGGCTTAAATAAATATATGCATAAAATGGAAAAACTGCAAAATAAGTTCTATAATGTCAGACAGATGAACAGCAGAAGAGCTAACCTTCCTGATGATGAGGCTGGCCGCTGGTGATGTTAGAAACTGGATCCTATGACTCATTTCAATTGGGGTGCGTGTAATGAATGGTGGCTGGGGCCTATAGGAGACTGGAGAAAGCTGTAGTAGCATTGACCTACAGATGTGAAGGGCACTGTAGGCTAGCAGGGCACTATCAATCATACGCTTGCTGGACCTTGATCGGTAACTCCTCCGGCTCAGCCAGAAACTACACTCCCAGCCCTCTGGGCCCAGGAGCAATGAACCGGCTGCACCCTCTTAGGCCCTGCCCAAGATCTTTCCACATCTTGGCCCTACCTGTCATAGTAACCAAGTGACAACGCAGATGAAAGTACGGTGGCCGAGAGGAACCAAGTTGTTGTATTATCTGAAAGGATAACCCTATTCCGTAAAAAGTATATCCCAATATCAACCTACATCAGGCCGATTGGTCATAATGGAGACTATATTTTTTATTATGGAGTCATTTGGAGTAGGACTGTGGGTAATGAAAGTGAGGGGGTCCAGCCGACCCCCCCGGGGGTCGGCCAAAGACCAGAAGCATGGGGGTCAAAATGAGAAGCAGGGGGGTCCAACCCCCCCGACCCCCCCGGCAAATCGGACACTGAGGCTATGTCATAGCACTGACTGGTCAATTTGCGCAATTATCAAAAGCTGAGACAATGCCTCATTGCCTCATTTCGCTCACTCACCGACTTTTAGCCAGCGCCTCTTCACCCCGACGTTCGCTTCGCTTTGAAGCTCACATCAGAGTATGGAACTCCAATACACATCAAAATATAAGTACATGGCTGGAATTCGTACCCAGTCCTTAGGGGCCGTTCACATATTATATAACGCTCAAGGGGTAGGTGGGTGGGTTCCTGTTTTGTTAGCGTTATAGGTTTATGGTGGGTGGGGTAGGTTCAAGGTTTCGTTATATAACAAACTTTTTCAGCTTATGCTATTTTGCTTATTTGTCTGACCATTGGACTTTCACTGTAATATTTTAATAAATATTCTTCATTACTAATTGTGTTTTAGTTACTTACTCACTCAGTGCTTTGCATAATATGGGATGTGGCTAGCTGGTAGGTAGCAGCGCTCTATTTCAAACTATTCGAGGGTGGCCATATTGTTCATTTAGGACGCATTCTCAATCAAGAAATCAATAAATTTCGTTTAATATTCAAAGTATCACACTGACAGGTCGCAACTTGTGACAAGTATAAGGTAACAAAATTGTCTTTAATAGCTCTGAGAGTTAGCCATGAATTAATTGGTTATTATACCATTGACTCAGTTCTGACAGCTACAAGTTGAAAATAAGATAATTAGAATAGTGGTGTTGTAAGTTACGGCAGCTTAAATGAGGTGATGAATGAGCGAATGAGGTGATAAATGATGAACTACAGCTGCCATGGGACTGACTGGACTAATTATGTTCTATAAATTGTAAAGTGTTTTAATATGGTTTGAAAACATTTAAATGTCTGCTACACTTCTTCATGCTGTATTAGTTAGCTTTATTAATGCATCTTGCATTTCTAGTATTAAACGATTAATTTGCTAATTTGCATTAGTCTAGTAACTACATTTAATACAGTAGGCCTACAAACTTTTAACATAATCCAGTCACTATTAAAGTGCTATTAACTAACATTGTATTGTTATAAATCCTCGACAATATCAACTTGACAGTATGATAATAATAATAATGAAAATTTCCAGTTGTGTAATACAATAAGGTCCACTGTATGTCTTTGAATGTGCTTATAGACTGGGGGTAGGGGGTAGGAAGCATATCTGTTATATAATATAGGGGTGGGGGTCACAGCTGCTGTTATGTAACGTTATTAGGGGTGGGGGGTAGGCAAAAAATTGAGATTTTTGCGTTATATAATATGTGAACGGCCCCTTAGAAGTTGTTCGTAAAATCGTAATGAACCTCTAAATAAACACAACCCACAATTCTAAAAACAAATTCGCTCTTCCATATAAAGCAAACTCGCTTATTTCCTTAATAAACAGCGTGAATAGTCTGTAATTTCTGGATAGCCATATACATACCCCTTCAAAAAGACTACAATATTAAACAATTTGTCACTTTTTCGTTATGCCACTCCTTCGTTATGTCGATCTCTAAAATCTGCAATATTTCTATCGCTCTTTTAAAATAACTCTTCGATTCGTCGCCCTTTTGTTATGTCACTCTTTCGTTTTGTCGCCCTTTCTCGCAAATGGGCAGACTACACAATAGTAATGCTAAATTCTGTGTTTAATCAGTTATATCATACATGTACTCGAATTAATGTGCTGTGTTCTGGAAGGTAGGCCTACTTCCTCGAAGCCTATTTATTGGTTTTCTTTTTCTTTTTCAGCTATATGAAATACCAGGGAATACCGATAAGGCTGGTTCACTTGCCATTCTCGATCGCTATGTTGAGCTCGGAGGAAACTTTCTGGATACAGCAAATATCTACTCCAATGGACAGTCAGAGGAAATTATTGGCTCGTGGCTGAGCAGGTACATCATGATCTGGAATATATCCTAGCATTTGCAACAAAAACTTCTTGTCTATATTTAGCAGATCTTGCTTTTAACTGTAGGCTACAGCTTCCTATCTGCATAAATTTGTCTTGTCTTGGTGTTTATCTTTAGGATCTCAGAATATGCATTTCTTAATTTGAGTTCGTGAGATCTGGATGCTTTCATGTTAAGATTTGCTTTAGCATTGCAGTTTTATAGTTCCTTCCGAGATGTCTCAACACCGCCTACATCATACGCTCAGTCTGCTTCAATGAAATATTGGAAATTTTGATGTTTTCTACTGTATGTTACAACAGCCCAAAAACCTTGAGCATGTAATGTTGAGGATATATTTACAGGTTTTTATTGCAAAATTATTGCTAAACAAATTAAGAATATTCTGCACACATTTATATTTTGTGTCCTATTTACACAGTGCTTGTACTGCACTATTCTATGTGTATACGCCTACAATTTGAAACTTAAAATACTCCTCTCTGCCTGCGCACCACAGACTGACTTCTAGTTTCTCTGCATATACGGGTACTGTTTACCTCATGATTTAAACTGGACTTCTCCAATAGATGGCTTAGTAATTTGGACTTCAGTTTCTCCTGAAGCAACCTCAATTGATGCCGTTTGCGCTATGCTGTTGTTGCCATAGATCACTAGATTCTCCTTCCTCTAACCTATTTCATTCAACTGCATTTTCCAAAGAAAGGCATTTTTGAGCTGGAATTCAATTGAAAAACCATCAATTAAACGCTTTGTGCTTTACGAAAACAGTGCAATTTACGAAGTCGTTAGATTATGACATCAAGTCATGCCTTTATTTATGTTATCTTTAATGGTTTGTTTAATGCTAAAACAAGTGGTTACGGTGTTTATTTCAGCCGTGATAGAGGGTCAATTGTTTTGGCCACTAAGGTGTTTATCCGGGGTGATGGAGTGGACGACTCCATGCCCAATGCAACAGGACTCAGTCGTGGCTCAATCATGTACAATGTAGATCAAAGCCTTCGCAGACTGAAGACAGACTATATTGACATCTACTATGTGAGCTTTTGATTAAAACTGCAAACAGATAACTGTACGGCAGAGATGGGTACGATTAGCTAGAACTGCTAATCGATTAGAATTAGAATTAGCTCCTGAAATTTGCTAATCGATTAGAATTAGAATTAGCAAACTCTTCTAGCTAATCGATTGGAATTAGAATCATCAGCAGCTAATCGATTAGCAATTAGAATTAGATATTGATAGTTTGATACAGTATATATATTTGTTTCATGAATTTGTCAAAATTTAATCAAAGCACAGCAAGTTGCTGTAGCCTATTAAAATACATAAAGCTGTAGCCTATTACAATGCCTAAATCTGTAGCCTATTACAATGCCTAAAGCTGCACAACTGCTGTATGTGAGAATAGTCCACATACCAGCAAGTAGCACCACATCGGTCAATACATGCTGCAGTTATTGACATTGCTACTGCATAAGCTCACTATCGCATTTTGCAATTATCATGTCTTGAATCAGTGCATCACTTAGTCTATTGCACCTAGCGTTTACGACGTAGCCAGCAGAACTAAATACGCATTCCATGGCAGCTGAGGCTGAAGGAACACAGTGTTGCTTGAGATGAAGAACACGAAAACGTGCAAATCTGTCAGTGTTACATGAGCAGAATGGATATAGCCATGACCAGATAATTGAAAGTTTGAAACAGCCTTCAGAGAAGTAAGTAAGTAAGTATATTCTTCAAACTCAATATTAATAAACTCATTCTTAATGAACGCTTAATTTTCAGACAGCTAATCGATCAGCTAATCGATTTTCGATTAGCAATTAGCTGCAATTGCTAATCAATTAGAATTAGAATTAGCTTCAGATGACAGCTAATCGATTAGAATTAGAATTAGCTGTTTGTCTAATCGATTAGCTAATCGATTAGCATGTAATCGATTAGTTACCCATCTCTGCTGTACGGTAATAATGTTTGGTTCGCTAAATGTTGGGCTATACCTACTGAAGAGGAGTACTTTAAATGGAAGCTTTGCAAGGCATTGTGGAAACGCATTTCTGCGTGGAGGGACATGCCATTGATGATGATAATTATGTGGTATGTGGTATGAAGAGAATGCGCGAACGCTTAGAGGCAGCCGAGGATATGACATGGTACCAGCTGCATTTCTTTGTCCTTGGCATATGGAAGACAGTGTTCTAGCTACATCTTTGGTCATGTGGACGACTTCCTTCTCAGTTATTCCATTCTTGACTTTGGCTTGGATGTTAATTTCCTCAATTTCAGGGGAATATTTTACTTATTCAATGTCCACATAAGTGACATAATAATTCAAGTTATAATTTTCTCGCTGAGATACCGGCATAATTATTGAATTCTATTGTATAGGCTATTCTTTTATTGATTAGCGCTATGTTAGCTGTCATAACCCATCTAGTTTCAAATTCCACTTACGTAGATGGGTCGGTTAGTACAATTTTCTTTGTTGTTATTATAGAGCAAATGGGAGGCACTCATTTCCAACTCTTAAGTACTTTAGCCAGCAGTGGACAAATATCAGAATCCTGCACATTTTATTTGTGAATCACAGAACTTCTTTACTCTCCAAGTGATTTTCAGTCCCAAAATCCTAGTGCATGGTCATTACCGTCGGTGCTCATACCTACAATCGTTTTATCAAATTAATCATGCTACCGCATAGATTACCATCTGTAGCTCAGTGCAATATAAATTCTTCTACTAACTAACATAGTTATTTAGACCGATGTAGTTTATTTTTCAGATCTACTGGTGTGGCAAAGGACTTTGTAAATCATCTACATTGACTCGATGCCTTTCGTATTTCCAACTGTTGCTCATGAACGACTTTACTTACTTGTGCATCTACTTTTTATTTCCTCACAAGTGTAACTGGGCAGCAGAACAGCCTCTTCACAGAAGCACACTGCATTTGGGTTAAAGTATATAAAAGAAAACGTGAGTGTATATTAGTTCCATGTTGAAACATTGATAATAAAACCAATAATTATTACCGCAAATTCTATTTATTTCAGATGCACCTTTATGACAAAGGAGTGAAACTGGAGGAGACTTTGCGTGCGTTTGACGACTTGGTGCGATCTGGCAAGGTGCGCTATGTTGCACTGAGCAACTTCACTGGGAGCGCCTTGCAGAAAGTCATGGATTACAACCATTTCATGGGATTTAATGCATGTGTTACTTTGCAGGTGAGTATCTAAGGTACACTGGATGCTAAGGGGTTTCTGAAAATCTTTCTGTCATGGCTGGGCCAGGAACACCTCTGAGTAGATTGAGATCTTTAAAAATTTAGTTAATGAATGAATGTTGAATGAATACATGAGCGTCTCAATTACTCCTTAACTTCTTGATTTATTGATTTATTGGTTGATTGATTGATTGATTGAGTGATTGATTGATTGATTGACTGATGGAACAAATGTTAAATTTACTGACTGACATGCCGGTGTGCTACCATTCTCAGTGTTGACAGGTAATTCCTGTGTCGAATGCTTAAGTTCATGCGCATTGTGTGATAATTATAGTTTGGGAGCTTTGAAGCTAAGATAAAACAGCTTTCTGTGATTTTGTTTGGATGGAAGGTGTGGCTGAAATATTTAAAGCGCCTTACCTTTGTTTGTTTGTGTCAGAGCAATTAAACTGATTTTTTTACATTCTAGCAAGAATACAGTTTGATGAATCGTAATTCTGACATCGAAGTGGTTCCGACATGTCGTAGAGAAGGCATCAGTCTCATTCCATACAGCCCGCTCAGAGGGTAGGCATGATCATTCAACAAGCATGCCTCTCCACTGGCTATTCAGCTGACCTTTCTTTGACTGTTTTACTTTCTGACTTCTATACTATTTTGTTAGCTTAAGTTACCTTGCTTTTCTGTGTACCTTACCTTTTTGCTGTTACTGGATTAATTACCTTCTGCCTTTACCTTATCCTGGGTTAACTTACCGTGTCCCAACTTTCTCTGCTGTAGCTTCATCTTAACATTGTCTTTCATAGTTTAACTTTTGTCTTAGTTACGTTTTTACTCCTATACATTATTTTGTCTTTCCTCTATCAACTGTAACCTACTTTTTCTTCCTTTAGCCATATTGTCCCTTGTTTTTATAGTGGTTTACTTACGGGGATATTCAAGCGTGACGACCCAAACACTTCAGCCACCCTGGCCGGAACTCGTCTTGGCTGGACTGCCGAGAAACCGTCAGAAAGAGCCGTGCTTTCAACACCAGACATTGAGACTCTACGGAATGATGAAAGGTTTTGGAAATTGATGGACACAGTTGAAGCGATTGGCAAACAGCATGGTATGTGCAATAAAATCGTGCACTCCAAATCCAAACTCTTTAGCTAATGCAGCTGCAAAACATTTCAGCTACGGTTGTTAAGGTGCAACTTTTGATATACCGGTAAATTGTTATTGATCGGTTGCTTGCCTTCAAGTTTCTTCTGCACAGAAATGGCACTATAAAAATCTGGACAAACATGATAATATATGTTGATGGTTGTTTAACCACGTTTCCCAACCTAACTACCTCATATCTTGGTGTTTGCGAAGTGTTGTCTGTTTTATGCTAAAGGTAAGAGTCCGAGTCAGGTGTCACTTCGTTGGTTGCTGCAGAAGGACTTCATTCCATCCGTCATCATTGGCGCCAACACAGTTCAGCATCTGGAAGAGAATATGGCCGCTGGAACAGGATGGAAGCTCACTGATGAAGATGTAACAAATATTGCAATAACACATAGTAGCTTAACTATATATACACGGTGAACGGAAAAAACCCGAACCTCTCCTATTTGCTGCAATAATTTATGTAATAATTTGTACATTTTAATAAAACATGGAGAAACTTCAGTTTATAGGACATGAATCAGATAACTATCATTTGTTAGTTATAATGTGTGTTCAAAATTCCCTCCTTTGGCTTCCACACACGCACAAAGACGAGCTCGCCACTGACTAATTGCTGAATCGATTACAGCTTGATCAAATTCGTCCCATGCCTGTATTATGCGCCGACGCAGTTCTCCGACATCGCGAACCTTTGTCTTGTAAACCTTTTTCTTGCATCACTAACAAGATTTTATAGTCCACCGGATTAAGGTCTGGGTTATTTGGAGGCCAAAGTGCAGGGGGTATGAAATCTGGCGTAAATACTGTATTACTATTCTGTCCTCTTCACTGAACGCCATTTTTCACTGTGACGTCAGTTTTTAACTGGTATAGCGCATAATTTTAAATATAGCTAAGTCTATAATTGTGGGGAATAAAATAGTTTACATTTTTGGTGTTAATTTCTCTTTTATTGTAGAGGTTCGGTTTTTTCGTTCACCGTGTAGTTACGAACGATAGTAGCTAGTAGGCAGAAATCTGGACTATCAGCCCAGAAGTCAAGCATTCAAATACCTTGCTGGGAAGAAATGTTTTAACTTTCGTCCGTCACTTTTTTTATCCGAACACCACCAAAATTTATCCAACAATATTTTAGAGAATTTGTCTAATCAAAACAACTTCTATTTAAGCAAAGATTTCGTTTCATCAATAGAATTTCCATCTAAGCAATGCATGGGCTTAATTAATTCAACTGCATTTAAGTTTAAGTTTCAACAATAAACTTCCATTTTAGCAAACAAATAGTTTCTTCTAGTTGATTTTATTACATTAATAATTTGCTTACAGAGAAGTTGGATTGATGAAACTAATTCTCTCAACATCGTTGTATAAGTTTTGGTGGTAGGATAAACAAACAAGACCCATTTATATTTTATAAATGCTACCCAGTGATAAGGAACATGAGTTCACTGACTCTACAAGTGGTGAGAATATCGGATGACAAGGAGGAGGAATATATCCAACTATACGATTTTCATCAGAGGATTTTGTTTCCCATTTCCTAATTTTCAGTGAAGTATGGGACATTATCAAACTTTCCCATGATTAAATTTGTGGTTTTATATTTACATTTAATGCTTCTCTCTACCTCTAAAGATGCTTCTTTCCGCATCTGTCTTACAGCCACGTATGGAGAAGATCTTGTTTAACACACAGTTGCGATTTATGGTTGGCGGCAATGATGGAAGACCTGTGATGTAAATGAAGGAGGAGTCTGCTGATTTCATTTAGTGTTCGTCTGATCCATTGGAGTAATCCCTTTGGTACAACCGAAATGTGTTACATAATTTTAAACCAGTGTAACAAGACAGTTATCCTAGCTGTTTCTGTGTAAATTGACATGAAACTGCATAGATTTTTTGCTGACAGATGAAACACCTGGATGACGTTTCGAGCTTCGCTGGTCCGATTCCGAAATATCCCTACCACACGATTGACTTCTGGAATCAAATGGCAAATCGAACTCGACCAAACGTGTAATTCGCTTCGGCAACGGCTTTGGAAGATTTTCTTTAATGGGATTACAGTAACATGAATTTAGATTAGAATTAATTGTAATGTACGAGAAATACGGTGGTAGATATTTATCCGTATGCTAATTTTGCTTAGATGATATCTAGGGCATTATTTGTTTGCCGTGTCTTTAAATGATTTTTGTTGTACTTCAGAGTAATTGTTGATTAACTGAATCAATTATGTATATTGCACATTGATTCTTTAAGTGATTGGTTCACTTACTTACAGAAATTATTTAGTTTTTGAATAAACAAACGGCACTGATTGCCCCAATACACGGGCTGTTAAATTTTTTCAACTGGACCTCTCCTTTTAGTTCCAAACTGTAGAATTGCAATGTGCTACGTTTTGCTTCTTGTATACGCACTGTTGTTACAGTGGCGGCGCCAGCTATACAATTTCAGCAGGTCGCATCAGGGTCATGGGAGTTATTCAGCAGGCAGTAGAAATTAATGTTTGAGTTTGGCGCATCAAGCAGCATAACTTTTATTTTTATATATATAATACATAATATATGCCTATACATACATACATGTATCTATAACACGCTTATAGCCCAATTGTTGTAACAAGTTCAAATAAATTTTAAAGAATTCAGCATTAAAACGTTAAACTTTAGTTACTTTACTAGTTATGGAAGTACTGATCAGCTACTCAGAACATCATGAACACGTAGGCGAATAAGACGCACGAGTGGCAAGACCCACGTTTTCAACATTTACAGAAACATCGTTTAGAGCAGTGCTGTCAACCCGCGGCCCGCGGGCCGCATGCGGCCCGCCGGCAGATTCTAAGTGGCCCGCCACAGCTACCTAAATATTTGCAATTTCTGTTAAAATGAAGTAAAAAGACAGTAACTGGCCTACTTGCATAGCTGTTCATTCGTAACTTAGCTTATCATTTGACAATGTGAGAGTTGTGTACACAAAATCGAGTTCCCAAGACGCATTCATTATGATAACTCCATAATTAATTATAATACAGTTAATAATTTTCAATAAATTTTAATCGCTGCTTTTTTGAGTTGAGTCAGTTGACTGGTGCGGCCCTCTTCTTCAAAAATTACTTCTTCGGTGGCCCGCGGTGTCAAAAAGGTTGGACAGCACTGGTTTAGGCAGTTTAGACATCCTACAAGTCGCTAGCATTATTATCGTTCAGAACTAAGCTTACACCAACGTCCGCATTAACAGTCATAATTTTATCATTCTGCTTAAATGATTTTTGTTGTACTTCAGAGTAATTGTTGATTAACTGAATCAATCATGTATATTGCACATTGATTCTTTAAGTGATTGGTTCACTTACTTACAGAAATTATTTAGTTTTTGAATAAACAAACGGCACTGATTGCCCCAATACACGGGCTGTTAAATTTTTTCAACTGGACCTCTCCTTTTAGTTCCAAACTGTAGAATTGCAATGTGCTACGTTTTGCTTCTTGTATACGCACTGTTGTTATAAATTGTGGGTTTTTGTCTCACATTCGTAAGTATTGCTTACCTAGCCTACTTGGTTATAAAAACTTTTCATTCATTAATGTAATCATCATCATATATTCGTTTATTGAGACTATTCCTGTCGTCAAAACCCAACAGTTAACGTACCGCGGTATTATATCAGGATATGGCAGGTTTATTCTAGTAAGCATTCTTAAACAGCATACGTGATATGAAACTCTTATTGTTCTTACTATTAAGTTCAAATGGAACACAATGACCCATGGACTAACACTTTTACAATGTTCGGACAATAAATAATAGTTTTGTAATAACTGTCATATACTGGGGTAGTTTTGTTTCGCTGATATGTTTAGCATTCTGCAGAACTGTGTATTGTATTGTATTTTGTATTGTATTGTATTTGAACACTTGTTATAGCGCCCCAACCAGATTTCCCATTCAGAGGCGCTCCCGACTACTGCGCGAACGCTGAATCGGAGTTTCACGCCGAAGCGCATGAGCAATTGCGAGTGAAGGACTTGCCCAGGGTCCCTACGCGGCGGCTTTGAGGTGGATTCGAACCCGCAACCCTACGGCTGCAAGGCACCGAACATACCCCTATACCACCGCGCCCCTGTGACCTCCAAATTGAGAGGCTCCAAACCACCAACCTTTACCTATGCACAGTAGCATAGCCAGGAAACAATTTCGGCGTTTCCATTGGACACGGTCGCAGAAGTTAAGTCTATTGTATTTCGCACAAAAAGCAATAAAAAAATTTCGGCAATTTATTTGGGGGTTTGAACCCGTACTCCCCCTCCAAATACGCCCATGCCTACATGCACTATTGACTACAGACTACTAAGGTAACAAACTTCAGTTATCTTGAGCAGTTTAAAGTTTCCTGAACTAACTGTAAACTATAGACACTGCACCTACTCTACTGCCGTCTTATTTGTTGAGCTGGTACTTATTTCTGTACCGTACAGTACTGTAGTAGATTCCCGTGTAGCCTACAGGTGATCCAGTCGACGAGGACAGCTAGGCTTAATACTTACAATTCATCCACATACGATATCATTATGATACCTAAATTTTTATTTACCAGTTCAATTACTGTTTGACAGTTTGAGGGAAAGCGTGCAATTGAAATTTATGAGCAATTTGTTTACTGGAACATAAGAATGCAACAGTCGTCAGCGATTTTGGCCAAGTCCATGTCGATCAAGTCGATCGTTTATTTGTCAAGTCGAGTCGACGAGAGGTCGACTAGTAGACGAAGTCGATTGAATTGATCGTCGGCCGATCCAAGTCGATCGTAGCACTCGATCGATCACGGAGTATCTTATGGTGGGACCTCTCCAGCAAACAGGAACTTGACTCTCTTTGTGTTCTGCTCCGGTAAACTGGCACGCCTAGGCTTCCAAATCTTTCCATAATCTTGAGGAAATCAGTTAAAAGCTGACCAAGACCTTTTCAGAAATATCTTAAATAATCCTGGACATATCCTCCATTACTTAGGCCTACTATTCCCTGTCCGATGTACTTGTCACGATCTGCGCCCACGCTCACATAATTCGCGTGCTCTTTCTAGGTTTGATCCTCTCACCAAGCGCGGTCTCCTTTCTAATATGCTAAAACCTAGGCTACCATGTTTTAGTAAACTTTTTAATTTACCTTTCTGCTACTATTTCGATTACTCTCTATGGTATGTTAATCGCCGTACGTTTGCCATCGTTTAATAGAGAACACATAAATTACTTCATTACTTACCAATAATAGTCTAATTCTATCAACAAAAGATCTAAATCTGTTTCCTCGCCGTCCAGCACAAAATGAGTTAACTGATGAAATGTAGGGCATGCTTACTTATTTGATATCAAAACAGCCCTAAGAGAAACGCATTATGTTGAGAAAAGCATTATGTTGAGAAAAGCATTATGTTGCATAGCCTATGTAATGTTATACAAGCATTATAGAAAGCATTATGTTGCATAGCTTATGTAATGTTATACAACGTGCACTGTTGGACTTTGGACTCTGCCAACACTTCTTGACCCCATGACTCATTCGACTTATCTTGTGTTGAAGTCGTCTGTCTGTCTGGCTTGAAGTCACTTGAAAAACACTGCAATACGCAACTAGACGAAAGTAGGGTGGTTGTACAACCTGAAAGCTGTCCTCTGTATATTTCATCCTGTCTCGGTGCTAAAATTAACAAGATGGCTGTGGCAGAGAAGAAGAAACCTTGGGTTGAATACAACTGGCTGAGCGAGAACTGTGGACTGAAAGTGTCCAATATTTGTCTTGGCACAATGACCTTTGGTACAGCGATGAAGGTAGGAATTAGGCCTAATTGTTGGTCCTCTACCAAGATTTCTCCAATAATACGCTGGCCCGCTGGCATGTTCTGACCCCCGGGAGGCTCATTAACTCGAGGTTGGGTTTTTCTGACGTCACTGGACCACTCGGGCAGACTCCGATACATTCAGTATATAACTTCAGTATAGCTAGTAGTAGGTAGATGGTTGATTAGTTAGTTAGTTAGTTAGTTAGTTAGTTAGTTAGTTAGTTAGTTAGTTAGTTAGTTAGTTAGTTAGTTAGTTGGTTAAGTTGGGTGGTCAGTTGGATAGTTAGGTAGGCCTAGGCGTTTCGTTCGTTAGTCAGTTAGGTAGGTAAGTGGTTAGGTTAGGTGGTTGGTTGGTTAGTTAGGTAGGTGTTTTGTTGGTTAGTTAGTTAGTTAGGTTGTTGGTAAGCTATTTATATAGGTAGGTGGTTGGTTGGCAAGTTAATTAGTTCGTTCGTTAGTTAGTTAGATGCTTTGTTAGATAGTTAGTTAGGTGCTTCCATGGCTATGTTGTCGGCTAGGGGTTTGTTATAGGTAGTTGTTTGCTAGGTAGTTGTTAGTTGTCAGTTAAGTATTTAGTTGCTAGTTAAGTAGTTAGTTATTAGTTTTACAGTTAGTCGTTAGTTAAGTAGTTAGGTGTTAGATAAGTTCCTACCCCAGCTGAAAATGATTGGCTTAGGTGTTAAAGTTTGTATGTTTTTTTTCGCAAATGGACAGACAACAGAGAGTCGTGCTAAAATCTGGGCTTTCGTGACTTTGTCATACTTGAATAATGTGCTATGTTCTGGAAGGTAGTTAGGGTTGCCAACCGTCCAGATTTTTCTGGATCGCCAGAAATTGCGGCCAGTGTACAGAAAAAAGAGGAGGGCCGTTCTGGACAATGCAGCGTCCAGAAAAAATAAGAGTACGGAAAAATTCTCAGAATATTCCTCACTAATGCGCAAAATGCAATTTTGCAACTTTCAACAAAGACAACAACCTTCCTGAAATATAATAATTTATTAATAAAAACTGTAACAGTCTAAGATTTACAAATTCTGAACATCAAAATAAAAAATAATAATTAGGCTATGAATTTACGAAGGAGCGCAGCTCTGCCGCCAGAGTTAAATTGCAAACACACCCTTTGTTATCGGATAACTGTTTGGTATCTTTGTTTCCCGGATCCGAAAGTAGGGCCTACATATCTGCAGTCTGCTCTCTGATACCAAATAGGCCTACGTTTGAAAAATTGAGAACAAATAAAATAAATAATTTCTCAAGTTTAAAGCAAAGAATTTGTATTCAAGAAATTTTGTAAGGATAAGTTACTAACTAAAGGCTTGAAGGCTGAAGCTATGAATACGGACACCAGCGAAAGTGAAGACTGTGAAAAAATATATATCCAATAAGACCTTAGTTTATCAATGCATAAGTTGCGTACTTGTCAGCTTATTTCTAACAAACAAAAATTGATTGATTGATTAAAATGATTATTCAAAATCGATGAACGTTGGGTAGAATTTTTTAAATTGTGATGCTCCAAATTTCCAAACACTGGTTGGATAGCCTGTATGCGTTTTTTCAATTCAGATCAGTAGGCCTACTGCACATGTTGAACATATTTCTCATTGTTGAAAAAGCTGTGGACCGATGAATTCAACAGGATGAGGCCTGAACTGGTAAAAGCTTAACTGTGGGTGAAAGTCAATTTTGATCAATCTTGCGTTGATTTTTTACATTATGTTGGGGACAGAAACTTTTGCTCAAAGCAAGCAAAAGTGAACAGAAATATAACTTTAAAAGAAAATAATATCTGATTATAGCCTACTTCACGTTTGAGAACTTTTGAATATTGTTATATTAGTGGATTAAATCATATTCCTCTTCTACTTTCTTCGCATGTTCCATACAGATCTTGGACCTTGCGTATTTTCACATTTTCTAAGTAAGTTCTAAATCTAACATATTTTGTGGGACACTACAGGGTGATAATTTACTCTTTACCCCGCTACCGATGGAGCCTGGGGCCGGAGTAGCCTATGACGCTCCGCCAGAGTGGCCACACCCTAATCGCCACAACTCGTGGGAGCTCGCGCCTTGTCCAGAAATTTCACAATCAAAAGTTGGCAACCCTAAAGGTAGTTCATCGAAGCCTATTTATTTTTTGGTCTGATTTGGTTTTTTCAGCTATACGAAATGCCAGGCAATACCGATAAGGCTGCTTCATTTGCCATTCTCGATCGCTATGTTGAACTTGGAGGAAACTTTCTGGATACAGCAAATCTCTACTCCAATGGACAGTCAGAGGAAATTATTGGCTCCTGGCTGAGCAGGTACATCATGATCTGGAATATAACCTAACATCTGCAACAGGAATTTCTAACAGCTGTATTTAACTGTACGACAGCTATCTGCATACACTTGGCTTGTCTTGGCTTTTCTTTAGGATTTCTGTATATGCATAAATTTAACATTATGTTTGTTTGTGTTGGATAGCGCTGCTTGTTTTCATGTTAAGCTTTGGTTTTCCATTGCACTTGTACAGTTCCCTACAAGATATCTCAACACCACATGCATAAAAATCTCAGAGTCTGCTTATGTGAGGAATAGGAAATTTTGATGTGTTAAAACACATTAGATTCTGCCATTTGTTGCAACAACCTCAAAACCATGAGTATGCGTGTCATATTGATGATATATTTGCAGGTTTTTAATTGCAGAAATATTGCTAAACCAATTAAGATTATTCTGCATAACTTCTCGAAGTAACATATTATGTTGATTCCTATTTATACAGTATAACATTATTCTGTGCATACAATTTGAAACTTAAAAGACACCTCTCTGCATGCATACCCACCACCGATTGACTTCTGGTTTCTCCAACATACGGGTAAGGTGAACCTCATGATTTAAACTCTACTTCTCAAATGGATGGCTCAATGATTTAGACTTTCCAATGGATGCTCAATAACTTAGACTTCAGTTTTTCCTGAAATAGCCCTCAATTGATGTTTTTTGTATTAGATTCTGCTTTCTTTAATCTATCTCATTCAACTGGACTTCTATGACGGAGTGCAATTTTTTCTAATTCATTTGGGCAGACCATCGATTAAATGCTTTGTGCTACTTATGAAGTCATTAGGTTAGGTTCAATATTGCAATTGATGTATGTTAAACTGTCTGTTAAATGTTAAATCAAGTGGCTATGGTGTGTATTTCAGCCGGGATCGAGGGTCGATTGTTTTGGCCACTAAGGTGTTTTTTGCCGGTGATGGAGTTGACGACTCCATGCCCAATGCAGCAGGACTAAGTCGTGGCTCAATCATGCACAACGTTGAACAAAGCCTTCGCAGACTCAAGACAGACTATATCGACCTCTACTATGTGAGTTCTTGATTAAAATTGTGAAAAGATAACTGTAAGGTAATAATATTTGGTTCGCTAAAGATCTGGCTACACATAGGCTACTGTAGCTGAGTATCCGGAAGGTTGCACAACATTCTGGAAACGCAATTTTGTTGAGTAAATCTTGCCAGATGACAAATCGCATCGTAGCTTACAGTTAAAGATGATAAAGAAATAGAAATTTAACTAAAGAGTTAAGAATGTTTGGTTTTAAATTTGTTATCGATAATGATATGGCAGGTAGAAGAATGCGCGAACGCTTAGAGGAAGTCATGGATACGAAATGTTAGCAGCTGCATTTTACTTATCCTCGGCATAAGGAAGACTGTTCTAAAATCCGGTTCCGCGAAAACTCGTCTACAGACTTTTCGTCTACAACTGTATCTGTATCCATTAGGGCTAATCAAAAAAGGCCGCTTTCTAATAGTTTCGCTAAAACGTGCTAAATATTCTCAGGAAACCAACTTATAATTACTGAAGCGATTATTTTCATCAATCGAAATTCTGTTGAATGGAAACTTAGTTTCATCCATCGAGCTTGGTATCCAGCTTCTATTTACGGAAAATTATTTCGATCAATCCAGCTTCTATTTCAACACAGGAATGTTTTCATCAATCCCACTTCCATTTAGGGAAAGAGTCTTTTTCATCAATCCAGGTTCCATTTTAAAGTGACAATATCAAATAACTTCGTAGACGAAATCTCTGTCGTCCAAATGTCTGTACACGAAGTGTCGTACACGAAAGTCTGTAGACGAATTGTCGTGACACCCTAAAATCCTAAGTCTTTGGGTATGTGGACGACAGCTTGCTCAGTTGTTCCAGTCTTGACTTTGGCCTGGCTGAGATTGAATGGAATATTTGACTAGAGTTTAAGCTCTAATGCTCTCACTGAAATACCGGGTTAAGTAAAGTCAATGGGTAGGTAAGTAAGGTTCCCTTGTTGTATAATGCAACAGTCTTGGTAAGCACTCATTTCCTTCTCCTAAGTTCTTTAAAAAACAGAGAAAAATGGCGTCGTTGGACATATGAACCTGCCTGAGGGCAGAGAACGTGAAGAAGAAGAAGAAGTTCTTTAAGCATCAGTTGAAGAAATCAAAATCCTGCGCTTTTATTGTAAGTGCATCACAAAAACTTCTTTACTTTCCAACTGATTTTCAATCCTTAAATTCTACTGAATGGCCATTACCCTGTAATTGTACCGACAATCGTTGAATCAAATTAATCATGAAACCGAATAGATTACCATATGTAGCTAAGATGTTATATATATATTATTCTTCTAACCAGCATACCTATATACGTGGTCTATTTTCCAGATGATATCGTATTTTCTTCTGTGACTTATTAACGACTTTATTTACTTGCGTAGTTGCATAACTAAATTTTAGTTGTTGGTAAGTTTAACTATGAACTAATACGCGCCTCTGAAGAACTTCTTAAATGCACTCTGCTTTTGGGCTAAACTGTATATATACAAGAAAACTTGAGTTTATCCACAGTATCCTTGTTCGATGTTGCAACACTGATGATGAAGCCACGTACCATTCAACTTACATATTTCAGATGCACTTTTATGACAAAGGAGTGAAATTGGAGGAAACTTTGCGTGCTTTTAACGACCTGGTGCGATCTGGCAAGGTGCGCTATGTCGGATTGAGCAACTTCACCGGGAGCGCTTTGCAGAAAGTCATGGACTACAACAAATTCATGGGATTTAATGCATGTGCAACTTTGCAGGTGAGTTCTGTGCTGAGTTTCTAAGGTACACTGGATGCTAATGGGAAACTCTCTTCTGTCAAGACTTGTCCAGGAGCACTTCTGAGTAGATGATGATCTCCATAAATTTAGTGAATGAATGACTGTTGAATGAATATATAAGCGACTGAGTTATTCATTAACGTCTTGATTGAAAGAATGAGCAAATCTTTGATTGATTGATTGACTGATTGAATGTTGACAGGTAACTTCTGTGTCCTATGTTTCGATTCATGTGCATGCATTGTTTGAAATTACAATTAGGGCCTACAGTTTGAGAACTTTGGAGTAAAGTTAAGACAACTTTCTGTGATTTGTGTTATTTGTTTGTGCCAAAGCATTTATGCTGAATATTCTTGACATTCTAGCAACAATACAATCTGATGGGTCGTGATTCTGACATCGAAGTGGTTCCGACATGTCGTAGAGAAGGCATCAGTCTCGTTCCATACAGCCCGCTCTCAGGGTAGGCATGGTCATTCAACAAACAAGCCTTTCCGCTGGCTATTTAGCGGTCTGAACCAGTCAGGGAGTCAGTCAGCCAGCCATTCAGCTTCTATCGTTTTTCAATCTGTCAGTCATACATTCAGCCAATCAATGTGCCATTTATCCGTCAGCCGTTAAGCCAGTCAATCAGCCAGTCATTTAACGATATTAGTTGTGGTTGTCCTCAGGACTTCTCCAACTGACCTTTCTTTAGCTATTTTCTTTCTGACTAATCTATTTAATTAAATTAAGTTACCTTACTTTTTCTTTGTTCAGTACCATTTTTGGGTGTATTAATTGGGTGGATTTTGGGTGGATTAATTACCTTCTGCCTTTAACTTTTCCTGGGTTAACTTACCTTGTCCTAACTTTCTCAGCTGTTGCTCCACCTTCATCTTGTGTTTTACTTACCTTTTAAACTATACATTATTTTGCGTTTTCTCTATCTACTTTCTCCAAGGCCTACTTTAACTTCCTTACAATGTTGTCTTTTATTTTTAATAGCGGTTTACTGACAGGGAAATTCAAGCGTGGCGACCACAACCCGTCAGCAACCCTGACCGGGACACGTATGGGATGGATTGCCGAGAAACCGTCAGAAAGAGGGTTTGCAACACCAGACGTTGAGACTTTTCGCAATGATGAAAACTATTGGAAATTGATGGACACAGTTGAAACAATTGGCACACAGCATGGTAGGCTATGTGCAGTAAAATCCTACACTCCAAATCCAAACTCTTTAACTAATTCAGCTGTAAAACATTTCAGCAACGCTTTTTGATGTGCAACTTTTGATATACCGGTAAATTGTTATTGATCGGTTGCTTGCCTTCAAGTTTCTTCTGCACAGCAAATGGCACTATAAAAATCTGGAGAATCATGGCATAGGTTGGTGGTTGCTTGACCATGTTTCGATACCTAACTACCTCATATCTTTGTGTTTCCGAAGTGCTGTTTGTTTTCTTTTGTAAAGGTAAGAGTCCGAGTCAGGTGTCACTTCGTTGGTTGCTGCAGAAGGACTTCATTCCATCCGTCATCATTGGCGCCAAGACAGTTCAGCAGCTGGAACAGAATATGGCAGCTGGAACCGGATGGAAGCTCACTGATGAAGATGTAACAAATATTGCAATAATACACCACAGTAGCATAGGCGTAGCTACATTGAGGCACGAGGAGGCAGTTGCCTCCTCTTGCTTTTTTATATACTGGAACTTCCATTGACTAATGACCACAATGACCAGGATTTTGCCAATGGGTCTGTGAAGTTGCCTCCTCTTGAATTTAAGTCTCGCTATGTGTAACACGCAGGTGCGATTTATGGTTGGCGGCAACGGTGGAAGACCTGTGAGCAGATGTAGAAATGAACAAGGAATATGCTTATTTAATTGTTGATCGTCTGATCCATTGGGGGTAACCCCTTCGGTACAACCGAATGTGTTACATATTTTTAAACAATTGTAGTACATTTCTCTGTGTAAATAATTGTCATAACATTGCATTTTATGTCTGCTGACAGATGAAGCGCCTGGATGACGCTTCGAGCTTCGCTGGTCAGATTCCGAAATATCCCTACCACACGATTGACTTCTGGAATCAAATGGCAAATCGCACTCGACCAAACGTGTAATTCGCTTCGACAATGTGCTTTGGAAGATTTTATTTAATGGGATTACAATAACATGAATTTAGATTACGATTAATTGTAATGGAAGAGAATTAGTGTGGTAGATATGTTTCCGGATATCAGTTTTGCTTGGATGATATCTAGGGCATTATTTGTTTGCAGTGTCTTTAAATGATTATTGTTGTACTTTAAAGTAATTGTTGATTAACTGAATCAATTATGTATATTGACATTGATTCTTTAAGTGATTGGTTCACTTACTTACAGAAATTATTTAGTTTTTCACTAAACAATCGGCATTGATTGCCCCAATACACGGGCTGTTCAATTTTTCCAACTGGACTTCTTTTAATTCCAAACCGTAGAATTGTAATGTGCTACTTTTTGCTTCTTGTATACGCACTGTTATTAGAAAGTGTCGGTTTTTGTCTCGCATTCGTAAGTATTGCTTACCTACTTGGTTATTAAAACTTTTCATTCATTAATGTAATCATCATCATATATTCGTTTATTGAGACCATTCCTGTCGTCAAAACGCAACAGTTAACATACCGCGGTATTATATCAGGATATGACAGGTTTATTCTAGTAAGCATTCTTAAACAGCTTACGTGATATTAAACTCTTATTGTTCTTACTATTAAGTTCAAATGCATGAGCCTAGAGGGCAATTATATTTGTTGATAGGCAGGAGCGTAGCCAGACTTAAATTCAAGAGGAGGCAACTTCACAGACCAGTGCATAATTTTCCCGATGACCTTTTTTATAAATTTTTTTATTGAACTCCGATGTTTTTTTATAAATTTTAGTCCGACGACCTTTTTTTAGACATTTCACACTTTAATTCCGACGACCTTTTTTTAGAAATTTCACATTTTAAACAATCCGATTACCTTTTTTTAGACATTTACACATATTTTAACTCTCCGATGGCCTTACAAACTAACATTGAAAGTAAATTACCTCCAACACAGGACAGGCGCCTAACGAGACCTCGATCTTCATTTCAAGAGGAGGCCTCCTCGTGCCTCCATGTAGCTACGCCTATGTTGACAGGCCGCGCTTGAAAGAACTTAGTAAGACATGGTCGCTGTCCCTAATAACAGCAGCAAAGAGAGCAGCATCAGACACCTCAGCCAAACTGATCGCTGTTAGGGCATCTGAACGCTGTTAGGGGCCTAGGGCATCAAGGGGCAGGAATCCCCTCCGCTTGACCCGTCCCAGAAACCTTTCCATGCGATCGACCTCGCCGGCTCTCACCAGTCCCCACCAGGCCGGAGAGGCATACAGCAGACGCGCGATGGTGGTAGGCTGGTAGCTCGCGTTACGACACGTAACGCCCGTCCTGGCATTCCGTGAGCTCGCAGCACTCGCAGAGCATAAAGTGAGGGAGGGTAATGTAATGATTCATTCGCTGGGTCAAAGTTTCATTTAAACAAACTTTTTGAATCATTCGTAGATTGTATCATGTCTATTTGTCTGGGAAGCTTAAAGAATTGAACAACATCTTTTCTTTTACTAGTGTGAATTTTGACATTGGACACGTCTATCTATGTTTGACTGGTAGAATCTTATGCATTTTATAGTTGCATATGGTGTTCTTTGCAGGACCTCTAAGTAGGCTATAACTGTCGAGCAGCTGCTCTTATTTATAATCACTTAGCTTTGAGATTTGTAAACTATCCCAAAAAATTTGAGATTGTTCCCTTAACAGATTGAGCAGTGCAATACGACATCAACGGATTTGGCCATGATCAAATTGTCCTTGTCGAAACGGAAGTACGGAACTCCAACTGGACAATTAATGTATCACAAACAGGCAGATACAGCTGATTAGGCCCTATACCAGAGTGAATGCTGTTGATCAATTCGTTAACGTTGTCCAAGTGTAGCAGCAACGAAGGAGTCTCGAAGGGATGTCGCAGTTTTAACAGTCCTCTGACTTCTTACAGCTGCTATGCCTTGTGTAGTTGGACCAGAGTCACATGTGCTGGCAGGAAGTGCCAGGAACTGATAGAGATGGGAAAAGTCGTTCGACAATGGCGCCAGCCTTGCCCAATGTGATAGCTGAGCATTGGAGTGATGGGTGGACAACGTTGAAATGCTCAAAAAGTCTTCACAAATGATCAGTCTGTGGGGTCATGGGGGGGGGGCTTAGCCCCCCAGCCTCTGATAAACTCCGCCCATGGGTCTACAGATAACGTTTGCATGATGCCAGCGAGTTGCGTCATCGAAATGTGGAGGTATGGAACGAAATATATGAGCCCATCATTGATGAATCAGTCAAGCAGTATATATCTTCGTTTAATAAAACAGACTGACAAACCGCAGTGAGTTACATAATAGAAAATCAGACAAATCTAATATAATTTTATGGGGTACAGTTGCTGAAGGTTCTTTACCGTCATTAGCGTCGCCACGGGGGGGCAAGGGGGGCTGCCCCCAACCCTGGTCAGGCTGGGTCCTGGGATTCGTGCAAATCCGAAATCCGGTGAGTTTTTTTAGGGGGGGGGTACCCTATATGGTGTGTGGTTTGACATTTTACATTGAAGGTCCTCTTCTCTTCTAAAGTTTGTTTTCTTTTCAAAGACTAATCACTAATCAACAGGTGACGGATTGTGCTTTACACAAAATATACAGAAGAATAGGGAAAAGTCCAATGTTGTTTATCTCTCCTATTCGCAGTGATGAGTCATGATGGGGTGACCTATTTACACCAGTCACGCAGCCGCATTCCAACAGGCTGTTCAAGACAACATGTGGAAATTATTAGTATGCCTGCCTCTTTGAGCGACATCTTTGCCCGCCAATTCTCGCTCAACGGGTGCACACAAAAGCAAGCATCAGTGTGTGCGTGTGTTTGTGTGTGTGTATGTATATGTATGTGGCGTGTGTGTGGGTATAGTACTTGTTGTGAAATAGATACATATATACAGAGACAAAACATAGCAAACTAATTCACACTATCTTGGTTTTAAGACAAGGGAATAAAAATATCTATGAATTAATACCCCTTCGCCCGCCAATTCTCGAGAGCAGAGGCTGTTCCCGCGCATTCCCACCCATTTTAACCCCGAGTACAGTCGTTTAAAGCAGTCGGCGTTCTGTTTCTATTGTCGATTGTTCACCAGTAAAACTGCATCAGCACTGCTTGGCTTCCCGATTCGGTAATCCTTCTTGCTTGGTTTGTATACCATTTGTAAACTATGTCTGCTAATTGTGTCTGGTCAGCAATCTGTTTACCCTAAGGCTTGTGGCATTCTTGGATATTGAATGTGTTTCTAGTTTTTATATTAATTTCAATAAATGTCGGGTTTGCTAATATTATCTGTAGTCAAACTCAAATACGGTTCAAACTACATCTTAAACCTCGGGGTAGCACGGTCCTTGCACGGGGACCTTAAATGGTGTGGCGTCCATTCGAACGGTCGAGCAGTGATGACGGGATGTAAGCCAATCAATTCATTGAAAAATTAGCAGGATCGAGGCCGTATACGGTCACTATATGAAAACGCGAACATTTAACATTTAGCTACGAGTCACAGTTGGCTCCTATCAGCGCTGAAATAATAGAACAATTTTGTTCCTATGACAGCTTAAAATACCACCATTACAGTATGGAAATTTTAAAACAAATTAAGTAGGGTCACGTTTTTATGACTCACCGTGTATAGGGCCTGTGCTTATTGTATTCAGCGCCTATCATCTTCGGTTGACCATCGCCTATACGCTGACGACACCCAATTATTCATCTCATTCTCTCCAAGCAGCTTCTCCGATACCATAGATCATCTTCTCTATGTAGTTACACAAATCTCCTTCTGGATGACATCAAATCTCCTGTGCCTGAACCCCTCTAAAACTGAATTCATACTTATAGACCTCCGTGAGCTACTTAAGAAAATCCCAGCTCCATCTATTTCCATCAACCTTGACTCTTCACCTACCCACACATTCACTGCAAATTCTCCTGTCAGCAACCTTGGTGTGATTTTTTACCAAAACCTCATCTTCGCCGATCACATCACCCATCTTTCTCGCTCTTGCTACATCCATATCCGTGACCTTCGTAGAATCCGCCCTATGCTCGACTTCAAAACTGCATCTACAATCGCTACATCCATAGTTCACGCTAAATTAGACTACTGCAATTCTCTTTTCCTCAGTGCCGGATTAACCTATAGAAATAAGCCATGGCAGGGCCCCACAAGGTTTTGGGGCAAAGTCCGGAGAAATTAAATCAAATTGTTGTAGCAAATTCCTAATTTTGTATAATTTAAATTAATTTTAAATAATTTAGCGCTCTACTTACTGAATACTGACCCTAGATTCACACTCTCAGTCTGTACAGGGGCCCCTAGCGACGGACGGCAGACGTCAACGGCTCAAAGCGAAAATCTAATATTTCCCACTCTGAGTCGACTATATTGACACATTGTTGACACGGTTACCCCGCAAGCGATCGAGTCGAAAATTCTGAAATCACCAAATCCGATCGAAACATAACTCATCGACTCACGAGTCGATCGTAAACCCGGCCAAGTCGAGTCATCTTTGTTTCCTCGACTCCTCGACTCTGAAATATTTTACTTACTATTTCTTCACAAAATGACAGACCTTAATATAATGACGTAATTCTGTGAACACACAACTACCGTATGAACCTAATTATGAAGTTCACTGCAAATAATGAACCTCTTGTCGCTTTCTTATTATGGGAAGTTATAGAGATACTTTCTTTCACAGTTTAACTAAATTATAATAGATAGATATTGCACGTTCTCTACTGTCGTCTTATTTGTTGAGCTGGTACTAATTATGTATCGTACCGTTCTAGCTGCCTAGCTGATCAAGTCGACAGATTTAGCGAGGCTTAATCCTTACAAGTCAACCACAGGCAGACACGATGCCATTATAATACCTGAACTGTTACTTACCATGCAGTTCAATTACAGTTGATGCTTTGTACATTAGACACCAGAGCTATAGAAGTTATAACTGCAATTACAGTTGTTAATAGAACTGTTATAACCATTGACAGTTTGAGGAAGAGCGTGCAATTGAAATACATGAGTAATTTAGATACTGGATTATAAGAAGGCAACAGTCGTCAGCAATTTTGGCCAAGAGACTACAGTCCAAGTCGACGAAGTCGATCGAGTCGATCGTCGTCCGAGCCAAGTCGACCGAGTCGTCGAAAGGTCGGCGAGTCGACGAAGTCGATCGAGTCGATCGTCGGCCGAGCGAAGTCGATCGTATACACTCGACTCGATCGACTGCGGGGTATAACACGGTTACCGGTCACAAGCGGATGAAAATTCTGAAATTAGCCTACTTAAATTTAGTAATAACGGAACATAATCATGGGTGTCCACGAGAATTGTTTGGGGGGTCAAAGAATTCTTTTTAGGGGTCAAAGTTTTGAATCGTTGGGACCGGACAAACCAGGGTGCCGAAAGCAACCTATCACATCACCGTCAGTACTCGCTTCCGCAATTAAGAGTCTGGCGAGGATCCCAATAGCCGCCAATGCTTTTGGAAGCATTTGACATGATATGGAGCCAGTTGTTAGCATTCTGGGATCCGTTTTCAGCTATTTCTGAACGCTTATTTCAACACAAAACTGTTAAAAGTTTCAATTTTTATATATTTTAAGTTTCTCAGATTATCTTGAGTAGTTTGGATAAAAAATAAAACTGTTGAAAAAATCATAGCCATTCATTGTTAAAAACCAAGATAATAAGTAATTTTTTAAGTATTTGCAAAATCCGGGGCGCAAATGCTCCCTTCCTTCCTCCGAACGCCCATGTTTGGGGTTTGGGGCCCCCGGATGTCTTAAACCGGTCTTGGCTTAGGGCCCCCGGAAGTCTTAATCCGGCCCTGCTTTTCCTAAACATAGACACCACTCAAATAAACCGCCTCCAAGCTATTCAGAATGCCCTCGCCCGTGCTGTCACCAAAACCCCCAAACACCATCACATCACTTCTATCCTCAAATCACTCCACTGGCTCAAAATTTCTGAACGAATAGAATACAAAGTCATATCACTCACCTGCAATACACTTCAAACCTCCCAGCCCTCCTACCTCCGTCAGTTGTTCACGATCCAGCCACTTCGTCCAACCCGCTCCTCCTCCTCCCTATCACTACTCCGCCCTTCCGTCATCTCAACACTAAAATGTGCAAATCGCTCCATAGCCGTAGCTGTTCCACCTCTTTGGAACAAACTTCCGGAAGCACTACGACAAATATCTGACCCATCCTACGAAGTCACCAAAGCTCAACCTCTCGCTATCTCTCCACAGGTCTTTCAATCGAAACTGGACACACTGTTTTTTGACAAATCCTATCCTGAATCCAACACTTCTCCCTGCCTACCTCGCCGTTTCAACACCAAACACCATCCACCTTAGCCGCCTGCCTGTCTGCCTGCCTGACTCTCTGCATTTTGACCCCCTGCCTATCGATTTTGTTTTGACTGAGCGCCTGTGAATAAGCTGGTTCCCGCGACTTCGCTTTTGTGGGCGCTGTAGAAGTTTCGAGTTTACGATTACAATTACGATCTAATAATAAAGAACACACATACTTACTAACTTACCTGTAATAAATCTATCAACAAAAGATCTAGATCTGTTTCCTCGCCGTTCAGCACAGAATGAGTTAATTGATGAATACTTGAAATGTAGGGCATGCTTACTTACTTGATATCAAAACAGCCCTAAGAGAAACGCAGAATTATGTTGCATAGCCTATGTAATGCTATACAACGTGGCAGTTGCACATTGGACGCTGCCAAAACTTCTTGACCCGTAACCATTCGACTTAACTTGTGTTGAAGACGTCTGTCTGTCTCGCTTGAAGTCACTTCAAAAACATTGTAACACGCAACTAGACGAAAGTAGGGTGGTTGTAGCCTACAACCTGAAGGCTGTCCTCTGTATATTTTATCCTGTCTCGGTGCTAAAATTAACAAGATGGCTGTGGCAGAGAAGAAACCTTGGGTTGAATACAACTGGCTGAGTGAGAACTGTGGACTGAAAGTGTCCAATATTTGTCTTGGCACAATGACCTTTGGTACAGCGATGAAGGTAGGAATTAGGTCTAATTGTTGGTCCTCTACAAAGATTATAATTATTCACTAACACGTTGGTCCGCTGGCTTCTACTGGGAGGCTCATTAACTCGGAGTGGGGTGTTCCTGACGTCACTGGACCACTCTGGCAAACTCAGATACATTCAGTAGACCCTATATGACTTCAGTGTAGCTAGTAGTAGCTAGCTGGTTGATTAGTTAGTTAGTTAGTTAGGCGGTTAAGTAAGGTGGTTAGTTGGATAGTTAGGTAGGCCTATGCGTTACGTTCGTTAGTAAGTTAGGGTGGTTAGGGTAGGTGGATGGTTGGTTAGTTAGGCAGGTGTTTCGGTGGTAAGTTTGTTAGGTAGGTTGTTGGTTAGTTATTTATATAGGTAGGTGGTTGGTTGGTAAGTTCATTAGTTCGGTAATAATAATAATGATAATATTTTTTTGTTGGAAGACAATCGCAGCCACGTAAGTAGGCCCTATTAACTTTGTTTTAAAACAGTCGTGAAAATATTAAAATAGAAAAGAATAAAAAATAATAATAATAATAATAATAATAAGAATAATAATAATAAATGGGCAGACTACACGCTGTACACAGTAATGCTAAATTATGTGTTTTTGTGACTTTTATCGTACTTGAATAATGCGTTATGTTATGGAAGATCGAAGACTATTTATTGGTTGAATTTTGTTTTTTCAGCTATATGAAATGCCAGGCAATACCGATAAGGCTGCTTCATTTGCCATTCTCGATCGCTATGTTGAGCTTGGAGGTAACTTTCTGGATACAGCAAACATCTACTGCAATGGAGAGTCAGAGGAAATTATTGGCTCCTGGCTGAGCAGGTACATCATCACCTCTGGACTATATCCTAACATCTGCAACAGGAATTTCATGTCTGTTCCTAACAGCTCCTGAAGTTAACTGTACGACAGCTATCTGCATACACTTGTCTTGTCTTGACTTTTCTTTAGGATTTCTGTATATGCATAAATTTAACATTATGTTTGTTGTGTTGGATAGCGCTGCTTGTTTTCATGTTTAGCTTTGGAGTTCTGCTTATGCGAGGAATAGGAAATTTTTATGTGTTTTACTATATGTTGCAACAACCTCAAAACCATGAGTATGCGTGTCATATTGATGATATATTTGCAGGTTTTTAATTGCAGAAATATTGCTAAACCAACTAAGATTATTCTGCATAACATCTCGAAGTAACATATTATGTTGATTCCTATTTACGCAGTATAACATTATTCTGTGCATACAATTTTAAACTTAAAAGACACCTCTCTGCATGCGTACCCATCACGGATTGACTTCTGGTTTCTACAACATACGGGTAAGGTGAACCTCATGATTTAAACTGGACTTCTCAAATGGATGGCTCAATGATTTAGACTTTTCCAATGGATGACTTAATAACTTAGACTTCAGTTTATCCTGAAACAGCCCTCAATTGGTGTCGTTTGCATTGGATTCTGCTTTCTCTAATCTATCTCATTCAACTGGACTTCTCTGATTAATGCGCTTTTTGAGCTCGGGTTCAATTGCAAAGACCATCGATTAAATGCTTTGTGCTATATTAAAACAGTGCTACTTATTATGTCATTAGGTTAGGTTCAATGTTGCAATTGATGCATGTTAAACTGTTTGTTTAATGTTAAACACGTGTAACGGTGTGTATTTCAGCCGGGATCGAGGGTCGATTGTTTTGGCCACTAAGGTGTCTTTTCCCGGTGATGGAGTTGATGACTCCATGCCCAATGCCGCAGGACTCAGTCGTGGTTCAATCATGCACAACGTTGAGCAAAGCCTTCGTAGACTCAAGACAGACTACATTGACCTCTACTATGTGAGTTCTTGATTAAAACTTCAAAAAGATAACTCTAAGGTTATAATTTTTGGTTCGCTATGGATCTGGCTACACATACTGTAGATGAGTACCCGGAAGGTTGCACAACATCGTGAAAACGCAATTTTGTTGAGTAAATCTTGCCAGATGACAAATCGCATCATAGCTTACCGTTAAAGATGATAAACAAAGAAATAGAAATTTAACTAAAGAGTTAAGAATGTTTGGTTTTAAATTTTTTATCGATTATGATATGGCAGGTAGAAGAATGCGCGAACGCTTAGAGGAAGTCATGGATACTAAATGTTAGTAGCTGCATTTTACTTATCCTCGGCATATGGAAGACTGTTCTAAAATCCGGTTCCGCGACAACTCGTCTACAGACTTTTCGTCTGTATGTGTGTCACACTTCGTCTACAGACATTTCGCCTACGAGTGTATCTGTATCCATTAGGGTTAATCAACAGAGGCCGCTTTCAAATAGTTTCGCTAAAACGTGCTAACTATTCTCAGGAATCCAGCTTCTAATTACTGAAGCGATTATTTTCATCAATCAAACTTCTATTGAATGGAAACTTTGTTTCATCCATACATCGAGCTTGGTATCCAGCTTCTATTTACGGGGAAAATTATTTCGAACAATCCAGCTTCTATTTCACGGGGATAATTATTTCGAAGGGTGGGGGAGGGGGAGGGATTCCGAGGGAATGGTCGAATGGTTTTCATCAATCCCACTTCCATTTAGGGAAACAGTTTTTTCATCAATCCAGCTTTCATTTTAAAGTGACAATATCAAATAACTTCCTAGACGAAATGTCTCTCGGCCAAATGTCTGTACACGAAGTGTCGTAGACGAAAGTCTGTAGACAAATTTTCGTGACGCCCTAAAATCCTAAGTCTGTGGGTATGTGGGCGACTGCTTGCTCAGTTGCTCCATTCTTGACTTTGGCCTGGCTCAGATTGAATGGAATATTTGACCCAGATTTGACTTAGTCAAGTGCCACTAGAGTTTAAGCTCTAATGTTCTCACTGAAATACCGGGTTAAGTAAAGTCAATGGGTAGATAAGTAAGGTTCCCTTGTTGTATAATGCAACACTTGGTAAGCACTAATTTCCTTCTCTTAAGTCCTTTAAGCAGCAGTTGATGAATTGAAGATCCTGAGCTTTTATTGTAAGTGAATGACAAAACTTCTTTACAATCCAACTGATTTTGCGTCATTAAATTCTACTGAATGGTCATTACCGTGTGTTTGTACCGACAATCGTTGAATCAAATTAATCATGAAACCGAATAGATTACCATATGTAGCTAAGATGTTATACTTATATTTATATTATTCTTCTAACCAGCATACCTATATATGTAGTCTATTTTCCAGATGATATCGTATTTTCTTCTGTGACTTATTAACGACTTTACTTACTTGCGTAGTTGCATATCTAAATTTTATTTGTTGGTAAGTGTTAACTATGAACTAAGGATTCTATGACTATGAACCACTGTAGGCCTACGCGCCTCTTAAGAACTTCCGAAATGCACTTTGCATTTGGGTTGAACTATATACAAAAAAACTTGAGTGTATCCTTGTTCCATGTTGAAACACTGACAATGAAGCCACATACCAATCAACTTATATGTTTCAGATGCACTTCTATGACAAAGGAGTGAAACTGGAGGAGACTTTGCGTGCTTTTAACGACCTGGTGCGATCTAGCAAGGTGCGCTATATCGGATTGAGCAACTTCACTGGGAGCGCTTTGCAGAAAGTCATGGACTACAACAAATTCATGGGATTTAATGCATGTGCTACTTTGCAGGTGAGTTCTGTGCCAAGTTTTTAAGGTACACTGGCTGCTAAGGGGTTTTCTGAAAATCTTTTCTGTCAGGACTGGGCCAGAAGAACTTCTGAGTAGATGATCTCTATAAATTTAGTGAATGAATGACTGTTGAATGAATATATAAGCGACTGAGTTATTCATTAACATCTTGATTGAAAGAATGAGCAAATCTTTGATTGATTGACTGATTGAATGTTGAACGGTAACTTATGTGTCCTATGTTTCAATTCATGTGCATGCATTGTTTGAAATTACAATTAGGGCCTACAGTTTGAGAACTTTCGAGAAAAGTTAAGACAACTTTCTGTGATTTGGGTTAGATGGAAAAAGCGGCTGAAAGATTTCCAGGTGGCTTTACTGTGTTTGTTTGTGGCAAAGTGTTTAAGCTGAAAAATCTTGACATTCTAGCAACAATACAGTCTGATGTGTCATGACTCTGACATCGAAGTGGTTCCGACATGTCGTAGAGAAGGCATCACTCTCATTCCATACAGCCCGCTCACAGGGTATGCATGGTCATTCAACAAGCAAGCCTTTCCGCTGGCTATTTAGCGGTCTGAGTCAGTCAGCCAATCATTCAGCTTCTCCCGTTTTTCAATCCGTCAGTCATTCATTCAGCCAATCAGTGTGCCATTTATCAGTCAGCCGTTAGACCAGTCAGTCAGCCAGTCATTTAACCATAATTTTATTAGTTGTGGTTGTCCTCTGGACTTCTCCACCTGACCTTTCTTTAGCTGCTTTACTTTCTGAATACTTTATTTTGTAAACTTAAGTTACCTTGCTTTTTCTTTGTACAGTACCTTTTTGGCTGTAACTGGATAAATTATACCTTTCCTTGGTTGGCTTACCAAGTCCTATTTTTTCAGCTGTTGATTCATCCTCATTTCGTGTTTTACTTACCTTTCCAACTATTCATAACTTTGCCTTTTCTCTATCTACTTTCACCTAGGCCTACTTTAACTTCCTTCTCATATTGTCTTTTATTTTTTATAGCGGTTTACTGACGGGGAAATTCAAGCGTGGCGACCACAACCCGTCAGCAACCCTGGCCGGAACCCGTATGGGCTGGATTGCCGAGAAACCGTCAGTAAGAGCGTTTGTAACACCAGACTTTGAGACGTTACGCAGTGATGAAAACTTTTGGAAATTGATGGACACAGTTGAAGCGATTGGCAAACAGCATGGTATGTGCAGTAAAACCGTGCACTGCAAATCCAAACTCTTTAACTAATTCAGCTGTAAAACATTTCAGAAACGGTTGTTAAGGTGCAACTTATGATATACCGGTAAATTGTTATTGACCGGTTGCTTGCCTTCAAGTTTGTTCTGCGCAGAAAAAGGCAGTATAAAAATCTGGAGAATCATGACATAGGTTGGTGGTTGCTTGAC
This sequence comes from Aporrectodea caliginosa, assembly GCA_020284085.1. Lineage (NCBI taxonomy): Eukaryota > Metazoa > Annelida > Clitellata > Crassiclitellata > Lumbricidae > Aporrectodea > Aporrectodea caliginosa. The sequence goes on along the minus strand of JACEVL010000180.1, from coordinate 434,858 downwards.
CACGTTTCCATACCTAACCACCTCATATCTTTGTGTTTCCGAAGTGCTGTTTGATTTCTTTTCTAAAGGTAAGAGTCCGAGTCAGGTGTCACTTCGTTGGTTGCTGCAGAAGGACTTCATTCCATCCGTCATCATTGGCGCCAAGACAGTTCAGCAGCTGGAACAGAATATGGCCGCTGGAACCGGATGGAAGCTTACGGATGAAGAGGTAACAACTATTGCATTAATACACAGTATATTATGAACGATGGTAGTAGGCAGACTGTTAGACTAGCAAACCACGTGGTGAAACATTCAAATACTTTGCTGGGAAGAAATGTTTTAAGATAGATCGTTCGTATCGTGGGGCGCGGTGTTTTGTAGGGGTATGTTCGGTGCCTTGCAGCCGGAGGGTTGCGGGTTCGAATCCACCTCAAGCCGCCGCGTAGGGACCCTGGGCAAGTCCTTCACTCGCAATTGCTCATGCGCTTCGGCGTGAAACTCCGATTCAGCGTCCGCGCTGTGGTCGGGAGCGCCTCTGAGTAGAAATCTTGAAGTGGCGCTATAGCAAGTGCTCATACATACATGCATACATACATACATAAATACATACATACATACATACATACATTATGTTCCATCCTGTGATAACGCGAGTGCGCTCTATCTCTACATGTGCATGGTGAGCATATCGGGTTACAAGGAAGTGGAATATATCCAATTATCCGTTTTTGATGGGAGAGTATTGTTCCCATTGCCCAATTTCGGTGATGTAAGGGACATTTTCAAACTTCACTATTATTTAATATGTATTATATTTAATAAACAAGGTGATTTATAACAAACAAGGTGATTTATAACAACTTTATAGACTTCAGACAGGCTTTTGATAGCATCTGGCAGCGGGGGCTATGGAGAGTGATGAGGAATTATGGAATACCAGAGGAGCTAGTGGAGCTACTAGAGGACCTATATAGCAAGACGGTAAGCGCAGTGAGAGTAGATGGGGAGCTAACGGAATGGTTTCGTGTGCATGTTGGAGTAAGACAAGGCTGCGGTCTATCCCCATACCTATTCAACCTGATATTGGAGGCAATGATGGACATAGCGCTGGCAGATACAGAAATAGGGGTGAGAATAAATGGAACAATAGTCAACAACCTAAGATTTGCAGACGACATAGATCTGATGGCGGAAAGCGGAAGCCAACTGCAGGAACTAACGACCAGGGTACACGAAAGTAGCAAAAGATTCGGGCTTAAGATCAATGGAGAGAAGACCAAAACAATGACAATTGGTAAGGAAAAAGAAAAGATAAACATCACCCTGGAAGGAGAGGAGCTAGAACAGGTAACGGAATTTGTGTACCTGTGGGGCGTAATTACGGAGGACGCGGAGTCGACAAGGGACATAAGGAAAAGAATTGGGCTGGCGTCAGCAATGTTTGGAAAGCTGAGGAAACTATGGAGATCAGGCAACATCTCAACAAGAACAAAAACCAAACTATACGAAACACTGGTGATACCGGTCCTCATGTATGGAGCAGAATCTTGGTGCATGAAAAAGGAGGACGAGAGAAGACTCCTGGTGGCGGAGATGGGATGGCTACGAGGACTAATGAATAGATCACGAAGAGAAAAGATACGGAATGAGGTGACACGAGAAGAACTGGGACAGAAGGAAACGATAGTGGAAAGAATAAAGAAACGAAGACTAACATGGTATGGACATGTGATCAGGATGGAGAACGGAAGAATGCCGGCAAAGGCGCTGCACGGTGAGGTGGAGGGAACAAGGAGCAGAGGACGTCAGAAGAAGAGATGGATAGATAACGTACTGGAGGACATAGAAGACAGAGGATGGGACTTAAGAAGGGCAATAGAACTCGCAAGAGACCGACCGAAATGGAGAAGTTTTGTTAGAGCCTCATCGTCAGCGAATACTTGACGGAGGAGAAAGAAAGAAGAAAGATATTTAATAAAACTTGCACAAAATTTTCATTGCCTCTTAAGATGCTTCTTTAAATTCTTTTCCCATCTGACCCACACACACACACACACACACACACACACACACACACACACACACACACACACACACACACACACACACACACACGCATATATGTATATATTTGTATATGTATGTATAATTATATGTGTATATTTATTTAGAATATCTCGTGTAGCATGGAGGGGCTTTGGTGGTTGCCAGCATTGGTGAAAAACCTATACGGTATATGAGCAGATGTAAACTGAGGAAGGAATAATTATTTGATTAGAGGCTCTTTGGTCCATTGGATCCCTTTGGTTAAACCGAAATGTGTCACTTATTTTGAACTGGAGGGGAAAGACTTTTTAACAGGAATTGCATGTATGGGAAATAAGTATAGTCAGTGAAAGATATTGGGAGATGATCAATTATGGAAGTTTTCCAATTCCATAAAGATTGTACTGTAACAAGACAGTTGTAGTGCATTTCTCCGTGTAAATTGATGTAATATTGCACATTATATCTGCTGACAGATGAAGCAACTGGATGACGTTTCGAGCTTCGCTGGTCCGATTCCGAAATATCCCTACCACACGATTGACTTCTGGAATCAAATGGCAAATCGCACTCGACCAAACCTGTGATTCGTTTAGATCCAAACCGTATAATTGCATAGTATAAAATTCAGCTTTTGAAACTGTTTATTATATTGCATTATTTTTACTCACATTGTGCTACTTTTCACTGCTATTGTTATAAAGTGTGGTTGTTTGTATGTCTCGCATTCATAGAGATTGCTTACCTATTTGTTAATTAGAACTTTTCATACATTTGTGTAGGACTATAGCTTCTTTCGCTGGGTTCACGTTTCATGTAAAGAACCTTTTTGAATCACTCGTAGTGCATCAAGGACAAACATTGTCTTGTCTATTTCTATGGGAAACCCAAATTATTGATAAACATCTCTTCTGTTACCGGTATGAATTTTGAAAGTGGACACGTCTATCTTTATCTGTTTGCATAAACTTTACCTTGGTACAATCATACACATTTAAAAGTTGCTTACTCAGTAAGCAACCAAGGGTTTCAGCTCCCAGGGGCAAGAGTTGATGACTGCGCCCATTTAAAATTGTCTTGTTGGCTTTCAATGGTTCTTGTAATAGTTGGCCCTACTGTGTACCACTGAAAGTTAATTTTGCGCCCTCCTTGTGCTGCGCCCGGTGGTGGTTGCCCCCCCTCTGTCCCTTTCAGTACGCCGCTGGCTTAGGCTACTGTTTACTTTGTAGGACTTCCGAAGTTTAGTCTAACTGTTGAGCATCGGCTTTCATTTATAGTCACGTCATTTAGTTGTGAGATTTGTAAGCTCTATTATCTCCATAGAACATTGAGATTGATCTATTGATCGATTACATTGATTTTAGTTGAATAATTCATATTTGGGTATATTTCACAACCGGAGGCAAATTAGATAAATTTCCGTCTTCTCCTTTCGGTGGGGTTACACAAAGTGTAAAATTATGATTTTTAAATTTTAAATACATCATAGAGCATAAGTTAGTTATAAAATATTATTTCTGTTATATTATTTAGATGATTAGTATGAGAAAAAAATTATAAAGTCCAATTTTAACCCGAAATTGCATTGTCCTTTCTAATGGTGCGTCAATTCAACGTTACGTTAGGGTAACAGTTGAAGCGCTCAACTGATGTTTTATAAATTTTTAGATCATTAACTTACATATGTATTGCTCCATATGGTTTTTATTAACTTATTAACGAACTAAATAATTAAAAAATAAATAAAACTCTCTGTCTTCAAATATTGCTTACAACTCCGTTACGAATGGGTTTCTGCCATCTGTGGAATAAATTGAAAATTCAATTTGTTTGAATTGACATCTTCGATAGCAGGGAACATTTCTGCATTGATTTTACCAAAAAGAAATCAATATGGATGCTTGCTTCTGTTGACAATTTTCGAAAATTTATCCGGTAATGTTATAGCATAAAAAAGATTTACAACTCCGTGACTGTAATTATTGCATTTTGCTTATATATATATAATTTTTTTCTTTCCAAAATAATATTGAAACTGACAGCCTGGCCACTATAAACTCACTATTTTTTATATCTTAACTCGCCCGGTAAGCGTGGAGACCTAATGATGAATATTTTACAACTCCGTTACTACAACTCCCTTACTTTATTTTTCTATTAAAATGAATTTATTTAATGGTACATGTATATAATTTATCGTCATAATAATTTATTTTGCTGTGTAATAATGTAATGCACACTTAATACTAATTAATCACTAATTATAAACAGTGCCGGTATATTGTTATGTGTATTTATTACGTAACGGAGTTGTAAATATTTAGGAATCAAAGTTGTATGTGTTTCACATAGTAAAAAAACTAAAATGAAAAATTAGGCCAAATCTGTCAAATTTAAGATCTACTCAATATTAAGTATGCTTCAGCACTGCTAGTAAAATATGTGTGTAAGAAATATTTTTTATTTTTCATGACTTTTTTTTCTCTAATTCCATTTCTGAATTTGCCTTTGGTTGTGAAATATACCCATATTGACTTGTTGATTGATTTCTCGATTGAATTATTCATCAACTGATTTATTGATTAAATGAGCTTTATAGTGTCGGAAACTCGGGTCGCTTTCAGAATCCAAGGATGCCTCAGAGTGTAGATGATCTCACAAGTGTCCTCGACTACGCCCTGGAAAGAGGAATGTTCGGGTGAGTTCTTCTCCCGGGTTGCCTATAGTAGGAGGCTTAAGAGCACACACAACAACTTCAATGTCTTTATTAGCAGTCAAAGTTCCTCAGCACAGGCGGCAATCACTGCAGTAAACTAAACCAACTCTACAATACTCTACTGATGACTCTTCGAATATAAGTTATTCTTAATCGCCTTCGAAGACCACTCTACTTCTTATCTTCTAGTGTATAACACGTTCTAGCATCCGCTAAGTCCAATGTATAATGTCCTCTTTGAATTCAATTATCGTCTCCCTTTTTTACCCGTAAATGGTAGCCTACTACTTCCTTAAGTGGTGATAGGAATTTCATTGAAAGGGCCATAATGAAAACGTCACCGCAATGTTTAAAGATGGGACAAACTCGGTGTCGATTTACTAAAACGTCACCGTTTAATATCATTCATCGGCAAATCGTCACCGGTGTCGATTTAACTTCTTCCCCATAGGATTTCTCTAAACACCAAGCGCAAATCGTCACTTTTTAAGCAGTTGGCGCGAAATTCGGTGACGCACCATCGGTAGGGCTAGACGAAAATCACGAATTCACGGAATTCACTGAAACCGTGAATTTTGGCGTTTGCCGTGAATGCCGTGAATTTTACCATTTGCCGTGATTTTACCGTGATTTTTCACATATACTACACTTTTTGTGTCGAAATCCATAAATTTCTTATGTTAAACATAACAAATTGGACGTAAAGCGACCGCCTTGATCATGAATAATGCATTGGCCAAGAACGAAGGTATGTTTAATCATTTGTCAGATGAAAGCCAAAAGTAAATTAAAGCATTGTATTCTGACTTGGAATCGTGACATCGTTAATTTTTACTTACTGACTAGCTCTCGGCGTCTCCAATAAATATTCAGCGTCTCCAATGCATACTTCCCAAACTTTAATGCCTATACAGATCGATGTTCAATACTGAAGTTGAAAGCTACTGAGCATAATTATTATTGGTCGGTATTTAAAATTGCATTTTCCAGCGTTTCTACTCTATATATTATAACCTTCAACAATAATTTTTAAAGTGCAAAATATTTGCATTAATCAAGCTCGTTTGACCATTGTATGAGCATTGAAGGAACGTTGACCAATATTCGCTTACCTGTTTTATTATCTACAAGTACTAATACCCCAATACAATAAACCTTTAAATCCGACAATTATGCGTGTTGCATGTTTTCTTTATAATAACGACAATTATTATAGGCTACTAGAATTCTAACAACAAAAGATCTAGATCTGTTTTAGAGCTTTCTCCAGACTTGTATACGAGACATCAAACTTCGAGACCGAGACCGAGACACTGGGTCAGAGACCGAGACCGAGACGATGGGGTCCGTGACCAAGACCGAGACCGAGACAATGGGGTCCGAGACCGAGACCGAGACGCGACACAAGGTCCAAGACAGTTCAAGACAGTTCAAAACGAGTGAAATGCACATTGGACCCAAATCCCGAAACAATTTTTCTCAACGTTTGAAGTCTAATACCAGGGACAAGTCACTGAAATCATCCGATCACCTGAATTGTATAAACTATAAAGAAATTAAATATTTCAACCATTCTGAAATCTTCTAAATGATTCTAAAATTTAAACCAAAAAATTCCATATATATATATATATATATATATGCATTAGCGACATACGTCATTTCACTCACCTTCAGAAACTAGATGATGTTCCAAGCGTTTCGCTTACGTTGGCTTTATACCAGCGGCCATTTATTTTGTTTTTCTTTGTTTTCAAATTGCGTGACTGCAAATTTCAATATTTCAGGGTTTTTAATGAGAAATTTTAAGATATTTGCACTGATAAAACTTAGAAAATTTAAATAAAGCAATGTACTGCAAACTTAAAAACTGCACTATTCAATATCTGTTAATACCAGAAACACAGCTTTTCTAAAGTTCCGGTTTGTTTAGTTATCCGTTCGGCACAGGACAATTTCATGGCACGATACTGTCAGAAGTTCAGAACTAAAGACTAGCGCGAGAACTATGGAGACCGCTATATATAAGAGAACAAGACTTTAGCTTCGAGACAGTTTTCCAAAACGTCAAGAAATAACCTCGAGACCGAGACCGAGACAGTGGGAACCGAGACCGAGGCCGAGACATCAAAAAACCTATCTCGAGACGTCGCGAGACCGAGGCAGTGTCTCGAGACAATCCAAGTCTGACTTTCTCGCCGTTCAGTGCAGCATGAGTTCATTGACGAGTACTTTGCATGTATACAGGTCATAGGCCTGCTTATTACATACTTGATATAAAAACAACCCTACAAGATAGCCTGCTTAACATTGTGTAGCATAGCCTATAGTAATAATATATCTGCATCTGACGCGACTGGGTGGATATTGGACTCTTCTAACATTTCTTGTCCTTTGCCCATTCGACCTCATTTCTGTTGAAGATGCATGTCTGCCTTGAAGTCACTTGAAACACGTTTTAACAAGCAACTATAGACGAAATCGAATGGTGGTACAACCAGAAAGCTGCTCTCTGTTTTATCCATTCTTGGTGTTAAGATTAGGCTAACAAAATGGCTGTGGCGGAGAAGAAGAAACCTTTGGTTGAATACAACTGGCTCGGCGAGAACTGTGGCCTGAAAGTGTGCAATATTTGTCTTGGCGCAATGACTTTCGGCACAGCGTTGAAGGTAGGAAGTAATCGTAATTTCGTAATCGCAATCTCGAAATGTCTCCAGCGCCCAAAAGGCGAAGTCCCGGGAACCAGCTTAATCACAGGCGCCTAATCAAAAGCGAATTGATAGGCAGAAAATCAAGTCGTCAAGATCAAAATGGCCAGGCAGGCAGGCAGACATTCAGACGGCTAATGTGGGTGGTGTTTAGAGTTGCAAACGGCGAGTGAGGTGCATGAGGGGAAGAGGATTAATCTCGATATGATTTGTGAAAAGCATTGTTTTCGGTTTTGAGTGAAAGATCTGTGGAGAGATAGTAAGAGGTGAGGTTTTGGTGAGTTCGTAGGATGGATAAGATATTTGTCGCAATACTGGCTGGAGGTTGTTCCAGAGAGGTAGAACAGCTATGGCTATGGAACGATTTGCAAATTTTAGTGATAAGGTTACGGAAGGGCGGAGGAGCGTAAGGGCAGAAGAAGAGCTTATTAAGGTGGTTGGACGGTGAACAACTAACGTGATTGAAGTGTGTTACAAGGTGAGTGATATGACTTATTCGTTCAGATATTTTAAGCCAGTGATTTGAGGACAGGTGTGATGTGATGGTGTTTGGGGTTTTATTGACAGCACGGGCGAGGACGTTATGAATAGCTTGGAGGCAGCAAAGTTGGGTGATATAATTATGTTGAGCAAGACAGAAATGTTGTAGCCTAATTTGGGGTGCACAATTATAGGTGTAGTAATTGTAGATGCAGTCTTGAAGGCGAGCATACAGCGGATTCTGCGAAGTTTAGCGGATATGCATGAAGCAGGAACGGGAAAGATGGGTGATGCGAATATTATTATTATTATTATTATTATTATTATTATTATTATTATTATTATTATTATTATTATTATTATTATTATTATTATTATTATTATTATTATTATTATTATTATTATTATTATTATTATCATCATTATTATCATCATTATTATCATCATCGTCATTATTATTATTATCTTTATTATTATCTATTTCATCATGATCATCATCATGATCATCATCTTCATCATCATCATCATCATCATCATCATCATATTATTATTACTATTATTATTATTATTATTATTATTATTATTATTATTATTATTATTATTATTATTATTATTATTATTATTATTATTATTATTATTATTATTATTATTATTATTATTATTATTATGATTATGATTATGATTATGATTATGATTATGATTATGATTATGATTATTATTATTATTATTTTTTTTTTTTTATTAGTATAAGACAAATTTATTTCTTCATAAAACCAACACACTTATTACAGACTGATTAAAAATGACTGTTTCAATAATTTTATAAGCCGTCATTCAGTCCTGGGCTACTGTTGTTGCAGTCCGCGGTGGCTAAAACAGACAGTGAGTTTCCAATCTGTAGGGCGACCGATAGGCGTTGCAGCAGATGGCTGGTCTCACGCTGGTCTCCGGTCGCTGCAAAGATCCTGCCTCCCAGTTCCTGAATAAACGACAGTGAATCTGCATGCCAACTTCCTGAAGTTTCGACTGCAACAGGTACGAAATGATGGGACTGTGAGATCGCGGCATATTTGGATTCCGGTCGCTGCAAAGATCCTGATTATTATTATTATTATTATTATTATTATTATTATTATTATTATTATTATTATTATTATTATTATTATTATTTTGTTTTGGCAGTAGTAGTAGTCACAGCGATAGTCTAAGCAGTGGTGGTAGTGGAAGTAGTAGTGAAAATTGATTGGCCACTAAGTATAATGTATGCCAGGAATGAGAACTGAAGTCGTTAACACTTCCCACTCACAGCTGGCACTGGTTGCGTTGCTCAGCAAATGGACAGACTATTCAGGAGTGCTAAATTCCATGTCTTATGACTTTCATCGTACTTGAAACTGTGCCATGTCCTTTTAGATTTTTGGTAAAGCATTTAAATTGGTTTATTTTTATTTTTAGCGGTATCAACTGCCATGGAATACCGACAAGGCTGGTTCATTTGCCATTCTCGATCGCTATGTTGAGCTTGGTGGAAACTTTCTTGACACAGCCAACGTCTATTGTAATGGAGAGTCAGAGGAAATTATTGGCTCTTGGCTGAGCAGGTACACAACCATCAAGAATGCATCTGAATATTTGCAACATGTCTTTCTTCGCTGCCTTTCGTATAGATCCTAATTTTGATTGTAGGACTGCTTTATCTGCATATAAATTTAACATAATTATCGTGGCTGCTTCTTTAGAATTTCCATAGCTGCATAAATTTAACATATCTTGGTTTATTTTAGATAAGTTGTTTGCTCTCATGCTAAACTTCGGTTTAGCATTATAGTCACATAGTGTGCTCCAAGATGTTTATTCAACACCACACGAAAAGCTAAGACTCCTTTTTAATGAAAAATGGGATGGTTTTTTTCTATATGTTTACAACAAGCCAAAACAATGTTGGACATGTTAAATTGTGGATATACATGTACATGTATTTGCAGGTTCTCTAAAATTATTGCCAAACTAATATTCTGCATATATGTTTCATGTCAGATTAATTTTGATCTATATATAATTTATATATGCAACACTGCTCTCTGCATGTATACCCTCCACAGAGTGACCTGCTTTCTCTGACCGTTCAGTACCTGATCCTAACTGGATTATTCCAATGGATCATAATTCTGCATTTCAGTTTTGCCAGATGCCACCCTGAATTTATGCAGTGTTAACTTTGACATTGGCGTAAAAGAATCCATTAGATTTTTGTTTCCTTAACCTATCGGATTCCACTTGATTTCTCCAGCGGATTATAAATTTTAAGCAAGGCTTAATTATTATTTAGGGCCATCAGCTGCATGCTACGTTCATTATCAAAACAGTGCTATTTACGAAGTCATTAAATTATAATAATAATAATAATAATCAAGTCCTGCTTTAATTCATGTTATCCTAAAAGGTTTGTTTAATATTAATTTGTTAAATCACGTGTAACGGTGTATGTTTCAGCCGTGATCGAGGGTCGATTGTTTTGGCAACGAAGGTGTGTAGCCACTAGCCAGGGTGACGGAGTTGATGACTCCATGCCCAATGCTCGGGGACTCAGTCGTGGCTCAATCATGCACAACGTTGAGCAAAGCCTTCGTAGACTCAAGACGGACTATATCGACCTCTACTACGTTAGTTCTTAACTAAGACTACAGTTAGATAATGATGTACTATGCATTGCTGCTACAAACATAGTCTACTGAAGATGAGTCCAGTATGTTAAACATTGTATGGGCTACACAGATAATGAAGATAAGGACAGAAAGGTTGACAGGCATTGTAGAAACGCAATGCTGTGGGAAGGACATGATTTCTGACAGTTCTGAGGGACTCTGACTTCTGCATTCGGGTAGCAGAAGACAAGAACAAATGGTAGTTATCACCTTCATCTAATAATCAACTTCAAGTTACACGGAATTCAACGAGTTTTGGCAACTGATCTTTCTCTGTCGATAGACACGCTGCATGACATAGTCACATAGTGTCTCCGATCATGTGAAGAATGCATTATCTCTGGGGGCGTACAAATCACAACTCAAGACCTATCTCTCTAAAGTATCATATGACTGTCATTGATTTTTAACTCGTGCCTTTCCTTCGGCCTCGGCTGTAATATGGCTCTATGTAAATCGTCTTATTATTATCATCGCCATTATTATTATTATTATTATTATTATTATTATTATTATTATTATTATTATTATTATTATTATTATTATTATTATTATTATCACAAATTTATTTCTTCATAAAGCCAACAAACTTATGTACAGACTGATTAAAAGTAACTGTTTTCAATACTTTTATTATTATTATTATTATTATTATTATTATTTTGCCCCGAGGTAAACATGATCCCTCAGGGACTTCAAGATTAATAAAACTTGTTAAATGTCTGGAACGGTTAGAACTCTTTAGGCTCGAGCAGAAGGCAGGCAAAGGTTCCGCATATTGCAACACCGTTGAAGCGTTGTTATGATCAGAGTAATACTTTGGAACAAGTATGAAGTTTCGCGTAGGTCTCCTAAAGCAAGGGCTAAATGACTCCCGATTGTATGGTATTGTATTGTACATATCAATTTATATATAGCCTCTCGCAGTGCACACCAATCAGTGGCGCTCCCAGTGCGAAAGATCCAGAGAAAAGAAAGAGGTCTTCAGACCACGAAAAGAGGCACTTGGCCCACCAGTTAATAAACAGGAACGAGTCAAAGGAGGAAGCTGGTTCCATAGAGCAGGGCCAATGAAGGCAAAGGCTCGCGTTTTAGCCACAGCAGTTCTCGCTCGCGGGACAAAGAAATCATGCAGGTTTAGTGAGCGTAGCGGGCGAAGAGAAGTAGCCGATGCCGGGCGCCGGATTAGGTCGCATAGATACTTGGGAGCTTGACCAGTATGCGACCGGTAGATGAATGAAAGTACCTTGAGCTGAACCCGAGCAATGAGAGGGAGCCAATGAAGGTGGTCAAACATGAAAGCAGAGATGTGGGATGAGCGAGGAAGTCGAGCCGCAGCATTTAAAACAGACTGAAGAGGAGAGAGACGAATCCTTGGAGACCAAGAGAGAATTACAGTAATCAATCCGAGAGCAGATGAAGGCATGGACAATAGAGGTAAAGACAAAGGCGGAGACCGAGCGTCGGATTGCTCTAAGACGCCTCAGGTGGAAGTAAGAGGAACGTGTAAGATTGGCAATATTTTCAGAAGAGGTCCAGGACTACGCCAAGGTCTCGTACACTGGAGTGGAAAGTGAAGGGCGGGAATCTCTCTGCAAGAAGAGGGAAATCTAGCTTAAGAAGCTGTTGGCGAGTTCCGAACCTTGTTTCCATGACTGCCTCTAATTATGCCTTAGCATCTTTTCTACATACCATTTCGTGATCTAAGTTGATTTAGATCACGATATTAATAATTATTTATTATTGTTAATATTCTGATCACCGATGTCGGTGATCAGGGACAGGTCGGCGGCGTCCATGGGGCCCAGTGTATCGAAGGCCATGGACTTTCGAAACACTGGGCCCCATGGCCCAATAATAATATTAATATTCAGTGAAACTGAGCATCAGTACAGTGCCCCTTAAGAGCTTCTCAGAAGCACTCTGGGTTAAAGTCATATATAAAAAAACTTGGGTGTAGCTTTGTTTCGTATTTAAACATTGATAATGAAACCATACACCACACATTTTATATATTTCAGATGCACTGGTGTGACAAAGGAGTGAAGCTCGAGGAGACTTTGCATGCTTTTAATGACCTGGTGCGATCTGGCAAGGTGCGCTATGTTGGATTGTGCAACGTCACTGGAAGCCTCTTGCAGAAAGTCATGGACTACAACCACTTCATGGGATTTAATGCATGTGCTACTTTGCAGGTGAGTTCTGTGCCGAGTTTCTAAGGTACAGTGGTTGCTGAGGTTTTGTTTCAAACAATTTTAATTTGTTAAGGCTGGCCTTCAAAATTGGAAGCACTTGTGAGTAGATAATGATAGTATATATATTGTAGGACTGAATTACTATTAAATGAATGATTGTTAAATTATTGATTACGTTATTGGCTGAAAGTGAGTGACTGAATGTTTTATTGACCTACTCATTGAATGAAAGACTGTTTTTGTGTTACCCTTGTATCCTACTTTCGTATATGCACTGGCTATTCATTTGGGAGGTTTTGAGCCAAGATACAGAAGATATCTCATGCATTGCTTTGGGTTGGAATGGAAGACGTTGAATGATTCCTAAAACTTTGCATGTCTTTGTTTGTTCGAAAGCATTTGAACTGAAATTTTTCAAATTATACCTTTAGCAACAATACAATCTGATGAGTCGTGACTCTGACATCGAAGTGGTGCCGACATGTCGTAGAGAAGGCATCAGTCTCGTTCCATACAGCCCACTCAAAGGGTAGGTATCATCAGCCAACAAGCCAACCCAGGCGGTCGACTGGCTATATTCAGCTCGCTACTGATCCAGTCAACGTGTCATTCAGCCAGCCATTCAACTTGCCAGTCAGCCTGTGCTTCAGGCTGTCAGCTATCCATGCGGCCAGTAAATCAGTCAGCCATTAAACCAGTCAATCAGCCAGCCATTCAACCATATTTGTAGTGGCTGTCCTCAAGACTTCTTCAACTGACCCTTCTCTAGCTACTTTCTTTCTGACTAATCTATTTAATTTAATTAAGTTACGGTGCTTTTGCTTTGCGCATGCAGTACCTTTTTGGGTGTAACTTGATTAATTTCCTTCGACCTTTACCTTTCCTTGGTTAACTTACCAAGTCCAACCTTTTTCAGCTGTTGATTCATCTTCATCTTATGTTTTACTTACCTTTCCAACTATACATAACTTTGCGTTTTTTCTATCTACTTTCACCCAAGCCTACTTTAACTTCCTTACAATATTGTCTTTTATATAGCGGTTTACTGACGGGGAAATTCAAACGTGACGACCAAAACCCTTCAGCCACCCTGGCCGGAACCCGTCTGGGCTGGATTGCCGAGAAACCGTCAGAAAGAGGGTTTGCAACACCAGACGTTGAGACTTTTCGCAATGATGAAAACTATTGGAAATTGATGGACACAGTTGAAGCGATTGGCAAACAGTATGGTATATGCAGTAAAATCATGCACTCCAAATCCAAACTCTTTAACTAATTCAGCTGTAAAACATTTCAGCAACGCTTGTTGATGTGCCACTTTTGATATACCGGTAAATTGTTATTGATCGGTTGCTTGCCTTCAAGTTTCTTCTGCACAGAAAAAGGCACTATAAAAATCTGGAGAATCATGACATAGGTTTGTGGTTGTTTGACCACATTTCGATACCAAACTACCCCATGTCTTTGTATTTCCGAAGTGTTGTTTGTTTTCTTCTAAAGGTAAGAGTCCGAGTCAGGTGTCACTTCGTTGGTTGCTGCAGAAAGACTTCATTCCATCCGTCATCATTGGCGTCAAGACAGTTCAGCAGCTGGAAGAGAATATGGCCGCTGGAACCGGATGGAATCTCACTGGTGAAGAGGTAACAACTATTGCATTAATACACAGTATATGAACGATAGTAGCTAGTAGGCAGAATACTGGCCCATCAACCCAGTTGTCAAACATTCGAATACTTAGCTGGGAAGAAATGTTTTAAAATTTATCATTCATATGTTCCACCCAGTGATAACGTGAGTACTCTGACTCTCTACATCTGGTGAGAATACCGGATGACAAGGAAGAGGAATATATACTACTATCCGCGTTTGATGGCATAGTTTTGTTTCCCATTGGTATGGTATGGGAGAGGAAAACTAGGGTATCTTCATCTGCCTAGGCGATCCAACTGCGGAACTTCAGTAATGTAAAAGGCATTATCAAATCCACTTCCCCCATTTTCCATCTGATTTACACCCACGAAGAGAGAAGATTTTAGGTGTGTGACAGGCAGGTGCAATTTACGGTAAGCAAAAGCAGTGGTGGAAGAAGCAAAATGAAGGATTAATATGTGTATTTAAAAAGATACTGTCTGATTCGTTGGAACAATTCGCAGGATACCTTATTTGTAGAACTGAAGTCTGTGTGATATCCTGAACCATTAGGAAAAAATGGCCTATAGCTAGGAATTCAAAGTTTGAAGAATAAGTATCCTTGGTGAAACATAGAGGAACATTATCTGAACCCTTTTAGGAAAGTTTCCAAGCACTGAAAATTGTACATATGTGCTATAACAAGACCGTTGTCCTGCACTTCTAGGTTTTGTGTAAATTGACGTAAAATTGCATAATTATTATGTCTGCTGACAGATGAAGCAACTCGATGACGTGTCGAGCTTTGCTGGTCCGATTCCGAAATACCCCTACCACAGGATTGACTTCGGGAATCAAATGGCAAATCGCACTCGGTGATTCACTTCGACACCCTGCTTAAGAAGATCTTTTTAAATGAGTCTATTTGAGCATTCAAAAAATCTGACATTAGATTAGAATGAATTGAACTGTTTGAGATGTGAAGTTTTCTGCTGTTGTTTTCCAACTTTAATTGCAATTGCAATTGTAATCTGACATTTATAAAGCGCCACTTCAAGAATAAACTCATCAGTGGCGCTCCCGACCTGAACCAGTGAAATCACTGTCAAATAATAAAATCTTGCAAAATTGGAAAGGACAAACTGAGGAGCTCAAGCCGTAGCTTTCAAGAAGGCGATTTTACAGTGCCATCTGATGTCTTAATTGAGTCCAAGAACGTAGATGAAATGGACGATCCAAACATTGCACCAGCGTGAGATGCATCAGTTTTACTGCCCTTGGGCATTGGAATCTAGGAAAACCAAATCACCCAGTTTCATTGCAACTGACAGTGCAACTTAATCACCCTCAGACGCTTAAGTATGGCTGGTAAGTTAGTAAAAATCAATACATAATGTACAGATCAGTTGGTGGATTAAGTAGTGTAGTAGCTGCAATCAAATACCATACCAAGAAATACAGTGACTATCTATGAAAATTATCATAAGTGTTAATCTAAACATCTTAATAACATGTTGAAAAACTAGTTTGTGGGCCAAACCAAGTCCATACACAGCTTTAAGGCAGCCTGCAGAATTGTCTGTAAATACCTTTATCTTACCTCTAGCTCTGTTCACCATGCAGCTGGTGGGTCCAACATATAATTATAGGCAAGGCTTCTAGACTGAGCTGTACGCATTTGAGGGGAAAATCAGAAGTCCTTGTACAAAGGACAAAGGTTTTCACGACCCGGGATCGAGGAAACGGAATGCTTATCCCTTGGGTATGATGCAGCAGAGTCGACAACACAATTACGCATAATGGTCAAGAATTTGAACTGAAGAAGTTGCTGGATGGGGTGGTGCAACGCAAAGAATACCGAATAACGAAAGCTATATGGCCAAACCTGGGGATACCTCCAATCGTCTTATTGGCAGCGGCGTTAAGAACAGACTCAGGCTTCGAAATATTAGCTAGTGAAAGTCCAGCAAAGAGAGCATTACCAAAGTCCACATTGTTGCAGATAAGGACGTGTATTAAGGAAGTGACCGCTTTAAAGGAGAGGCAGTGGCGGATGGTACGGAGCTGACGTAGGCGGTTAAAGCATGAGCAGCAGACACTTAATGTGATCAGTTAAGGAGAAATCTCGACCTAGGCGGCTAGGCCTGCTGTAAGACAATTCCAAAATATCGGACTGTGGACGTAAACTAATAGGCCTAGGCCTATAGAGTTGTTTACTTATAAAGTTGGACTTTTAGACTGTTTCTAATTATTGCATTTTTTCCTGAAAGTGTGCTACTTCTTCACTGCCATATTCTTCACTGCCATATATACTGGTGGTAAAAAAAAGTATGTGTTAGGCTCGCGCTAATAAGGAATACTTACTCTTCTGGGTAATTTATAAACTTTTTCATTCATTATTTTAATGAATCATTCACTGGGCCTGCCCTATGTTTTGATTAAAGAAACTTTTTTATTGATTCATACAATGTATCAAGGACAATCGTTGTCTATCTATTTGTCTTGGAAGCTCAAAGAATTGATCACCATCTTTTCTTTTACCTGTATGAATTATTTAGTTGGACATTGTTATCTGTTTTTGTTTGCATAAACGTTACTGTTACGGTTTTTGGGGTTGCCCTCCTCGGAAGTGGGACTGGCATGCTTTGACACTGTGCCTATGTGTATGTCCGTTGCTTTGACACTGTGCCTATGTGTATTTCCGTTGCCTTGTCACTGTGTCTGTATGTGTGCGTCCTGCTTGGCTCTTGCTCATTTTGCCCGTCGGGCCTTGCTCATTTTGCCCGCCGGCTCTTGCTCACTTTGCCCGTCGGGCCTTGCTCATTTTGCCCGCCGGGCCTTGCTCATTTTGCCCGCCGGCTCTTGCTCACTTTGCCCGTCGGGCCTTGCTCATTTTGCCCGCCGGCTCTTGCTCACTTTGCCCGTCGGGCCTTGCTCATTTTGCCCGCCGGGCCTTGCTCACTTTGCCCGCCGGCTCTTGCTCACCCTCTCCCTTCCCCTTTCAGGCCTTGCACGGTGCCCGTCTGGATTTGTACCCCCCCACATATTGTACTATATATAGAGGACGCTTTTGTATGTAAGCGACGATGCATTGACGATAGAGCTTGCTCTGATTTGGAACGATTTCGATGCATCTGACTGGCCTGACGATTCCTGTCTACCGTTGCGTGTCTGTGTGACAGTGGTAGAGTGGGCTGACGATTTGGCAGAATATACGGGTTCAAAACCTAGTGACTTTGACTTGTCTTGGTTGATTGGAGCGCGTCGTCAGCGGCGATTGCCATAAGTCGTCTGCAATACTCCAGACGCCGGACTTGCGCTCTTTCGAGCGACACGCGAGACTGTAGTCCTCCTGCGCAGAACACCGCCGTCTTCGCAACACGAAGAAGCGTGCGAATTGCCCGACCGGGTGAGAGGCGAGTTCCGCGACACTGGTACCAGAAGTGGGGTTTGCAGTTCTTCCGCCAGCCGACGACGATCAACCGACGATGTTTCCGGGAGACGAGGACGACACCGTTCCCTACGCAGCTTGGGACATTGCCGACCTGCCAACGAAGATTTCTACGCCAGCTGCGAGACGAATGGCCGCGATAGGAACGAAATCGGACAGAAGCCGTTTCCTGGAAGATCTCGCCTTCCCGATGCCAAGTCAAGTCCGAACGCCTGCCGATACGTCAACGCCAGCCGCGAGGAGAGCAACGATGGAGATGCCGCCGGACCGAAGCCGTTTGCTGACAGAAATCGACTTCGACGACCCCGTAGAGCCGGTGAGATCGAGCATCCGAGGAAAGACGGGCGAATCGACGACAGAAAAGACGAAATTGAAATCGGACGGCCGCGTAAAGACCGAAGAGACTGAAAAGACGGGCCAACCGAGGAACTCGACGACGAATCTACTGGAAAGTGTCGGTGATTTGCTGCGTAACCGCCCGACGCCGATGAAACCAGGCAAGTTCGATGGGACGGGATCGCTGGAGTCGTTCCTGGTGCAGTTCGAGGTCTGCGCGAGGCATAACAAGTGGACGGCCGCAGACCGAGTCGACTACTTACGATGTTCGCTGGAGAAGGCCGCGACGCAGCTCCTTTGGGACTTCGGCGCTCAACCGAGCGTGAGTTATGAAGAATTGGTTGAACGCCTTCGCCAAAGATACGGGACGGAAGGCCAAGCAGAAACTTTCCGTGCTCAGCTGTATTACCGACGCCAACGACCCGAAGAAAACCTGAGTGATCTGCTGCATGAGATTCGACGGCTGGTTGTCCTAGCCTACCCGGTGCCTTCCAACGAGACGACGCAGATCATCGCGAAGGACTCCTTCTTGGAAGCGATGAGAGACCGAGAACTTTCGCTCAAAGTACGCGAGCGAGAGCCGAAGACTCTTGATGAAGCTTACCGGACGGCGCTTCGCTTGGAAGCCTACCAGCGAGCGACCGACTCCGACGACCGGAGAAGACAGCCGAACAGAGTTCGTGGAGCCCAGGAAACCGACGTGAACCCCCAGTTGCAAACGCAGCTGGACCGGTTTCTGGCTACGCAGATGGAGGAGCAGCGACGATTCCAGCGAGAGATTGAGCAACGAATCGACCGTCAACTCCGCGAGCTTCGCCGAGAAACTTCAACGCACGATGGACCGGGTCGAGACGCTCGACCCGATGAACCAGCTACGACGCCATCGGGGAACACGCGACGATCGGTGACTTGCTACAACTGTGGACGAGCAGGTCACATCTCGCGTATCTGCCGCCAAGCACGCCGCTATAGAAACCGACCGATGGAGACCACACCGGCCGATGATGAACGAGCTACGATGCCACCGGACCCGGTGGCCAGAAACAACACGACACGTCCGAGTCTGCCGGACCGAGCAAGCAAGAACGCTATCTACATTCGAGGGACGATTCACGGACGATCGCAGCTGTGCCTGGTCGACACTGGATCGGAGGTCAGCCTGGTGCCTTCATCTACTGTCGATGGGTTAGAACTTCGCTCTTGCAATCGCTTTTTGATGGCTGCTAATGGGACTTCAATACGCGTTCTTGGGGAGGTCCAGGTGCCCATTAAGTTAGCGGGTGGTTTTCAGATCCATACTTCATTTTTAGTGTCAGACCAAATTGCTGAGCCCATGCTTGGGATGGACTGGTTAAGGGAGCATCGCTGTCGCTTAAGTTTTGGGACTGGGGCTTTATATATTGACCGTAGACGTATCTCCCTGGTGAGAGGTAATGGGTCAACGTGGTGCCGGCGCGTTATCGTTGCCGAGGAGGTGATAGTGTCCCCTAGGTGCCAGAGCGATGTCCCGGTAAAAACTTTGTATGGGGATCTGACTACTATAGCGCCTGCTTGGATGACTGAGGCACAAGAGATTCAGCCTGGTGTGCATCTTGCTCGTGTAGTGGTCGATGATCACGCGGACAACCGCGTTAGAATAGTGAATTTGAGTGAGAACGAAGTGCGCTTGACTAAGGACCAGATGCTAGGAGGTTTACACCCGGTAGAGGTTGAGTCTAGCAAGGGAAAAGATGAGAATGTAGGGTTGATTGATGCTGTTTCGCCTAGTGAGATGTTGTTGGCCGATCTGCCCGACGATGTGTCGCCTGAGATTAGGGAACGACTGAGTGGATTGCTGGATGAGTACAGTGATGTTTTCTCTGTCACTGATCGCGACTTGGGAAGGACTTCAGTTTGTACGCATAAGATAGAGACCGGAGATGCGCGTCCAGTGCGCCAGCCTTTGAGACGCCAGCCGTTGCCGCCCAAAATTGTTGTTGACACCCAGTTGGACGGCATGTTAGCCGATGGAATCATAGAGCCAGCTGTGAGCAAGCAATTGACTAGAGTGTTTGCGGTGGGACTACTGTTAATGATCTTTGTGATGATTATGGGTAGTATCAATGAGGTTGTGTTAGCCATTCCAAGGGACAAATGTAAGGCTCCCTTGATGTCGTGGGCTCGTGTGAGACAGGTAGTTGTGAGGCATGGGGCATCGCCACAAGTTCTGGCCGATCGGGTTTTGATTTTAGTGGGGAACCTGTTTCGGGAATTTTGTAGGCCAGTGGGGATTGACCAGCTAAGAACATCTAACTACCGCCTTAGTGGGAATGGCTTAATTGGGTGCTGTCCCCGGGCCCTGGGTGCCTTGTCGGGGGAAGTATTAGCAGCCATCAAGGGTGGTTGGGTGGAGGTTCTTCCCCGTGTCCATGCTGTCTCGATGACGAGAGACCGTTTCATGGAACGCTGTGGACTCGTCAATTACCGGCTTCGCAAGTCTGCACACGCCCTCCCGTTTATCGCACATGTCGATAAACTTCGCCTCTGCTTCGACGAGGGCCTGGACGACGCGAGGGGCGACCTCGCTGCTGAAGACACTTTCTTCGACGCCATGCCGCCTGTGGACAATGGGAGACCGAAGCGGACGGTGCGCTTACCCGCCCGTTTCCGCTAGATTCTTTGGGACACTGAACGATGTCGACCTTGAATAGACTCTGAACTCTGAACGATGCTCTGAACAGACTTTGATTTTCTTGTAGAGACTTATTGTTGTTTTGTTGTGTGTGATAATTGCCGGAACTCGGCGTGAATTTAGTTGTAGATTGATTTTGATTTTCTGGGCCATTGGCCACTGCATAAATTGTGCGATTTTCCGGGCCATGTGGACTGTGGAGACAGAGACTCTTCGGGCCTCGGGCCGCTCGATTTGCGTATTTAATTTGCAGGTACTTTTCGGGCCTTTGGCCACGTAGTGAACTTTAGATTTTGAGACTTTTCGGGCCTTTGGCCACTCGGCATGAACTCTAGGTTTAGAGACTTTATGTTTCTTTTAGCCTTTGCGTGTTGGCTGAAATCAGCCTCGGACTTTGGGGACGAGGGCCGTTGGCCGTGTTTGTTTTAGGGTTTGGTTGAGGGTTATTTTGAGCACTTGTAATTTTTCCTGTTGCGGGAACAGGGGACGTTCCCGTTAGTACTGGGGGGAGGGTGTTACGGTTTTTGGGGTTGCCCTCCTCGGAAGTGGGACTGGCATGCTTTGACACTGCCTATGTGTATGTTCGTTGCTTTGACACTGTGCCTATGTGTATGTCCGTTGCCTTGTCACTGTGTCTGTATGTGTGCGTCCTGCTTGGCTCTTGCTCATTTTGCCCGTCGGGCCTTGCTCATTTTGCCCGCCGGCTCTTGCTCACTTTGCCCGTCGGGCCTTGCTCATTTTGCCCGCCGGCTCTTGCTCACTTTGCCCGTCGGGCCTTGCTCATTTTGCCCGCCGGCTCTTGCTCACTTTGCCCGTCGGGCCTTGCTCATTTTGCCCGCCGGGCCTTGCTCACTTTGCCCGCCGGCTCTTGCTCACCCTCTCCCTTACATTCTCATCTTCTCTCAGGCCTTGCACGGTGCCCGTCTGGATTTTTACCCCCCACATATTGTACTATATATAGAGGACGCTTTTGTATGTAAGCGACGATGCATTGACGATAGAGCTTGCTCTGATTTGGAACGATTTCGATGCATCTGACTGGCCTGACGATTCCTGTCTACCGTTGCGTGTCTGTGTGACAGTGGTAGAGTGGGCTGACGATTTGGCAGAATATACGGGTTCAAAACCTAGTGACTTTGACTTGTCTTGGTTGATTGGAGCGCGTCGTCAGCGGCGATTGCCATAAGTCGTCTGCAATACTCCAGACGCCGGACTTGCGCTCTTTCGAGCGACACGCGAGACTGTAGTCCTCCTGCGCAGAACACCGCCGTCTTCGCAACACGAAGAAGCGTGCGAATTGCCCGACCGGGTGAGAGGCGAGTTCCGCGACATTACCGAGGTACCAACAGGCGCAGTTAAAAGTTGCTTATGGTGTTCTTTGTAGGACTTTGTATTAACTTTGAGATAGGTAAACTACTTTCCATGCTACTTTGAGATTGATCTATTTATTTGACTGGTAATATTGATGTTTTTTTGTAACTGTTGGGCATCTGTATAAATTTTGCTTCCATTTATATAGTCACTCAACTTTTGATGGGTAAGTTAATTTCCAATAAACATATTTCCAAATGATCTATTTATCACACTGTCCATTTTAGTAAATAAAATAGGTTTTGGAAGTGCAATGTATTGTAAAGTCCCTTAGCTTTGCAGTCCCTAGTGAGAATTCGTATACTATATATAGTCTTAAGATTCTGACAGCTGAATCTAGACCTGCATCAACCAGCAACCCACTGACCGCGAGAGATACCAGTGCCGTAATAGTAGCAGCTGGTCATGGTGCCTACAGAGCTAAGATCTGAAAGAAGAGGACATGGTATGACAATGTCCTGATGAAGAATTATTACTGTAGTCCACCTGTCTTGTTTCTAGACAGCGACGGTCTACCAAGACATGCCGCTTCGAGAATGTCGTATCACTCGATCGAGGATGATAGATGAATTACAGATGTTAAGTTACGGAATCTTCTGCATCGGCCCGGCCCTCACCTGAAGCTGCTTATAGGTTAGGATAATAAATCTTAATCACAATCTCCAAACTTCTAAAGCGCCACTCAAAAGCCAAACGCAGGGCACCAGCTTATTCACGAGCGCTGCGTCTTGTCTGAGGGTTGTGCAAAAGAGTAGTCCGAAGGAAGTCCGAGTGGGGATTTTGTAGAGCAGGCGATACATAAACACTTGATGATAATGAGATCCTGGAGGCGTAAAGAAGTAGAAAAACACAGTTCGAGATGAGTTTACTTATTTTAACTCGTGAAAATTACTAATAATGCTATAATACCGAAATATAAACACGAGCTGGCTATGCACCGCCAAATATTACCATACAATTATACTTTCAAAACTTTAGGCCTACTGCTCTTGCAAGTTCAATTGCGAGGTTGACAACTGGCCTACTGGAGCTTCGTTCTACCAATAAATTTTCCTTCTCAGCTTGTCACTTTAATTATATAAGCATTTTTGCATTAATTAAATAATGAGAGAGCGTGGGGTCATTCCATGGGCATTGAAAGCACCTTAATCACTATTCGAAATTTGTCTGCACCTCTATGTTTGTTTAATTATATACTTATAATAGTAATTGTAATTAGCAACTTCTATTGCGCCGGTGTCTAATGCACAAGGCATCAGCCGATGGCACAATAGTATTGTACCGTACTGTATTTAAAGATTTGTAAAGCGCCTCTTACAGTGCAGACCAATAAGAGGTGCTCTCACTCCTCCCAGTGCGAAAGTCCCTGAGAATAAAGACAAGTTTTGAGTTAGCGAAAAGATGTAGCAGAGTCACCGGATAGTAATATGTCATATGACTACATATATCTACATTTGACGAGACTGTTGGACTCTGCTAACACTTCTTGACCCTTGCCCATTTGACCTAACTTCTGTTGAAGACGTCTGTCTGCCTTGAAGTCAATTGAAAAACGTTAGGCCTACAACACGCAATTAGACGAATTCGAATGGTTGTACAACCAGAAAGCTGTCCTCTGTATTTGATACTTGGTGTTAAAATTAACAAGATGGCTTTGGCAGAGAAGAAGAAACCGTGGGTTGAATACAACTGGCTGAGCGAGAACTGTGGACTAAAAGTGTCCAATATTTGTCTCGGTACATTGACTTTTGGTACAGCAGTAAAGGTACGAATTGCGCATAATTATTGGTCCTCTACGTATGTGCACACTTTGGGAATGAAATTTTGAGAGTGGTGTTGGTCAAATGTAAATTTGCTAGTTATTCTTTTGCGACCGTATGGCTGGCATCGATCGCCCATATTAATTTTTCAATAAACCTAGTTGACTGCGACTTTGTGTAGTGGATAATGTAGGCCCTGTGTGCCATGTCCTTATAGATTGTTTGTAAAGTATAAAAATTGGTTTCGTTTTATTTTTAGCGGTATGAAATGCCAGGGAATACCGATAAGGCTGGTTCATTTGCCATTCTCGATCGCTATGTTGAGCTTGGTGGAAACTTTCTTGACACAGCCAACATCTATTGTAATGGAGAGTCAGAGGAAATTATTGGCTCCTGGCTGAGCAGGTACACAACAATCCGGACTGTATCTTCATATTTGCAACCGGACTTTCTAGGCTGCTTTATATAGATACTGATTTTGGTTGTAAGACTGTCTTATCTGCATAAATTTAACATAATATCTTGGCTTATCTTAGATAGAGTTGTTTGATTTCATCTTTAGCTTTGGTATAGCATTGCAATTATATAGTTGATCCAAATGTTTATTCAACATCACATAAAAAAACTCAGACTCGGCTTGGTGGTTTGTTGTTTTATTCCTACATGTTTGGAACAAGCCAAAAACAATCTTGAACATGTCAAATCGAGGATATATTTGCAGGTTTTTTGGTTAAAAATTATTGCCAAACCAACATTCTGCATATGTGTTTAGTGTCAAATTTGATCTTCTATAATTATATGCAAAACTACTCTCAGCTTGGATACCCACCACAAAGTGACCTGTTTTCTCTTACATGCAAGTAACTTATCTTAACCAGATTACTACACTGCTCTTTTATCTTAAAAACCCTGAAGCGATGCATTGTGCATTTTGATTGGCGTTACATAAGTAATAAAATTTTGGTTCCCATAACATATCGGATTACAAATTTTGATGTCTTCAATGAATTGAGACTTTTTAGCACAGGTTTAAAAATTATAGAAAGGACCATTAATTACATGCCTAGTGCAATATAAAAACAGTGCCATTTTCGAAGTCATTAGACTATAGTAGAAATTATTAATTGCTTTAATTCATGTTATCCTAACTGCTTTGTGCAATGTTAATCACGCATAACGGTGTATGTTTCAGCCGTGATCGAGGGTCGATTGTCTTGGCAACCAAGGTTTATGCCCAGGGTGATGGAGTTGACGACTCCATGCCCAATGCCAGAGGACTCAGTCGTGGCTCAATCATGCACAACGTTGAACAAAGCCTTCGTAGACTCCAGACAGATTATATCGACCTCTACTATGTTAGTTCTTAACTACAAATATAGTAAGCTAAAGTAGGGTATGCTAAAAAAATTGGACTGCAGACATACTGGAGAATGTGGAGATAAGTCCAGTTTGCTAAACATTCTATGTGTTACACAGATAATGAAGATGAGTCCATAAAAGGTTTTCAGAGCATTGTAAAAATGCAATGCTGCAGTAAGGTACATGACTTCTGAGGGACTCTGACATCTATATTCGGGTAGCAGAATACAAGATGTCAGTTATAATCCTCATCTAAAAGTCAGCTCCAATTTCCACGGACTTTAACGCTCTTTTGCAACTAATACCATTCCTTCTCTGTCGCTGGACTCACTGCATGCAAACAGCTTTCCCGACTCTGTGAGGAATGCGCTGCGGTATCTCTGTAGACAGAGCATGAGAATTGCAGAAAAGAGACTGGGGTGACAGTGGGTCAGACTGTTATTCATGTGGAGTTGGGGCTTGAAAATGAAGACTTTACAATGGGGTACTAAGTAAGACTATGGGGTTGAAACACCAACCCACCGGCAATTCTCACTCTGTTTAGAGATTAAAATCCCACCTCAAGGCCTATCTTTTTAGAGTATCACACGACTGGCTTTGATCAGTGTTATTTCTATTAACTGTAACTGTAACTGAAATAGCAAAATAACTGAAAAATGTCTTGCAGTTAACTGTAACTGAAACTAAAAAATACTGAATAACTGAAACTGTAATAGTAATTGAAAAACGAGAACTGTATAACTGAAAAATAACAAAAGTTAACTGAAAAATAAAACATGAGTGTTTTCTTACTTAATTTTTGAATGGTAATCCTAGTCTACGGTCAGTTTTCTATACTCATTTCACTTCTGGTTTCTTTTCAGTTTTCTATGCTAGTTTCGCTTCTGGTTCCTTTTCAGTCTTCTATGCTAGGTTCACTTCTGGTTACTTTTCAGTTTTCTATGTTCGTTTCACTTCCGGTTCCTTTTCCTTTCGTTGTGTTGTCGTTGGCGCTAAACCGTAAATTCGTAAAACAATCCACGACTACGAGAATGATGTTTAAGCCAAGTAGTGGTCGAAATGTAGAAAGTGGTGTGTGGGAACATTTTGTTTACGAAGCCGCAGACGACAAAAGTCGATGTTGTGTTCACACCGTTGCTGGCAAGGACGTTGAAAACCACGAGTGTGGCACGCTAATTGTCAGAACAGAGCATGTGTTAATCTGGAACGTCGTGATTTCCTAAAAAGTAAACCGACAATACGTTACATCGCATTGATTTGCTGCGTAAATATTTCTGGTAACTGCTCAGAATACTTGTGATCAGTGTGTCAATAGTCATGACTTGTGAAAAAAATAACTGATGCTATAACTGAAAAATAAAGAGAAATAACTGAAACTGTAACTGAAAAATATGAAAAATAACTGAAACTGAAAAATCTGATTTCAGTTAACTGTAACTATAACTTTAACTGAAAAATCATAAATTAGATAACTATAACTGTAACTGTAACTGAAAAACCATAACTGAAATAACACTGGCTTTGATTTGCTTGAACTCGTTTACAGCGGCCTTTCCTTCGGCAACGGCTCTTAAACGGCGTTTATATGCAAATCGTCTTTATTATTTGTGTAATTATTGCTATTGATGCCATTGATTTAGATAATGAACTGGTATAGGTAAACTGGGGGGCCCGTGGCGCATTGGATAACATCTGGCACAGAGACCGAGAGGTACCGAGTTCGAGCCCCCGTTGGGCGGATATGCTTTGTAGGCTGCTATTAGCGCCGTTGTATTGCAAGCTGTCTGTTCTGTTAGTAGTTAAAGATTTAAATTGCATAACATGTAAATGTACAGCGCAGTGCGTTTGTCAGGCGCTTATTAAAGAAAAGATATTATTATTATTAGATATTATTATTATTATATGAAAAAGATGCAAAGGTTTAATTATAGGCAGTCATGGATACAAAATGCTAGAGGTCGATGGTTTTAATCCTATTGATAGTTGTATGACTGCTTGCTGCAGAGTTATTTTGTTTCTGACCTTGACTTGGATAACATTCAGTTTAGCTGGAGCATCTGACTTCGTCAGTCGAGAGCCACATAACATTTGAGGCTTCTAATTTTCTCACTGAAATTTCTTATATAAGTAAATCAAATGGATAAGTACTGTATGTGAAGTTTCGCTCTACTCTTGCTTTGATCGTATACTTTTTGTATCTAAGCATCGTTACAGTGCCCTTAAGAGTTTTTCAGAAGCACGCTGCTTTTGGAAAAAAGTCATATATTAAAAAACCTGAGTGTAACTTTGACTGACCTATGTTTAAACATTGACAATGAAGCCATCTATCATATATTTTATATATTTTATTTCAGATGCACATGTATGACAAAGGAGTGAAGCTGGAGGAGACTTTGCATGCGTTTAACGATCTGGTGCGATCTGGCAAGGTGCGCTATGTCGGATTGAGCAACTTCTCTGGAAGCCTATTGCAGAAAGTCATGAACTACAACCAATTCATGGGATTTGATGCATGTGCTACTTTGCAGGTGAGTTCTGTGCTGAGTTTCTAAGGTATAGTGGTTGCTGTGTTCTTGTTTGAAACCATCTTTGTCAAGGCTGGGCTTCAAAATTGGAAGCACTTTTGAGTGGATAATGAGCAATATAAATTGTTTGACTTAATGACTATTAAAGGTACGATTGTTAAATTATTGATTAAGTTATTGGCTGAAAGTTAGTGACTGAATGTCTTATTGACCTATTCATTGAATGAAAGAGCGTTGTCGTGTCAAACTTCTATCCTACTTTTGTATGTGCACTGTATGATTCTGACTAATCATTTTGGGAGCTTTTGAGCCAAGATACGACAGATTTCTGATAGATTGCTTTAGATTGGAATGGAAGTCTTTGAATGATTCCTACGGGTTCGGCTGTGTTTATTTGTGCGAAAGCATTGAACTTAATTTTTTCACATTCTAGCAACAATACAGTCTGATGAGTCGTGACTCTGACATCGAAGTGGTTCCGACATGTCGTAGAGAAGGCATCAGTCTCGTTCCATACAGCCCACTCAAAGGGTAGGTATCATCAGTCAACAAGCCAATCCAGGCGCTTGACTGGCTATATTCAGCGTGCTACTGATCCAGTCAACGTGTCATTCAGCCAGCCATTCAACTTGTCAGTCAGCCTGTTCTTCAGGGTGTCAGCTATCCATTCGGCCAGTCATTCGGTCAGCCATTAGACCAGTCAATCAGCCAGCCATTCAACCATATTGCTTGCTGTTGTTCTCTGGACTTCTCTTATTTTTCTAACCGTTCCTACTCTATTTTCTGACTTACCCGTTTGATAAAAAAATGGCTCCTTTTATCTCGACGTTTGTCTGTAACTTAGCATCCTGGCTGTAAGTGTCTGACTTACATGTACCTTATTGCTGTATCTTTTCCTGTCTTATCGTACCTTGTGTTACCTTGATCTGCTGTCTCCTCATCATAGTCTTGTCTTAAATGACGTGCCTTATGTGTACCTTATTTTCCTACTAACCACTACTTTATCTACCTCACTTTATCTACTTTACCATGCCCAACCTTCCTAACCTTGTATGGCCTTATTTTTTAGAGGTTTATTGACGGGGAAATTCAAACGTGATGACCCCAACACTTCAGCAACCCTGGCTGGAACCCGTCTTGGCTGGACTGCCGAGAAACCGTCGGAAAGAGTTCATTTTGCATCTGTACACATTGAGGATCTCCGACAGGATGAAAACTTTTGGAAACTGATGGATACAGTTGAAGCGATTGGCAAACAGCATGGTATGTGGAGTAAAATCTTCCACTGCAAGTTCAAAATCTTCATACGATACAGCTGCAGAAACATGTAATCAAATCTCAAGGTGCAATTCCGGGGTTCTTTTAGATAGCCATGTTCCATAAACTGTGCGAGGGCTTTCACAGGTTGTTTCTTTTACAAAATATCAGATACACAGCATGAAACAACTGGCAAGTGCATGATAGTTGATCAGGTGCTTTTGTACTGTGTAGGTAACTGTACTGGAATAGGAATTCTATAAATACAAACACATACGTGACCTAAATTGGTGGTTTGTTGCTTTATTATATGTGAATTGGTTGTCAAACCCGTCTGTCGCTGTAGTGGGCATGCAGGTTCAGTTCACTTTTGCTACTATTTCTTAGATCGAAGCTGTACTGCATATTTGGATAACTTTGCCAACATACCTATACCTACCTGAAATACACACTATATTATAGCAACCCAATTTGCTGCACATCTGCCCAACTTTCTTTACTTTTCTTTCCGAAGTGTTGTTTGTTTTTGTTCTAAAGGTAAGAGTTCGGGTCAGGTGTCACTTCGTTGGTTGCTGCAGAAGGACTTCATTCCATCCGTCATTATTGGCGCCAAGACAGTTAAGCAGCTGGAAGAGAATATGGCCGCTGGAACCGGATGGAAGCTCACTGATGAAGAGGTAACTATAGTGGATTAACACGTTAGTCTCTAGCTGGTGGGCTTTATACTATGAACCCACAGGTCAGCGATCCAAATATTCTCCCTCTTTATTGATTTATCCTCCACATCTGACGTCAAGTTATCTAAGGTATATCGTGAATACACTGACTGTCAACAGGTGGCGGTAATATCGTACTGCGTGGGAGCGAAATGGCATGGTGTTTTGGCATGCGTAGGGCCTAATTGCTTACCTTAATTAAGTATTATCAAATCCACTCACACATTAAATTTGTTCTATTTTTTTAATATAAATAGCATAAAATTTTCTCGGCCTCTAAACATGCAGTTTTTCCATCTGGCTTACGAACAAAACGAGAGAAGATCTTAGAAGGTGTATTGACACGCAGATGCAATTTGTGGTCATCAGCAACAGTTGTGGAAGAAGCAGAACGAATGATGAATATATATATTTAATTGGAAATAATCTGAGCGATTCGAAGACAACTCATTGGCAGAACCGAAATATGTGAGATATTCTGAACCATATATGGGAATAAAACGCTTGAGGAATAAGTATTCTCACCTACAGATAACGTAAGCTAATCTGAGCCACTGAAGAAAAGTTTCCAATCCCATCAAAATCGTAAATTTATACTGTAACAAGACAGTTGTAGTGCTTTTCTCTATATAAATTCATGTAATATTGTAATAATATCTGTTGACAGATGAAGCAACTGGATGATGTTTCGAGCTTCGCTGGTCCGATTCCGCAATATCCCTACCACAGGATCGAAATGCTGAATAAATTGTGGAATCGCACTCGGCCAAACGTGTGATTCACTTCGACAGCGTGCTTCAGAAGATCTTCTCTAGTGTGTTTATAATTATGTGCATTCCAGTAATGTGATATCATAATTATAAGAATTACTTGAAGTTGAAGAGACATGTGAAGTTTTCTGCTGTTAGTTCCCAAATATAATTGTAACTGTAATCTGACATTTATAAAGCGCCACTTCAAGAATAAACTCATCAGCAGCGCTACCGACCGCAACTGGTGAAATCACTGTCAAATTATGAAATCTGGCAAAATTGGAAAGGACAAACTCAGGAGCTCAAGATCTCGAGAAGGGGATTCTTGCAGCTGATTGGCCAACTTAGACAAAGCTTGTGGACTGAGCTGTATTAGCAGTATGCATTTGAGGTAAAATCAGAAGTCCTTGGACAGTCGACAAAAGGTTTCCACGACCCGGGATGGAGGAAACTGAAATGCTGGTCTCTTGGGTATAATGTAGCAGAGTCGACAACACAATTACGCATTATGGTCAAGAGTTTGAACTGAAGAAGTTGCTGGATGGGGAGGTGCAACGCAAAGAATACAGAATAGCGAAAGCTATATGGCCAAACCTGGGGATACCTCCAATTGTCTTATTGGCAGCGGCGTTAAGAACAGACGAGTCAAGCTTCGAAATATTAGCTAGTGAATGTCCAGAAAAGAGAGCATTACCAAATTCCACACTGTTGCAGATAAGCGCACGTATTAAGGAAGCGACCGCTTTAAAGGAGAATCAGTGGCGAATGGTACCGAGTCGGGTTTACAGAGGATCAAAGGGGCAGAGTAGCTGTTAAGGTGTGTGTCGGATGATTAGTATTGAAGATTTTCAACGAGGATATAGTTTTCCGAGTAGGGCGTGGAGGTTTAGTCGCACTAACCCGAAGTAATAGAAGAGTTTAAGTTGAGTATTATGAGAAAATGGCGGCTTTTTGAGCATCCATGGTTGAGATCGGAGTCGTTGAGCGATACTACAAACCGTTTAGAGAGTTGATTCGTTTATCGCTAGAAATGATTTTGTAGAGCACGCGATAAACAAACACTTGATGATAATGAGAGCATGGAGGCGTAAAGAGTAGAAGGACACAGTTCGAGATGACTATTTATTTTAACTCGTGAAAATGACTAAGAATATAGCGCCGAAACGTAAACACGAGCTGACAATGTGCTGCCAAAGACTACCACACAATACTTCCAAACTTTAATGCTATTGCAAGTTCAATAGCGAGTTGATAACTACCCTACTGGAGCGTGATTTTCGTTCTGCCTATAAATTTTCATTCTCAGAGTGTCGCCTTATTTATATAGCCGTCGACAAAAGTCTTAAAGTGCAAGTTTTTCAATTAGGCTAATTAAATAATGGGACCTTCTATGGGCATTGAAAGCACCTTAACCACTATTCGAATTTCTCTGCACCTACCGTATGTGCTGGTTTTATGATAAACTTATTGTATTGTACTGAATTGTATTTAAAGATTTGTACAGCGCCTCTCACAGTGCCGTCAGAGGCGCTCCCAGTGCTGAGAATAAAGACAAGTTTTGAGGTAGCGAAAAGATGAAGCAAGTCACCGGATGGTATCCCGCTTGTTAGTTGTTTGTGACGCGCCGTTGTAGTGGTATACGGCCGCGTTACGGCGCCATATATTGTATGATGATGATGATGATGATGATGATGATGATGATGATGATGATGATGATGATGATGATGATGATGATGATGATGATGATGATGATGATGATGATGATGATGATGATGATGATGATGATGATGATGATGATGATGATGATGATGATGATGATGATGATGATGATGATGATGATGATGATGATGATGATGATGATGATGATGATGATGATGATGATGATGATATGATGATGATGATGATGATGATGATGATGATGATTGATGATGATGATGATGATGATGATGATGATGATGATGATGATGATGATGATGATGATGATGATGATGATGATGATGATGATGATGATGATGATGATGATGATGTGATGATGATGATGATGATATTAATTATTATTATTATTATTATTATTATTATTATTATAATTTATTATTACTAGATGTTTGCCCGTCCTAAGACGGTTGAGTTTAGCGTGCTCGGGCGGGCCACTTGAAATCAGCGATCTCCTCTTTTCTCCACTTCCCTTTCCTTTGCTCTATTTTTCCCCTTCACTTCCACTTCCACTCCCCAACCCTTTCCTCTGCCTTCTCCCCATCCCTTCCATAACATCCCATTCCTATTTTTTCTCTCATCCCTACCCCTATTCTACCCTTCCCAACCCCTTCTCTACCCTTCCCCTCATACTGCCTTTCCTTTTCCTCTTAAACACCTTCCCTTCTTCTCCACTCACACTCCCCTGCCCTGCCTCTTCCCACCCCTCTCCATTCCCGTCACCTCCCACTCCCCTTCCGTCCCTCCCTTCCCTCCTCCTCCTCTCCTCATTCCCTTCCAACTTCCACTCCCTATTCCGGCCCTTTTGCTCTCCCTACCTCCACGGCTTCGCGCCGTGTTCACCATGTAACGCTACGCGTCACACGACCACACGCATACACATTACGTACACACGCTACAAACATGTCTGTACGTTTATATTATTTATTATTATTATTATTATTATTATTATTATTATTATTATTATTATTATTATTATTATTATTATTATTATTATTATTATTATTATACTAATGAACCAATACAATAAACCTATATAACTGACAATTAAAAGTTTTGTATGTTTACATTTAATTCGCTATGATGATAGCCTAGCGTACTAAACTTCTATGAATATAAGATATAGGAACTAGATCGGTTTTCCTCGTCGTTCAGCACAGCGTGAGAAATGCAGGCATACTTACTTATTATATCGAAATAGCCCGAACAGAAACGGAACATTATCAGGCACAGCCTACGTAATATGTCATATGACTACATATATCCATATATCTGCATTTGACGAGCCTGTTGGACTCTGCTAACACTTCTTGACCCTTGCCCATTTGACCTAACTTCTGTTGAAGACGCCTGTCTGCCTTGAAGTCAATTGAAAAACGTTAGGCCTACAACACGCAAATAGCCGAATTGGAAAGGTTGTACAACCAGAAACTATCCTCTATATTTGATACCGACTTGGTGTTAAAATTAACAAGATGGCTGTGGCAGAGAAGAAGAAACCTTGGGTTGAATACAACTGGCTGAGCGAGAACTGTGGACTAAAAGTGTCCAATATTTGTCTTGGCACAATGACTTTTGGTACAGCGTTGAAGGTAGGAATTAATTATTGATCCTCTGCATAGATGTACACGCTGGGCCAGACATTTTGAGAGTGGTGCAGGGAACAGTCAGTCATATAAATGTGCTAGTTATTCTCTAGCGACCGTGTGTCCGGGGATCATGCGACACTGGTCATTTTTCAATGAACCTGGTCGGGTTCGCGATAGTGTTGTTACATTTATAGTTAGAAATGTTGTTCGCATACTAATTAGTCTTGCCTCGTAATCTCACTGGTCCAAGGTTGAGCTTGATGTTTCTGGGAATTTATATTGCTAATGTTTGTTCACCAGCGCGCTCTTTGACAGCTGGTTATAGTAAAGAATAGGCCTATGCCTACTTACATACTTTGTATTTGTGCCATATCCTTTACGATTGTTTGTTAAGCATATAAATTGGTTTCGTTTTATTTTTAGCGGTTTGAAATGCCAGGGAATACCGATAAGGCTGGTTCATTTGCCATTCTAGATCGCTATGTTGAGCTTGGTGGAAACTTTCTTGACACAGCCAACATCTATTGTAATGGAGAGTCAGAGGAAATTATTGGCTCTTGGCTGAGCAGGTACACAACCATCAAGACTGTATCTTAATATTTTCAACATGTCTTGGCTGCTTTTTATAGATCCTGATTTTGGTTCTAGGACTGTCTTATCTGCAAAAATTAAAAAATCTAGGCTTATCTCAGATAGAGTTGTTTGCTTTTATCGTAAGCTTTGGTTTAGCATTGCAATTATATAGTTCCAACCAAGATGTTCATTCAGCATCAAATAAAATGCTCAGACTCACCTCTTTATGAAAATTCGGACTATTTGGTGTTTTATTACTATAAGTTTGCAACAAGACAAAAACAATCAAACAAGTCAAACTGAGAATATATTTGCAGGGTTTTTTGTTATAAAATTATTGCCAAGCCAATACTCTGCATATATGTTTAATGTCAGATTTATTTTGGTGTTCTGTAATATGCAACACTCTTCTCAGCTTGCATACCCACCACAAAGTGACATGTTTTCTCTGACACACCTGTAACTGATTTTTACTGGATTACTAAACTGCAGTTTTGCCTGAAACGACCATGAAATGTTGCATTGTGCATTTTCATCTTGGCGTTACATAAGTAATAAAATATTGGTTGCCGTAACATGTCGCATTTCACTGGATGTCTCCAATGGATTGAGACTTTTTAGCACAGGTTTAGTAATAATTATTGAAAGAACCAACAATTACATTCTTTGTGCATTATGAAAACAGTGCTATTTACGAAGTCAATAGATTATTATATCAGCTTTAATTCATGTTATCCTAAAAGGTTTGTTTAATGTTAAACCACGTGTAACGGTGTGTGTTTCAGCCGTGATCGAGGGTCGATTGTTTTGGCAACAAAGGTGTTTATCCGGGGTGAAAGAGTTGACGACTCGATGCCCAATTCCAGCAGGACTCAGTCGTGGCTCAATCATGCACAACGTTGAACAAAGCCTTCGTAGACTCCAGACAGACTATATCGACCTCTACTATGTTAGTTCTTACTACAAATATAGTAAGCTAAAGTAGGGTATGCTAAAAAAAAATTGGGCTGCAGACATACTGGAGAATGTGGAGATGAGCCCAGTTTGCTAAACA
Source organism: Aporrectodea caliginosa (assembly GCA_020284085.1). Classification (NCBI taxonomy): domain Eukaryota; kingdom Metazoa; phylum Annelida; class Clitellata; order Crassiclitellata; family Lumbricidae; genus Aporrectodea; species Aporrectodea caliginosa. Next base: position 399,270 of record JACEVL010000180.1, on the reverse strand, counting down.
TTCTATGTGTTACATAGATAATGAAGATGAGTCCATAAAAGGTTTCCAGGGCATTGCAGAAATGCAATACTATGGGGAGGGACATGACTTCTGAGGTTCTCTGACTTCTGCATTCGGGTAGCAGAAAACAAGAACAGATGTAGTTACAATCCTCATCTCAATGTCAGCTCCAAGTCCACGGAGTTCAACGAGCTTTGGCTACTAATACTATTCCTTCTCTGTCGCTGGACTCACTGCATGGAACAGCGTTCAACCGTGTGAGGAACGCGCTGCGGCATCTCTGTAGACATTCGAATCACAGCTCAAGGCCTATCTCTTTAGAGTATCATTAGCCTGTCTTTGATTTGTTTGCAGCACACCAGCCTTTCCTTCGACCTCGGTTGTTAAACGGCACTATACAAATGGTCTTATTATTTTTAATATTATATTATTGATGCCATTGATTTGGATAATGAAATGGTGTACAGAAGAGATGTGACATGATGGTGTATAGATGAGGTTTAATTAGAGGCAGTCGTGGATACACGATGTTAGAGGTCGATGGTTTACACCTATTGATATTTGTATGACTGCTTGCTGAGTTATTTTGTTCTTGACCTTGATGACATTCAGTTTAGCTGGAGCATCTGACTTAGTCAGTCGAGAGCCACATAACATTTTAGGCTTCTAATTATCTCACTGAAATGTCTGTTATAAGTATATCAAAATGGATAAGTACTGTATGTAAAGTTCCGCCATACTCTTGCTTTGATCGTAGATGTAGCTGGGCATCGTTAGAGTGCCCTTAAGAGCTTTTCAGAAGCACGCTGCTTTTGGAGAAAAGTCATATAATAAAAAACTTGGGTGTAACTTTGACTGACCTATGTTTAAACATTGAAAATGAAGCCATTAATCATACATTTTATATATTTCATTTCAGATGCACATGTATGACAAAGGAGTGAAGCTGGAGGAGACTTTGCAGGCGTTTAACGATCTGGTGCGATCTGGCAAGGTGCGCTATGTCGGATTGAGCAACTTCTCTGGGAGCCTCTTGCAGAAAGTCATGGACTACAACCAATTCATGGGATTTGATGCATGTGCTACTTTGCAGGTGAGTTCTGTGCTGAGTTTCTAAGGTATAGTGGCATGTTATGTTCTTGTTTGAAACCATTTTTGTCAAGGCTGGTCTTCAAAATTGGAGCACTTTTGAGTGGATAATGAGCAATATAAATTGTTTGACTTAATGACTATTAAATGAATGATTGTTGATTATTGTTTAAGTTATTGGCTCAACGTTAGTGACTGAATGTCTTATTGACCTATTCATTGAATGACAGAGCGTTGTCGTGTCACTCTTCTATCCTACTTTTGTATGTACATTGTATGATATTGAATATGGCTGCTTTGGATTGCTTTGGATATGAATGGAAGACTTTGAATGATTCCTAGGGGTTCGCCTGTGTTTAGTAAATTTTGTGCGAAAGAATAATTATTATGAACTGAAATTTGTTGACATTCTAGCAACAATACAGTCTGATGAGTCGTGACTCTGACATCGAAGTGGTTCCGACATGTCGTAGAGAAGGCATCAGTCTCGTTCCATATAGCCCACTCAAAGGGTAGGTATCATCAGTCAACAAGCCAATCCAGGCGGTCTACTGGCTATATTCAGCGTGCTACTGATCCAGTCAACGTGTCATTCAGCCAGCCATTCAACTTGTCAGTCAGCCTGTGCTTCAGCCTATCAGCCATCCATCCACTCGGCCAATCAATCAGTCAGCCATTCAACCATAAGGCTTGCGGTTGTTCTCTGGACTTTCCATTGATCTAACCCTACCTACTCTATTTTCTGACTTTGAAAATGGCTCCTTTTATCTCGACGTTTGTCTGTAACTTAGCATCCTGGCTGTAAGTGTCTGACTTACATGTACCTTTTTGCTGTATCTTTTCCTGCCTTATCTTACCTTGTGTTACCTTGATCTGCTGTCTCTTCATTTTATAATAGTCTTGTCTTAAATGACGTGCCTTATGTGTTCCTTATTTTCCTACTAACCACTACTTAATCTACCACACTTTATCTCCTTTACCATACCCAGCCTTCCTTATCTTATTTTGCCTTTTCAGAGGTTTGTTGACAGGGAAATTCAAACGTGACGACCCCAACACTTCAGCAACCCTGGCCGGAACACGTATGGGCTGGATTGCTGAGAAACCGTCGGAAAGAGGCAATTTTGCAACTGCAAATATTGAGACTTTTCGCAATGATGAAAACTTTTGGAAACTGATGGATACAGTTGAAGCGATTGGCAAACAGCATGGTATGTTCAGTACAATCACCCACTACAAGTCCAAACTCTTCGTCTGATTTTTACAATAGTCCACTGCAAACCCAAAACCTTTCAAAACTGATGCAGCTGCAAAAACATATAATCAAATCTCTTGGTGCAATTTCGGGGTTCTTTCAGATAGCAATGTTCCAGACACTGTGTGAGGACTTTCTTGGGCACTTTTACAAAATATGCAGATGCACAGCATGAAACAACCGAGGACAGTGGTTGATCATGTGCTTGCCATGTTGTACTGAGTAGGCAACAGTACAGGAATAGGAATTCTACAAATACACACACATACGTGACCTAAATAGGTGGTCTGTTGTATTATTATATATGATTTGGTTGTCAAACCCGTCTATCGCTGAAGTGGGCAGGTTCAGTTCACTTTTGCTGCTGTTTCTTAGATCGAAGCTGTACTGCATGTTTGGATTCTTCTTCTTCTTATTTCTCTTCCATCAGTTTCCCGACGATGAGGCCGTTATGAAGCCTCTCCAGTGTTCTCTATTCCGTACTATGCTGCCGATCTTCGTTATGTCTGTACCCCTCTTCTGTAGGTCTTCTTGGATGTCGTCCATCCAGGTCTTCCGTTGCCTTCCCCTGCTCCTCTCTCCCTCCACGTGACCGTGTAGCGCCGCATTGGGCAGTCTCTCTCCCGCCATCCGTCTCACGTGTCCGTATCATCCAAGTCTTCGTCTCCCAATTCTCTCTATCACCGTCTCCTCCGCTCCGAGGTCTTTTCTTGTTTGATCATTCCTTATTTTGTCTCTCCTGCTTCTACCCATGATTCTCCTCAACCACCCCATTTCTGCCACCAATAGTCTTCTCTCATCCTCTTTCCTCAGGCACCAGCACTCCGATCCGTATAGTAATACTGGTTCCAACAGGGTATAGTAGAGTTTCATCTTGGTCCTGATTGAGAGGCTTTTCGCTTTCCACATTTTGTTGAGTCCTCCAAAGGCCGCACAAGCCAGCCCGATTCTTCGTTTGATGTCCTCTTCGCATCGACCATCCTCCGTCAGCATGCCTCCCAGATATACAAACTTTGTAACCTGTTCCAGTGTCTCTCCCCTATTGTCACTCTTAGATCTTCATGTTGTTTCCCGATGATCATCGTTTTTGTTTTCGCCTCGTTGATCTTGAGTCCCATTCTCCTACTAGTTCTGTCCACTCTGTTCGTCAGGTCCTGTTGTTCCTCCCGGGTATTGGCCAGCAGATCGATGTCGTCGGCAAATCTCTCAGATTGTTCAGCGGTCTTCCATTAAGGCTGACTCCTGTCTCTTTCCCATCCTTCGCCAGCCTCATCACTATTTCCAGTAATAGGTTGAACAGGTCCGGTGACATTCCGCAACCTTGTCTCACTCCCACCGTAATTCCAAACCATTCTGTCAGTTCTCCATCCACCCTGACCGCACTCCTTGATCGGTTGTATATAGCCTCTACCAGTACTACCAACTCTTCCGGCACCCCACAGTGCCTCATCGTCCTCCACAGTCCCTCCTGCCACACACTGTCAAACGCCTGCTTATAGTCTATGAAGTTGTTATAAAGTGTTCTATTTCTTGCAATGTACTTTTCCGCCAGATGTCTGATCACAAATATTTGGTCCACTGTGCCTCTCCCCTGTTGGAATCCCGCCTGTTCTTCATCCATCGCAGTCTCCACGTATCTTTTCAGTCGCTGTTGTAGTATTTTTGTATATACCTTTCCTGGCACACTGAACAAGCTGATTGCCCTATAATTACTGCACTCCATCCTATCGCCTTTTTTGTGTATTAGCACTATGACCGCCCTGCTCCAGTCGCTGGGGCATTCTTTGTCAGTGTAGATTTTGTTACAGATGCTGTGCAGCATTTCTACCGAGCAGCTTCCTCCTGCTTGGATCATTTCTGCCGTGATGTTGTCCTCTCCTGGCGCCTTTTACCTTTTCAAGTTCTTGATTGCTGCTTCTAACTCTCCCTCCATTATGTTCAGTATTCTTTCTTGTTTGTTGTTAACTGGTATTTCTTCTAGTACCGTTCTGTCCACAGGATTTCCGCTATTATATAGCTCCTCGTAGTGCTGTTTCCAGCGCTGTTTAATTCCTTCTTTGCTGTCCAGTATTTTCCCCTCTTTGTTCTTCACAGTTGCTATTCTTACAATGCCCGTTCCACATATTTCCCTAGCTGTTTGAAAAAGCTTTCCCGTATTCGCCATTCCTGTAGTGCTCTCCACCTCTTTGCACCGTTCCTCTATCCACTCCTCTTTGCATTGTTTGCCCTTCTTTTTGATTTCTTTCGTTATAGCTCTGTATCTTCCCATATTTGCTTCACTCTGCGTTCGCGTCCCTCTCATTTCTCTTCTCTTGTCACTCAGCTCTAATATCTCCCTGGTTATCCATGGTTTTTTCTTCCTTCTCTTCTCATGTCCCAGCACCTGCTGCGCTGCTTCCGTGTAAGCGGTTCTTATCTCTCTCCATAGATCCTCCACAGTACCCGTATCTTGTATTCCCGTATTCGTATGTTTGGATTAGATTGCCAATATACCGATGCCTACCTGAAATACACACCATATTATAGCAACCCAATTTGCTGCACAGCTGCCAAACTTTCTCTACCTTTCTATCTCAAATCTTGGTGTTTCCGAAGTGTTGTTTCTTTTCTTTTCTAAAGGTAAGAGTCCGGGTCAGGTATCACTTCGTTGGCTGCTCCAGAAGGACTTCATTCCATCCGTCATCATTGGAGCCAAGACAGTTCAGCAGCTGGAACAGAATATGGCCGCTGGAACCGGATGGAAGCTCAATGATGACGAGGTAACCAGTAGATTAACCATTTATAGTCTCTAGCAGATGAGCGTTAGACTATGAACTCAGATGCCAGCATTCCAAATATCGTCTTTCGCTTTGACTTCTCATCCAAACGTAATGTCGAGGGAACTCGGGTATATCGTGAGTACACGTGACTGTCAACAGGTGGCGGGAATATCGTTCTGCATGGAAGCGGAATGACCGAGTTTTTGTGCCTTGCTTCGGGCCTAACTATACCGACGTTAATTGATGTAAAAGTATTATCAAATCCACTCACCCATTAAATTTGTTCTCTTTTTAATGTTAATAACGTACTCTCGGCCTCTAAATGTGTAGTTTTTCCATCTGACTTACACTCACAAAGAGAGATCTTAGAAGGTGTATTGACACGCAGCTGCAATTTGTGGTTAGCCGAAACGGTTGTGGAAGCAGAACAATTGATGGATATGCATATTTAATTGGAGATAATTTGAACCGAAATATGTGAGATATTCTGAACCATATAATTATGGGAATGAAACGTTTGAGTAATAAGTATCCTCACCTACAGATAACGGAAGCTAATCTGAACCACTGAAGAAAATTTTCCAATCCCATCAAAATCGTAAATATATACTGTAACAAGACTGCTGAATTGCATTTCTCTGTGTGAATTGACCTAACATTGCACATTATATCTGTTGACAGATGAAGCAACTGGATGATATTTCGAGCTTCGCTGGTCCGATTCCGTACTATCCCTACCACAGGATCGAAATGGTGAATAAATTGTGCAATCGCACTCGGCCAAACGTGTGATTCACTTCGACAGCGTGTTTCTGAAGATCTTCTCTAGTGTGTTTATAATTATGTGCATTCCAATAATGTGATATCATATAAGAATTACTTGTAACTGGAGAGACATTGAAGTTTTCTGCTGTTAGTTCCCAACTTTAATTGTTACTGTCAAAAATAAACTCATCAGTAGCGCTACAGACCTCAACCAGTGAAATCACTGTCAAATGAAAAAAATTCAGACGCTTGCGAAACTGTGGAGACTGAGCTCAAGCCGCAGCTCTCCAGAAAGCGATTCTATAGCCAGTGGATGATGACCTGGACTTCCTAAGTATAAACTTTTAGATGGGTAAATTAAGCCTACTTTCCACTTAACTTTGAGATTGACCTATTGATTAATAATTGATCTATTTACTGAACATGTTGATGTTTTTGTATAAATGTCGGGCATCTGTATAAATATTGTTTCCATTTATAATCACTCAACTTTTTATGAGTAAGCTAATTTCCAATAAACATGGATCTATTGACTGGTTGATCTACTGATTGATTATGTTGGTTTTTGTTTAATAATTGATCTGGGGCCAATTGGTTAATTGGTTGATGACTGATCTATCTATTGAATGATTGTTCGATTGACTGATTGAACTAGTGAATGAGTTTTATAGTTTTATGGCATATCAGCACAAAACGGTTCGAACATAGAGGGCTCTCTGCCAAACGGCATCAACAGTCATATCCTTACTCGGTTCCTTCAGACATCGTTTGCCTTCGCGGTTGCCATTAGAGATGTCGAACATAAAATATCTAGGCTTATAATTATACAGATTGTGGGCGGCAACGATGAACAAGCGGACAGCGAGAGCGGACCCAGCGACAGTGGAAGCCACTATCTTTTCTAGCGTTCGTCGTCTTCAAACAATATATTCCAAACTTTAATGCTAGTAGGCAAACATAGGGCCTACAGATCGGTGTCCAGCAGTGAGGTTGAAAACTGCTGGAGTGTAATTTTCACAGTTTGTTCAAATTTTCATGTTCTATTCACTGTTATTCAGCGCATCACTTTAATTATGTAACCGTTAACACTAATTTTTAATAGGTCTATGCACAGCGTTTACATGAAGCAAGTGGTGGGAGTTCTTTGGGCTATTATGGGCATGACCAATATTCGCATTTGCCCGCACTTAGGCCTAATGCTACTTTTCTTGCCTAAAATTACAATGCACCTATAGTAGGCCTATATATGCCTACACAATTAACTGTGTGGCACGCTTTCGATTTATGGGATCATAATTATATAAAATTATACGAAAATTGTACGTCAGATCTGTGTTCCTCGACGTTCAGCACAACATGCAGAGTGAATTAATTGACGAATACTTGTAATATAATAAGACATAGGCCTATATATACTTATTTAAAATTGAAACGATCCCAACAGTTACGTTTAGGCCTAATAATTACATGAATAATTCATATGTCGCAGTGATCTCTATTAATGGTTAAGCCTATTAGCCTAAAGGATATCAGCGATATATATCCTACACATGACGTTGCTGTGGGGAGGTTAGACTTTGCTGATACTTCTTGACCTATACCCATTCAACGTGCAGGCCTATATACCTTAGAAGACGCTTATCTGCCTTGAACTCAAATGAAATACGTTGACACACTGAAACGTAGCAGTTCTACTACAACGAGAGAGATATTGTCGATATTTTGATCCAGGCTTCGTGTTAGAATTAAAAGATGGCTGTGGCAGAAAAGAAGAAAGCGCCTTGTGTTGAATACAACTGGCTGAGCGAGAACTGTGGACTGAAAGTGTCCAACATTTGTCTCGGCACGATGACTTTTGGTACAGCGTCAAAGGTAGGAATTAATTCTTGATCCATTTTGTACACGTAGGCCTATACACACTGGGAATGAAAGTTTAAGATTGGTTATATATGCATAATATATAATTGCATATATATATATAATGCAGGTTATTGTAGTAGAGTGACGTCGTCGACCCTGTACATTTTTCAATAAACCTGTTCTCGAGTGAGATTTTTCACCACCACTGACCATTTTCATCTCCAAACTTCTAAAGCGCCACTCGAAAGCCAAGCGCAGGGCGCCAGCTTATTCACGAGCGCTGCGTCTAGTCAGAGGGGGTTGTCCAAAAGAGTAGTTAAAAAGAGTAGTCCGTATACTATACGAGGTGCCTCGCCATGCACGTATAAGGTTCTCGTGTGAGTGGAGTCCAGGTTTTAAATTTCGGTGAAATATCGTAATGGGAAGCTTTTAACTAAGCATATTTTGCTGTTTTATCGTTTTTGTTGAGCAGCCAACGCTTCAGTCGAAAGTTTAGAAGCAATGACGCAACAAGTAGACTCCTACTTTTTGTGTATACACCTTTGAGCAATCGATTGAGCTATGCAGTGAATTGGAGATCCATAGGTGCCCTTGCGGTGCAGTGGTCTAGGCCAATGTGTCCCATCACTCCCATGGACATGGTAGGCCTATGGCCTGCCGTCTTGGTCCTGGCAGAAGATTCTTTGTCATAGCTTGTTTCCCTTCTTCCACGGAACCAATGGGACTCATGAGGGGTATACGATGATGGCAAACGACCTGACAACTCCAACACCTTGGAAAGCTGGCAGGATTCTCGCCTGGGATGTGACTGTTGTGGCCCCATTGGCTGCATGTGCAGCAGCCTATTGCCGGTTGCCCAAAGGAAGGTTGCCAAGAAGTATGAAAGCGCCCTCCAGCCTCTTACCAGTTTATACCTCTTGTCTTTGAGACACTTGGCCCAATCAACCAATTGATCTATTTATATTTTTAGGGATATCAAATGCCAGGGAATACGGATAAGGCTGGTTCATTTGCCATTCTCGATCGCTATGTTGAGCTTGGAGGTAACTTTCTTGACACGGCCAACGTCTACTGCAATGGACAGTCAGAGGAAATTATTGGCTCTTGGCTGAGCAGGTACATCATCACCTCTGGACTATATCATAGCATTTGCAACAGGAATTTCTGTCTGCATTTGTAAGAACTTGATGCCGCGTACACTATGGTATTGGCGCTCAGGAAGTCATTAGATTTTTATTTCCCTGTCCTATCTGACTCAATTGGACTTCTCCAACGCAATACGATATTAATTAAGTAGGCTACGAATTCAATTGAAAACACTACAAAGTGCGAGGCCTATTTACGCAGTTATTAGGTTCGGTTTGATGCTATAATTGAAGTATGTTAAACTGTTTAATGTTAAATCACGTGTGGCGGTGTATGTTTCAGCCGTGATCGAGGGTCGATTGTTCTGGCAACTAAGGTGTTTGCTGCCGGTGATGGAGTTGACGACTCCATGCCCAATACTCGGGGACTTAGCCGTGGCTCAATCATGCACAACGTTGAACAAAGCCTTCGTAGACTTAAGACAGACTATATTGATATCTACTATGTGAGTTCTTAATCAAAGATAGGCCTACAGTAATGTGAAGAAAGGTATTATAAAAATATGGAAACACAAATACCAGAGAAGAGTCCATGCAGGACACTTTTTCAGGGCTTTGTAGATACGCAGTGCTTTGGAGATGGACACAATTTGATTATCATAATGATATGATATATAGAAGAAGACGTTAATGCTTAATTAGAAGCAATATAGTTAATTTGATATGTTAACAACTTCACTTTATTGCCATCAGCACATGGAGATCAGTGTCTTAAAATATTACCTCTTTGGTTGCTCAGTTATTTTGTTCTTAACTTTGGCTTGGATATGTCACTGAGTTAGAATGGAACGTTTGACTTAGTCAAGAACCATATAAGATCCACATAACAATTTCAGCTTCTAATTTTGTCAATGAAATTTCGAGATAAGTAAAGTAAGTAGGTCGGTACGTAGTAAAGTTTGTCATTTATCATAATGAAACATATGAGAGGCGCGCATTTCCTACACATAGACCCTTGAGCCTGAAAGGGATTATTCCCAATGTCTTGGAAATGGAGCCGTGCAGTGAATGACTGGATTTGTTTCAAGTGGTTTGCTTTCTTCTGCAGAGTCATTGCTGTGGGCCATACTGGCAATGGTCGAATCACAGACAAATGCATGTCACCGAATAGATAACTGTGTACCTAAAGCGCTATATCAATTCTTATGCTTACTAGCTTACTTACTTGTGCATGTGGTTTATTTTTCAGATGGGCCGGTATAAAAAAGTACCTTGAAATTCATCCACTGTTGCCTCAAAGCTTAAGAGTAGAGAATGAACACCATTATGGCATATGGGAGACTACATACCCGCTTACCTCATCTTGGTTTAATTGTAACCGGACAGCATTGCAGTGCTCCTTAAGTGCTTCTCATGAAGCACCCTGCATTTAGGTATAACTTACATGGAAGAAAATTTGTGTATAGTGATGTTATAAGTCCACGTATTCATAATAAATCAACTTATCATACAATTTATATTTCAGATGCACTGGTCTGACAAAGGAGTGAAGCTGGAGGAGACTTTAGGTGCGTTTAACGACCTGGTGCGATCTGGCAAAGTGCGCTATGTCGGATTGAGCAACTTCACTGGGAGCCTCTTGCAGAAAGTCATGGATTACAACCACTTCATGGGATTTGATGCATGCGCTACTTTGCAGGTGATTTCCATGATGTGTTTATATTGTTTTAACCAGTACAATATGCAAAACTCTGATTAGATTTACCATGTGTATAGGCTATTGTTATTAAACTTCCATGCTGCAGTTATACGTCTTGCCGGTGTATGGCGAAATATTATCCGACAACAAAAATTTCGCATCACACCTGCGCTACACTAATTGACTCTACACTGACTACTCTCGATACAATGACTATCATACACTGGCGCGTGGTCTATCTATCTATAACGAGGCGGTCTGATTCGACTTTGCAGGGAAGACCGTGCCTGCACTGCCTGGTAAAGTAAAAACTATATCAGTTATTCTGCAGCCTTCTTTAAAGGTAGACGATCGATTTCAAAGAATGCCCATAACAAATCCACCGTAATCAGATTATTACTACTTGCGTGCCTGAAACCTTCGACTCATAATGTTCTAAGTTCTGCTAAATCATTCAAACGTTGACATTCTAGCAACAATACAGTCTGCTGAGTCGTGACTCCGACATCGAAGTGGTTCCAACATGTCGTAGAGAAGGCATCAGTCTCATTCCATACAGCCCGCTCAAAGGGTAGGCATCCTCAGCCAAGAACCGCTGGCTAGTCAGAAGCGCTATTGGGTTATTGTCAGTCAGCGAATCAGTCAGCCGGTCATTAAGCTGGTCAGCCATCCTTTCATTCAGCCTGTCACTTAGTCCAGCAGTCACTCAATCATTCATCAATTAAGCCAAAAAATAAGCCAGCTTTTCAACTGTGTTAAGTGTGGCTGTTCTCGGGACTTCTCAAGCTACATGTATCTTTTACCTGCTTTACTTCCTGACTGTATCCGGGCGTAAGGAGATGGTTCAATGGTAGCACGCTGGCACGAAAATCAGAAGGACGCGAGTTCGATACCCGCTAGCCCCATAAGGTTAACTCAGCCTTTCATTCGCTAGGTATTATTATTGTTATTATTATTATTATTATTATTATTATTATTATTATTATTATTATTATTATCCTATTTAATTAGCTTAAATTAGATTGCTTTATATTGCTTTCTGTTTGTACTTTGCCTCCTTGTCCGTAACTGGATTTCATGCCTTGAACGTTTTCCTGCCTTAAGTAATCGTGTCTTTCCTTTTCCTGCTAAAGATTCATCTTAACCTTCAATCGCCTACCTTGCCTGTTTCATATTTATCTACCACATCCCACTTTTTACTTCATTTGATCTACTTTATCATTCCCCGCCTTCCTTTGTATAATTTATATTGCGTTGCATTTTCTAGAGGTTTACTAACAGGGATATTCAAGCGTGAAGACCACAACACTTCAGCGACCCTGGCCGGAACCCGTCTGGGCTGGATTGCCGAAAAACCGTCGGAAAGATCCATGTTTGCAACACCAGACGTTGAGACCTACCGCAATGACGAAAACTTTTGGAAACTGATGGACACGGTTGAAGCGATTGGCAAACAGCATGGTACGTGCAGTAAAATTGTCCATTGCAAATCCAAACTCTTCAAATGATTCAGCTGCAGAAATATTTAATGTAATCTTAAGGTGCAACTTCTGAGTTATTTTAAATGGCCATGTAGATACAAAGCATGAGTATATAAATTTATGAACGAACGAACGAACGAACGAACGAACGAACGAATGAATGAATGAATGAATGAATGAATGAATGAATGAAATGACATCTTCATGTTTCCCCAGTGTTGCTTGTTTTCTAAAGGTAAGAGTCCGGGCCAAATGTCACTTCGTTGGTGTCTGCAGAAGGACTTCATTCCATCCGTCATCATTGGCGCCAACACAGTTCAGCAGATGGAAGAGAACATGACCGCTGGAACCGGATGGAAGCTCACTGAAGAGGAGGTAACTAGTGGATTATAACACACAGACACATTATATGAACAATTTGGACAAGGTTTAGAGATAAACATTCAGGTCAAAGATCAGGACAGCATAGAATTAAGTTATGTGGTCAAAGAATAGAAAGGAATACAAGCAGCAGTCAACAACATAGTTGCAAGAAACCGACAGACCAATGGATATCAGACGAAGTGAAGTATTAGAACTCGTAGAAAAGAGAAGAAACATATAGCCATATTACAGGGTTGAATTTAAGGGAGCAATGGAATTGACAAAATTAATTATGGGGACAACGGGGATCATTTTTTACCCATCGCCGCCAGATGGCCGCAGGCGTCAGGAATTGATGACGATTGATGAGATTTGTTTGTTTTATAAATGTAAATAGCATTAGGCCTACATTTTCTCTGCATCTAAAGATGCACATTTTTCATCTGACTTACAGCAACAAATAGCGAAGATCTTGGCAGGTGTGACACACACACACACACACACACACACACACACACACACACACACACACACGTGCGATTTGTGGTTGGCAGCAGAGGTGGATGACTTTTGGGTAACTGTAAAATAAAGGAGGAATATAGAGATCGTCTGATCCATTGGAGTTACCCCGTTGGTAGGCCTACAACCGAAATAGGCCTAGCCTATGTGATGTATTTTGAACCATTGGGGATAGACCAATATAATTATATAGCTATGGATAGGAATTAAATATATGAGAATAAATAACCTTAGTTAAAGATACTGCATGGTGATTAAGGAAGTTTTCAAATCCCATAAAAATCGTATACATAGGCTAATTATGTGCGATAACAAGATCGTTGTCCTGCATATCTTTGTGTAAATTGACGTAGAGTCTAATAATTATTGAAATGATGTCCGTTGACAGATGATGCAACTGGATGACGTTTCGAGCTTTGCTGGTCCAATTCCAAGATATCCCTACCACTCAATCGAAATGCGGAATAAAGTGTTGAAGCGCACTCGGCCAAACCTGTGATTCACTTCGACAGCGTGTTTCAGAAGACCTTAAATGTTTAGGCCCATAATATATGCATTTCAGTATTAAACCATTACATGACAATAATTATTAATTGAAATTGAGGCGACACTGGAAGTTGGATTTTTCAGGAAATTGAGTTTGCTTACGTGATATCTATGTATGACATTATTTATTTGCAGTGTCTTTAATGTAGTATAAACTGAATACTGATCGATTTTCTTATTGTTTTGATTCTTTAAGTGATTGATGTGTCATATTCGATCATTCAATTTGAGGCCTTAATTAGGCTAGTGCACTAATTTATTCGTCGGCTAAGCATGCATTTTAATCAATTTTAATACATAGGCCCTATTTGAGGAATTTATTTTAGGTGATTGAAAAAGAGAAGTAATAAATTTGGCACCGGTCCTCCTGCAGTGGGAAAATTCCTGATGGTCCGTGACACTGAATAGTTAATTCCTGCCAGTCCGTGACGCTGAAAAGTTTGGGAAACTGTATACTGCTGTGCACTGTGTAAGACGGCCATCACGCCCTAGTCATGGTTTCGCGACAACGCGTCGACAGACTTTTCGTCTACGACACTTCGTCTACAGACACTTCGTCTACCGACATTTCGTCTACAAGTGTATCTGTATCCATTACGGCTAATCAACAGAGGCCGCTTTCTTATAGTTTCGCCAACACGTGCTATATATTCTCAGGAATCCAGCTTCTAATTACTGAAAAGATTATTTTCATAAATCCTGCTTCTATTGAATCGAAACTTAGTTTCATCCATGCATCCAGCTCGGTATCCAGCTTCTAGTTACGGGGGAAATTATTTCGATCAATCCAGCTTCTATTTCAACACAGGAATGTTTTCATCAATCCCACTTCCAATTAGGAAACAGTTTTTTTCATCAATCCAGCTTCCATTTTAAAGTGACAATATCAAATAACTTTGTAGACGAAATGTCGGTACGACGGTATCTAGACAAAATGTCTGTAGACGAAAAGTCTGTAGACGAATTGTCGTGACTCCCTAAGTTAGTCATGAGTGCTCCCTAAACTCCAATAGACTAACACAATATTGCAGAGCGTAGCTAGGGTATTTTGCGCCTTGGGACGAAATATATTAAATTTGAGCCCCTCCTTGTTCTATTTATTTCACATTTTCCAAATATATCAAATGGCAATTTAAAGTTTAATTAAATAAAATAGTAAAAATGCAGACTAATATATAGTTAAGTTCTGTAAATCTATATATGTATTGTATACGATTGTAAACAGTGTGTTTAAAAAGTCAATAAATTCAAGTCATACATGGTCTACAAAAGATTAATTTTCTTTATTTCACTGTCGCAAACTGGTTGACCACGTAATCAATTTTTTTTCTCTAATTTGCTTAATAGGCCTATATTAAAACCAGATGCCACTTTTAGTGCAACCATGAAGGATATAGGCATATACTTGAGCTGGAACTGCTCCATAATTTTATAAGAGAACGAATTTTCTGATTCTGACTAGACTAACAAACAATCTTTGACACTTGTAATGAGTATTTGGTGCCCTTTAGGCCTATAATGCTCATTGGGGAACCAAAATCACGCCAGACAACTCGTTTGTAAGTAATTGTATAACTGGATATTTTCGGGCGCCAAAATAAAATCTTATAAATTTATTTGGGATAAAGTACTTAAATTGTATGAAAATCAAGAGTAAATTTAAATTATTAATTTTAACCTTCATTTTGGCGCCCGTTCCTTTGGCGCCGGGGAACACATGTCCCTCTGCAATATATATAGCAACGCCTCTCTAATATTGGTCAACGTGCTTTCGGTGCCCAGAATGACCCCGGACCTCCCGTTATTTAATGAATGCAAATATTTTGCATTTTAACAATTATTGTTGACGGTTACAAAAACGAAATTATATATTCCGAGCTAAAACTATGCTCCGGTAGTTTTCAACTTCACTAGACTATTAGGCCTAGACATCGATCTGTATTAGCATTACAGTTTTGGAAGCATTGTTTGGAGGAGCTGTAGGTTAGAAGTGATAGTGAGAAGAGTGGCAGCACGTCCGCTGGACATTCGGTGTGACCCCGCCGTCGCTGTTCTACTATTAATCGTAAGTCGTAACACCATGTGTACGGTCAATGTCTCTGATGGCAACCGCGAAGGCAACCGATGTCTAACGGAACTGAGTAAGGATACAAAGTTAATGCTGTCTGGCAACAACTCCTTTCGAATCATTTTGTGCCTCTGTTCTGTAAAACTTATTAATTACGCTAGTTCACTCAATCGATTGATAAATCACTCAAAAGAGAAATTAATCAATAAGTCAATAGACGAATTATTAAAAAAAATCAATTCAATCGACCAATAGATCAATCTTAAAGTTTTATGGACATTATATAGCCTATTTTACAAATCTCAATGCTTATATGAGTATAAATAAAAGCAGATGCTCAACAGTTATACTTTGGAAATTCTACAAAGAACACCATAAACAACTATAAAATGCGTATGATTCTTCATAAGTAAGGTTTATTCAATCAAACATAGATAGACGTGTCCAATGTCCAAATTCACTCCGGTAAAAGAAAAGATGTTCAATTCTTTAAGTTTCCCAGACAAAGTAGACAGACAATGTTTATTGTTCTTTATACAATCTACGAATGATTCCAAAGTGTGTTTAAATTAAATTTCGACTCAGAAAATGAATCATTATATCACTGAATGAAAAGTTTTAATAAACAAGTAGGTAAGCAATCCGTATGAATTCGAGACAACACCCACACTCTATAATGACAGTGCGTAAACAAGCAGTGAAAAAGTAGCGAAATGTGAGTAAAAATGATGCAATATGATAAACACTTTTTTAACTTAATATCGTTTATTTAACGACACCGTCATATCGACGATGATTGGCGTGTATATATATGATAAATAGTATGAAAAGCTGATTTTATACGTATGCACTTCTACGGATTGGAACCAAGCGAATCACACGTTTGGTCGAGTGCGATTTGCCATTTGATTCCAGAAGTCTATCGTGTGGTAGGGATATTTCGGAATTGGACCAGCGAAGCTCGAGACATCATCCAGGTGCTTCATCTGTCAGCAGACATCATTGCAATATTACGTCAATTACACAGAGAAATGCACTACAACTGTCTTGTTACAGTACAATGTATGATCTCTATGGAATTGGAAAACTTCCATAGTTGATCATCTCCCAATATCTTTCACTGACTATACTTATTTCCCATACATGCAATTCCTGATAAAGGTTTCCCCTACTGGCTAAAAAATATGTAGCATCTGCTCATAGGTCGTTCACCATTGCTGCCAAACACAAATAGCACCTCCGTGTTACACAAGATCTTCTATGTATTTGTTGCTGTTAGTTAGATGTGAACAGAACTTAAAGAAGCATCTTTCAAAGGCAATGAAAATTTTATGCAAGTTACTTTAAATATAATACAACATATTTAATCATAGGAAAGTTTTACAATGTCCCTTAGGCCTACATCACTGAAATTCCGCGTTGGGAAACTAAATCCTCGTCTCAAAAACGGAGAGTTATACATGTTCCTTTTCCTTGTCATCCGAAATTCTCACCACTTGTAGAGTAAGTGTACTCACGTTATCACCGGGTAGCATATAAATTATGAACGATAAAATGGATCTTGTTTTTTATTTTATCTGACCACCAAAATTTATACAATAATATTTAGAGAATTAGTTTCATCAAACCAACTTCTACTTAAGCAAAGAATTAGTTTCAACAATCCAACTTAATTAAACTAATTCTTTGCTTAAATGGAAGTTGAATTTATGAAAATCATTCTTTGCTTAAATGGAAGTTGGATTGATGAAACTAATTCTTTGATTAAATAGAACTTGGATTAATTAAACCAATTCCTTCAGTAAATAGAAGTTGGATTGATGAAACTAATTATCTAAATATCATATAAATTTTGGTGGTGGTAGGATAAAAATACAAGTACCGAAAAATCTTAAAACATTTCTTCCCAGCAAAGTATTTGAATCCGTGACCACTGGGTTGATAGGCCAGTATTCTGCCTACTAGCTACTATTGTTCATATACTGAGCATTAATGCAATAGTTGTCACCTCTTCATCAGTGAGCTTCCATCCGGTTCCAGCGGCCATGTTCTGTTCCAGCTGCTGAACTGTTTTGGCTCCAATGATGACGGATGGAATGAAGTCCTTCTGCAGCAACCAACGAATTGACACTTGGCCCGGACTCTTACCTTTATACGAAAACAAGCCAGACTGAGGAAACACAGAGATATGAAGTAGTTAGGCAGGGAAATGTGGTCAAGCAACCAGCAACCTATGTCAGGTGTCCAAATTTGTATAGTGCCTCTTTATGAACAGTTGAACGTAAGCAACAGTCAATCACAATTTACTGTTTTATCCAAGCCGTTTATCTGCATATGTGCAAGAATCTTTTAAGAATCTCGCATGATTTCTGAAAAATACCTGTCTCAAAGAACTCAGAATTTTGATATTTGTGAAAGTGCCTTTTAAGTATCTTACACTGTTTCCGCAACACACCTATCTAAATTAACTCAGAATTTGCACCCAAGTAACCTATATGTCCATTCTGTGCATCTGAATATTTATATTTTCAAAGTACTTTTAAATACCTCACACATGTGCTGGAACATGTCTATCCAAGAAAACTCAAAAGTTGCCCCTAGGGGGCCGTCCATAAATGACGTCACGCACCTAGGGGAGGGGGTCGGAAATTTGTGACGATGTGTGCCATGGGGGTGGGGTCTGAGAGGTGTGACGTCACACCAGGTCTATGTAATTAAATTTCACAATTAACAACAATTTAATTTTAACAATAACAGCACTAATTGTGAGTATTAAATTTTCATTATTTTTGTATTATTTTAATGTATACGGGCACCATTATTAATAATTTTCTAATTATTTCAATATTTGGTCACCGTTAGATTTTAAAATATGCATGCTCTCCCTATTTGTTCCACGAAAGAGCATTTTGCTTCGCCATGGAAATTTGGTTTTAGGGGGTGGTCAGAGCTTTGTGACGTCATTTTTCAAGGGGTGTTACTTTTTGTGACGAAGTGTGACGAGGGGGAGGGGGTTCAAAATCGGCCAAAATTGCGTGACGTCATTTATGGACGGCCCCCTAGACATTTGCTTATATGCTTCTACTGCTGCATCAGTTACAGAGTTTGGACATGTAATGGACGATTTTACTGCACATACCATGCTGTTTGCCAATTGCCTCAACTGTGTCCATTAATTTCCAAAAGATTTCGTCATTACGCAAAGTCTCAACGTCTGGTGTTCCAAACGCGGCTCTTTCTGATGGTTTCTCGGCAACCCAGCCAAGACGGGTTCCGGCAAGGGTCGCTGAAGTCTTGGGATCGTTGCGCTTGAATTTCCCCGTCAGTAGACCACTACAACAACAAGAAATAGTAAGGTAAGAAAGTTAAGGTAGGTTACAGTAGATAGAACAAAGGCAAAGTAATGTATAGTTGGCAAGGTAAGTAAAACACAAGGTAAGCAAGTTACGAGAAGGTTAAGATAAAGCTCCAGCAGAGTATGTTAGGAAAAGGTAATTTAACCCAGGAAAAGGTAAAGGCAGAAGGTAATTAATCCAGTTAAAGCCAAACAGGTAAGGTACAAAGCAAAGCAAGGTATACTTAAGTTAACAAAATAGAAGAGTCTTAAAGTAAAGCAAGCAAAGAAAGGTCAGTTGGAAAAATCCTGAGGGCAACCATAACTTATATGGTTGAATGGCTGGCTGATTGACTGGCTTAACGGCTGACTAATCAATGGCACACTGATTGGCTGAATTGATGACTGACAGACTGAAAAACGGGAGGACTGACTGAGAAGTTTAATGGCTGGCTGACTCCCTGATGGGTTTAAGAGTGCGCAGACTACCCAGTGGAGAGACTTGCGTGTTGAATGGTCATGCCTACCCTTTGAGCGGGCTGTATGGAATGAGAGTGATGCCTTCTCTACGACATGTTGGAACCACTTCGATGTCAGAGTCACGACTCATCAGATTGTATTCTTGCTAGAATGTCAAGATTTTTCTGTTTGCATGCTTTGGCACAAACAAACACAGGTAAACCGCTTGGAAATCTTTCAGCCACATCTTCCATCAAACCCAAATAACAGAAACCTGTCTTATCTTTACTCCAAAGTTCTCAAACTGTAATTGTCGATTTCACACAGTGCAAATTAATTTAAACATAGGACACATTAGTTACCTGTCAACATTCATTCATTCACTCAGTCAATCAATCAAACATTTGTTCATTCTTTCAACCAAGAAGGGAATGAATAATTCAGGTGCTGATATATTCATTCAACAGTCATTCATTCACTGAACTTATATAGATCTTCATCTACTCAGAAGTGCTCCTGGCCCAGCCTTGACAGAAAAGAGTTTCAGAAAACCCTTAGCAGCTATAGAAACCTTACCTTAGACGTACCTTAGAAACTCAGCATTGAACTCACCTGCAAAGTAACAGATGCATTAAATCCCATGAATTTGTTGTAATCCATGACTTTCTGCAAGGCGCTCCCAGTGAAGTTGCTTAATCCAACATAGCGCACCTTGCCAGATCGCACCAGGTCGTTAAAAGCACGCAAAGTCTCCTCCAATTTCACTCCTTTGTCATAAAAGTGCATCTGAAATATATATAAAATGTGTGGTGTATGGTTGCATTATGAATGTATCAAACTGTTCTCAAATCACTTCATTAGCTTAAAGTCCCTCAGCGCATCCATTACAAAATAGTCTCTTTCCTATAATGCCCTCCAAACGTCTAAACATTCTTACATTCGCCAGCTATTCACCATCCAACCGCCCGGGTCTACTCGCTCATCATCATACCTTTCTCTATCCCGGCCTCCAGTCTCATCCGCTCTGAAATTCTGCAACCGCTCCTTAGTCTATGCTGCACCAGCTCTTTGGAACGGACTCCCAAAAGACCTCCGCCAGTTTGCTCATTCTCCTATCTCGCCTCTTAACTCAACCTCTCCTCCGCTTGCACTCTCCTCTTCTGCTTTCCACTCACGACTGAAAACCGAACTCCTGCGCCACCACACGACCATCATCATCGCCGATTGCCACCGTAGCACCATGCTGTCTCCTCGGCTTGGCCTCCCCGGATTTTGACCTGGCACCGAAACGAACAGAGGAGTTTGGCTATTGCGGACTTGATTTGATATAGCGCCGGTGAATAAGCTGGTCACCCTGACGTGGCTTTTGTGGGCGCTGAGAAATTTTCGAAGATTTACATTACATTACATATCAACATGGAACAAAGATACACTCCAGTTTTCTTGTATAATTTTTATACTTTAACCCATATGCAGAGTGCATCTCAGACGGTCCTAAGAGATGCGTACTCATGCATGGTTGCACCTACGAGCAAATAAAAAGTAGGCAGGCAAGTAAATAAAGTCGTTCATAAGCCACAATATAAAAATAAGAAAGCCCTCCAGTCAACAGTACTGTGGATGAATTCCAAAGTCCTTTGTCACATGGGCTCATACCAGTGCATCTGGAAAATAATCTACAGACATGTATATAACTATGCTAGTTAGAAGAAGAATTTATATAGCACCTTAGCTACATAATTATGGAAATCAGTTCAGTGGCGGTATTTCAGTAAGAACATTAGAGCTTAAACTGTAATGTGGCACTTGACTAAGTCAAATATTCCATTCATTCAAGCCAGGTCAAAGTCAACAGGTAATAGAAAAAAGGTCAAAGTCGAGAATGGAATAACTGAGCGAGCAGTCGTCCACGTGACCAAAGAGGTAGGATTTTAGAACACTGTTTGTCTTCCATATGCCAAGGACAAGTGAAATGCAGTTGCTAACATTTCGTATCCATGACTTTCTCTAAGCGATCGTGCATTCTTCAACCTGACATCCAACCCAAATAACAGAAAGCTGTCTAATCTTTAATCCAAAGTTCTCAAACTGTAAAATTATTGTCGATTTCACACAATACACACGAAGTTAAACATAGGACACAGGAGTTACCTGTCAACATTCATTCATTCAATCAGTCAATCAATCAAAGATTTGTTCATTCTTTCAATCAAGAAGGGAATGAATAATTCAATTGCTCATATATTCATTCAACAGTCGTTCATTCACTAAATTTATATAGATCTTCATCTACTCAGAAGTGCTTCTGGCCCAGACTTGACAGAAAAGACTTTCAGAAAACCCCTTAGCAGCTATTGAAACCTTACCTTATATGTACAATTGTACTTGTACCTTAGAAACTCAGCATTGAACTTAGGGGCCGTCCATAAAGTACGTCACGCTCCAGGGGGGAGGGGGGTTTAAGAAAGTGTGACAGTTTGTGACAGGGGGGGGGGGGGTCAGGCCATGTGTGACGTCACACATTTATTTATTTTTTATTTTATTTATAATTTATTTTTTATTTTCTTAGCAGCATTTCATAGCTTTAAAAATAATTTTCAAAAATTTTCTGAAACATTTTAATCAGTTTTATGTCAAAATAGCATGAAATGCATATCTCCTGAATGTGTTTTTCACGATTCCTCTCGCTAGGAGCGCTAGTAATAATGCTGTTGCGAAGCCTTGTTTATGTATTAGCCTTGCTTTCGGAAGTATTATTATTTCTATGTTGAAAGTGTGACGTACTTTAGGGGGGTCCGAGTTTTGTGACAGTTTGTGACAGGGGGAGGGGGGGTAAAAATGGTCAAAAATAGCGTGACGTACTTTATGGACGGCCCCTTACCTGAAAAGTAGCACATGCATCAAATCCCATGAATTTGTTCTAGTCCATGACTTTCTGCAAGAGGCCCCCAGAGAAGTTGCTCAATGCGACATAGCACACCTTATGATCATCAACGGCAAGTCCCTCACCACAGAATTGCGTTTTGACAATGCCTTGCAAACCTTGCAAAGGGTATTAGAACACTGTCTTCCATATGCCAAGGACAAATAAAATGCCGCTGGCAATATTTCATATCCAATGCTGCCTCTAAACGTTCGTGCATTCTTCTACCTGCCACATCATTATCATCATCAATGGCAAGTCCCTCACCACAACACTGCGTTTCCACAATGAATTGTGAGTAAGTAAGTAAACATTCTTACTTGCTTACTTGCTTACTTACTTACTTACTTACTTACTTACAATGCCTTGTAAACCTTACGTGGGCTCAGCTTCAGTGGTTATGTGTAGACCAATGTGTAGCGAACCAAACATTATTACCGTACAGTTATCTAACTTATCTTTTAGCAGTTTTAATCAAGAACTCACATAGTAGATGTCGATATAGTCTGTCTTGAGTCTACGAAGGCTTTGTTCAACGTTGTGCATGATTGAGCCACGACTGAGTCCTGATGCATTGGGCATGGAGTCGTCAACTCCATCACCGGGAAAAAACACCTTAGTGGCCAAAACAATCGACCCTCGATCACGGCTGAAATAAACACCATAACCACTTGATTAAACATTAAACAAACAGTTTAACATTCATCACTTACAGCATCGAACCGAACCTAATGACTAGTAACATAAATAGCACTTTTTCATAATGCACAAAGCATTTAACTGATGGACTTCTAATCGAATTCCCGCTCAAAAATTGCATTTCTTTGGAGAAATCCAGTTGAGTCAGATAGGTTAGGGAAACCAGAATCCAGCGATCTAGTGGAACAATGGCATAGTGCAAACGGCATCAATTGAGGGTTGCTTCAAAAGAAACTGAAGTCTAAATTATTATGCCAATTATTGGAGAAGTCCAGTTGATATCATGAGGTACCTGTATGTCAGAGAAACCAGAAGTCACTCTGCACATGTGGTGTCTAGCAGGCACGTAGCGAGACTTAAATCAAGAGGAGGCAACTTTGCAGACCATTGGCAAAAGCCTGGTCATTTGGGTCATTAGTTAATGGAATTTACAGTATATAATAAAAAAGCAAGAGGAGGCAACTGCCTCCTTGTGCCTCAATGTAGCTACGCCTATGGTGGCTAGGCATGCAGAGAGGAGTCTTTTAGGTTTCAAATTGTATGCACAGAATAGTGCAGTACCAGTACTGTATAAATAGGAATCAAAATATGTATGACTTCAAAAAGTTTTGCAGACTATTCTTGATTGGTTTAGCAATTATTTTGCAATCTGAAACTTTGGAATATATCCTCAATAAGACATGCTCAAGTTTTTTGTGTTGTTGCAACATATAGTAAAAACACATAAAAATTGCTTATTTTTCATTAAGCAGACTCCGAGCTTTTGATGTTTGTGGTGTTGAGACATCTTGGAGGGAACTATGCAACTGCAGTGCTAAACCAAGCTTAACATGAAAACAAGCAGCGCTATCCAACACAAACAAAGAAATGTTAAATTTATGCATATGCAGAAATCCTAAAGAAAAAGCCAAGACAAGTCACATTGATGCAGATAAGGCAGTCGTACAGTTAAAACCAAGATCTTTTAAAAACAGATCAGAAATCCCTGTTGCAAATGCTAGGATATATTCCAGACGATGATGTACCTGCTCAGCCAGGAGCCAATTATTTCTTCTGATTCCCCATTGCAGTAGATGTTGGCTGTATCCAGAAAGTTTCCTCCAAGCTCAACATAGCGATCAAGAATGTCAAATGAAGCAGCCTTATCGGCATTCCCTGGCATTTCAAATAGCTGAAAAAACCATATCAACCCAATAAATATATAGGCTTCGATGAACTACCTTCCAGAACATAGCACATTATTCAAGTAACCTATGACAAAAGTAACGAAAGCACAGAATTTAGCACGACTCTCTGTTGTCTGTCCATTTGCGAAACCATACAAACTTTAACACCTAAACCAACCATTTTCATCTGGGGTAGGAAGTGTTAACGACCAGTTTTTTTATTCCAATGATCGGAGGCACACGGTCGCTATAGCATAATTAGCACGTTTACATTTGCCCTGCACCACTCTCAAAATTTCATTCCCAGCGTGTACACATGTACCTAGAGGACTAAGATCTGTTCACTCACAGGTCGGCCAAATGGGCGGGTCATGAATATGCGTGAATCGGAGTGGGGCGCTGTGATGTTGCTTGACCACTCGACAAGCGTTGATGTCAGATACAGGTGTTTATGCCCCAGAAGTCCACTGACTGGTAGACAAGTAGACATGATATTTCTTTAAAGTCAACTTATCATTTGTGTGTCTATATTTTAGAATCTAGAGTTCGAGCGTCACTCCTATATACAAATGAAACAAGTTACAAAAGTTACATCTGATATAATACTGGTGGGGTACGGTGGCCGATCGGTTAGAGCGCTCGGCCTGTAACGCGGAGTTCTATCCTCACCCGAGACAGTTACTGTGTATACTATACAGTGGCGTCAATCATGGGGGGGACAGAGGGGGACTGTCCCCCCCATCCCCCCTCCCCCAAGTTTTGACTGGGGGGACAGCAGTGTTGACTGTCCCCCCCAAAGTTAAACATTTTTTCTAACAATTCTCAAAGAAAACCTTGTCTGTAATGTGGCTCGGAAGGTCTCTGTGCATTACAAAGAGGACCGGCATCGTGCTCATCCATCATTTAGAGTGTAGCCTACAAATTACATCAATCAGCTCCAAGACTCGGTGTCGCTTGAAACATGATCTTGTGTAGCAACTTGTTGAGCCACAAAACTCCTCGTGCCTCGGGATTCCATCTTAGTTATTTAGTCATCTTCTGTCGAGCTAGCTGGCCTCTACATCATATGCCTCCTCTGTGTCTGTCTGTGTCTGTCTGTCTGTCTGTCTGTCTCTTCACATTTCTATCTATGTGTCTCTCTGTATTTAGTCTAGCACTGCATGTCGGCAGACACGCACACAAGACCAACGGTTTAATATCGTTTTAATATTGTTCTTGATATCAAATTTGGTCTCAGACCAATACTCAAATTGAGAGCAAGACCAAGTCACTGTTCACTGTCTTGAGACCCCATTATTGACGAAATATGGCTTCTACTTCTAATGCATCTTCAATCAAACGTCTCAGACAGTCATTGTTGAGTTTTAGTTCCAGAAAAAAGAAGAAACCGGGTACGTATTACAACAAAATATTATATCAGTTCCAATAAAGCTCGATGTCAGATGTTGGACAGCATGATTGTGAGAGGAGCCTTACAACACTTTTGCCAACAGCTGAACAGAAATAAGTAAACGACGACATGGGGAGAGGGAATATAGTAGCTTCTTCCCTGGCTATATAGTTCACAATGTTCCAAGTGATGGAAATTGCCTATTTACAGCTCTAGCTCACCAGTTAAACCTACCTTTACACCAGGCTTCAACTATGCGTTCGTGTTTACTGGTCCCCTCTGCCCATAGGCGCAACCACCCTATGGGACCCGTGGGACGCGTCCCCCAACCTTCGAACACGTTGGGACGGTCCCCCAACTTTTGAAAATTTTCAGGTAAACAAGAGTCCAAAATGCACTCCATTTGGTATCAAATGCTCAAAATAGCGTCGGCTTCTGGGGCTCCGCCCCAGACCCCGATGGCGGAGCTTACGACCCGCTCCCCCCGGGCCGTACCCACACACTGGTAAAATATGTGCAATTCAGGCTGCACAGTAATTGTGCATAGTCTTTTTAGCACTATGATTGTGTACATTTGTACACAATCTAACACAGAATTGTGCAACTTTCTTACAGTAAAACAGGGCACCGGATGATAGGCAATTTAGTACACACAGTTGTGGAGCGTTTCGGTGAAGATGCGTGCCAGCGTCTGTCTTTGCGCGGTGAACGGAATTTAAGAAATTCTATATCATGACTCATGTGTTACTCGGCCGTTGTTCAGCCTTCCAAACTTTTTCGACCTAAAGAAATAATATGTGTGCCTCCTCAATTTGGCCTCTCTGACAACTGGACTCTGATCTCCATTTTAAAACTATACCTAAAGCAACCTCTCTGTCTCTTAGCGCTTCCGAATAAGCTGGTGTCTTGCATGTATACTTTTCAAATGGTGTTTCAGAAATTTGAAGTTTGATATTAAGATTACGAACAGAATTTTTCAATGAAGTCCGAAAATTGCATAAATTTAAGTCAATAGTGGCATTTCTGTACCACCACAAAACTATTATTGGCCTACATACCAAATATTTAGACAACTATTATGGACTACGTAGTCAGCAGTCGAATTAGTATTGTAGTAGTTGTCACAAACACAGACAGACAGACAGACAGAAAGACAAACAGACAGGCAGGCAGAGAGACAGACAGGCAGGTAGACAGGCAGACAGACAAAGACAGACAGGCCGCCAGCCAGACAGACAAACAGACAAACAGACAGACAGGCCGGTATACAGGCAAACGAACAGGCGCGCAGACAGACAGAGACAGAGAGAGAGACACACACACAAACAGACAAGTAGGCAAACAGACAAAGAGACAGGCAGGCAGAAAGACAGGCAGACATACAGTCAAACAGACAGGCAGACAGACAAACGAACAGGTAGAAGATGAACAGGCAGACAGACAGACAAACAGACAGGCATGCAGATAGGCAGACAGACAGACGGACAGGCAGACAGACAAACAGACAGGCATGCAGATAGGCAGAAAGACAGACAGACAGACGGACAGGCAGACAGACAGACAGACAGGCATGCAGATAGGCAGACAGACAGACAGTCAGACAGACGGACAGGCAAACAGACAGACAGACAAACAGACAGGCATGCAGATAGGCAGACAGACGGACGGACAGACAGGCAGACAGGCATGCAGACAGACAGACAGACAGACAGACAGACAGACAGACAGACAAACAGACAGGCATGCAGATAGGCAGACAGACAGACAGACGGACAGGCAGACAGACAGACAGACAAACACACAGGCATGCAGATAGGCAGACAGACAGACGGACGGACAGGCAGACAGACAGACAAACAGACAGGCATGCAGATAAGCAGACAGACAGACGGACGGACAGGCAGACAGACAGACAAACAGACAGGCATGCAGATAGGCAGACAGACAGACAGACAAACAGACAGGCATGCAGATAGGCAGACAGACAGGCCGGCAAATAGACAGACACGTAGACAGACAAACAAACAGGCATGCGGTTAGACAGACAGGCGGACAGACAAGTAGGCAGGCAGAACGGCAAGCAGAAAGACAAAGAGATCAGCAAAGCCAAAGACAGATACGGTTGGAGGGGTGAGCGAGTAGCAAGAGAGACGGGAATGCGAGGGGACAGTGACCTGTGAAGGCGGGAGATTTGTGCAGTGGCCGGTGTAACTTTATGTTATCTCCTGAAACAGAGTATCCGCTGGACTGAAATAATGTCTCCTCAGTTCTTTTCACAAATTTTATATAATTGTTGTAACATAGGATATAGTTTTAAAATACTACTTTGATTTACAATAAGGCCTAACGGGGGTGCTTTATTCTGAAACAGATCCTCCTGTGAGAATATGTTTCGAAATAGAGTCACAGTGTTCTTATAGGGTCTGTTGTTAGAATAAATAGTAATAATTATGGATAATTAAGTTTTAAATGTGAATTTTAATTACATGGCACTATTAATGAAAAAATTGCTGAATTGCACAGGTACACATAAACAGCTCGCAATACTGTGCAATACATATCCACAATGATTGGCACTCTGCTGCACAGCAGTGTGCAGTTCAAACACACGGTACTGTGCAGTTTATAGGTACACAATGCTGTGCTGTTTAAATGCACAATTAGTTTGTAATCAAAGGAACACAATTAGTGTGGAAGAAAACTGCACATTATCGTGCAAAATACTGTGTAGTTTAAATGCAAATTAGTGTGTAATCGAAGGTACACAATAAATGTGGAAGAAAGCTGCACAATACTGTGCAATTAAGGTGTACATTAGGTGCACATTAATGTGCACTTTATAGGTACACAATGCTGTGCAGTTTAAATGCACAATTAGTGTGTGATCAAAGGAACACAATTAGTGTGGAAGAAAACTGCACATTATCGTGCAAAATACTGTGTAGTTTAAATGCACAATTAGTGTGTAATCGAAGGTACACAATAAGTGTGGAAGAAAGATGCACATTATTGTGCATCTTATAACGGCACAATACTGTGCAATTAAGGTGCATATTAGTGTGCAATAAAAAAACTGCACACTTTTTATGGATAAATTGCACAATTCTGTGGAAGAGTGCTAGCTGCATACTAATGTGGAGGGAAGTGTGTAGAAAAACTCCACACTTTTTACGAGAGTGCATGGTCGTTAGGAGCTTCTTGCCTTCCGCAATTGCGGCTGTGCGCCTTCCGCCTTCGCATTTCCCCATCACTCGGACATTCTATTCTAGTAGGTCCCTCCCCCAACAAATCGCTGGCCCTGCTCCCGATAAAATAAAAGGTCAGGCTAAAGCCGCTAAATTCCAGTCTATCAGAATTCAGTGCAGAATGTTGCTGTATAATTTCACTCTAAAACTTTACTTTTCTCGTTTTTAAAATTCGACTAAGGCTCGTGGTAGAAGCCTCGGAGGACATTTCAAATTTTAATGCTGCGACTGAGTAGCCTATGGTGTTCTTCTAAAACCTAAAATCTCAGTTTATTTATATAATAAAGTCATATTTTTCACAGATCTAGATGGTTTAGGTACTTTTATATCGAAATCATCAGTGAAAAATTTGATGTAAATTAGAGCCCAAAATGTACTCCATTTGGTATCAAATGCTCAAAATTGCGTGGGCACTTCTGAACTTTGTAAGGAGGGTAATATAAAAGTACAGTTGTATGGTATTGTTTACTTCACTACACCAGTTCTACGACAATAACAATTTACATGTAGTAAAAAATCTAATGTGCATGGATACTACTGTCGAAGTGTAAATGAAGCTATCATCAATGTTTAGCTGGTGCAGAAAGTTTGTTATATACATGTATGACATTGCACTCTATCGGTCTACTGATTGACCGTCCTCGTCTTTATATATGACGAATCGTTTGGTGTTAGGTTTTTGCCTGTTTAGGTAACGCATACGAATAAACGTGCGTGTTCTGATGAAACAGATTGCTGCTACGGAGGCTGCTGGAAATTTGGTTTTGAGCGCCTTCACTATCGCCGCAATAGTGTTCTTATCTAATTAAGTTATCTTAACGTATATAATCCTGAGCCATGGTGGGCATAGAAGGAGTATAAGTAGCTAGGTATTTGGCGCCAATACGAATGACAGCAATTCTAAACACATATATAGGCCAACGACTTTTTTATGACTCAGTTCCATTCCCTATCCGTGGTCTAAAAGAGAGAGAGAGAGAGAGAGAGAGAGAGAGAGAGAGAGAGAGAGAGAGAGAGAGAGAGAGAGAGAGAGAGAGAGAGAGAGAGAGAGAGAGAGAGAGAGAGAGAGAGAGGAGACCGGGAAGGGAAGGAAGGGAAGGAGAGGAATTGGCCCGGTTGCTAAATGGCAGTTGTCTGAGGCACGGCTCCCTGGATAATATCTTATTATATAGGAACCCTTGACTTAGGACACTTTTGTGATAATGACTGATGATGATGATGATGACGACGACGACGACGACGACGACGACGACGACGACGATGATGACGATGACGACGACGACGATGATGATGATGATGATGATGATGATGATGATGATGAAGAATTACCATTAAAATTTAGCGCGCAAGTGATACTTTTTATTGTAGAAATGTTAACAAAAACGTGTGAGCATGCTCCGCCTCGGCGCCACAAAGCCAAAACTTGAGTGAGCATCGGCGCCTTTCGCTTCATAGGTTCTCGAGTCCCTGGTCATGGTCGGCATTTTTACAGAGTTCCTCAAGAGTAGGGCAAGATCTGTGTAGGAAACCTAGGCTTACCACCTTACGGACCACAGCATTAAGTATAGCGCCGCAAAAAAACACCGCACATGTTCTTAATTTGTAGGCTTAAATTAGTTGTAAACAAAGCAAAAAAGTGACGTCATCAACGAATATTTAGGAATAATTACGAATATTAAAAATGCACTGATATTCATGCATATTTACGAATATTAGAGCCTGAAGTCACGAATTCTCGTTCTATGATGGTGAGCACGAAAATCCCTTTCCAGTTGCTGGACTGTTCGACCCTTCCCTCCTCTTCCTTTCCCTTCCCTTTCTTACTCTTCCTTTCCCTTCCTTTTCCTTCCAATCCCTTCCCTTCCCTTTCCTTCCGTTCCCTTCCGTTCCCTTCCGTTCCCTTCCGTTCCCTTCCCTTCCCTCTAACTAAACACCTACCTACCTAGCAATCTACTTACCTAACCATTGTAACCAACTACCTACAACTACCTGCCCAACAACACCTCAACAATTCCCTACCAAGCAACTAACTACCTAACAACTAACTACCTACCTAACTAGGAACTAACTAACTACTTAATTAACAACTACCTACTTAACTAGCAACTAACTACCAAACTAACAACTATGTAACTAACAACTACTTAACCAACAACTAACAACCTAACTAACAACTACTTAACTAACAACTAAATACCCAAATAACAACTAACTACCTAACTAAAAACTAACCACCTAACCAACAGCTACTTAGCCAACAACTAACTACCCAAATAACAACTAACTACCTAACCAACAGCTACTTAGCCAACAACTAACTACCCAAATAACAACTAACTACCTACCTAACTAGGAACTAACTAACTACTTAATTAACAACTACCTACTTAACTAGCAACTAACTACCAAACTAACAACTATGTAACTAACAACTACTTAACCAACAACTAACAACCTAACTAACAACTACTTAACTAACAACTAAATACCCAAATAACAACTAACTACCTAACTAAAAACTAACCACCTAACCAACAGCTACTTAGCCAACAACTAACTACCCAAATAACAACTAACTACCTAACCAACAGCTACTTAGCCAACAACTAACTACCCAAATAACAACTAACTACCTACCTAACTAGGAACTAACTAACTACTTAATTAACAACTACCTACTTAACTAGCAACTAACTACCAAACTAACAACTATGTAACTAACAACTACTTAACCAACAACTAACAACCTAACTCACAACTACTTAACTAACAACTAAATACCCAAATAACAACTAACTACCCAAATAACAACTAACTACTTATAACCAACAGCTACTTAGCCAACAACTAACTACCCAAATAACAACTAACTACCTAACTAACAACTACTTAACTTGCAACTGCCTACCTAACTAGCAACTATCTGACTAACAACTGCCTAACTAATAACTACCTAACCAACCACATAACCAACCACCTAACTAACTAACCAACCACCTACCGAACTAATTAACTTACCAACCATCCAACTAACGAATTAAATTACTAACCAACAAGCTACCTAACTAACTAACCAACCAACCACCTACCTTAGTAGCTAACTAATTAACCAACCATATACCTACCTACCTAACCAGCCAACCACGTAACTTAACCACCTTACTAATTAACTACCTAATCAACCACCTGCCTACTAATAGCTACAGTGAAGTCATATTATACCGATTGTACCGGAGTGACTGAGTCTGCCCGAGTGGTCCAGTGACGTCAGAAACACACCCCACCTCGAGTTAATGAGCGTCCCAGTACAAGCCAGCGTGTTAGTGGAGAAATCTTGGTAGAGGACAAACAATTAGGCCTAATGCCCTAATTCCTACCTTCATCGCTGTACCAAAAGTCCCTGTGCCAAGACAAATATTGGACACTTTCAGTCCACAGTTCTCGCTCAACCAGTTGTATTCAACCCAAGGTTTCTTCTTCTCTGCCACAGCCATCTTGTTAATTTTTGCACCGAGTGAGTATAAAATATAGAGGACAGCTTTCTGGTTGTATAACCACGCGACTTTCGTCTAGTTGCGTGTTACAATGTTTTTCAAGTCAGACAGACAGACGTCGTCAACACAAGTTAAGTCGAATGGGTCATGGGGTCAAGAAGTGTTGGCAGAGTCCAAAGTCCAACAGTGCACGTTAATGGCTATGCAACATAATGCTGCGTTCTCTAAGGGCTGTTTTGATATCAGTTAAGTATAAGCATGTGCTGCATTTCATGGTGAGGTAATCAAATCTAGAAAGGACACGGTTATGTGAGCGTTGGCGCAGATTGTCACAGTACATCGGACAGAGGGTAGCAGGTAATGGATGCTGTGTCTAGGATTATTTAAGATGTTTCTAGAAAAACGTCTTGTTCAGCTTTTTTGCAGAGTTCCTCAAGAGTATACTGTAGGTACAGATTTGGATAGGAAACCTAGGCGTAGCCTACCAGATTAAGGACTAGAGCACTATATATAGTCTTAGCGAGTAGAGTTCTTGTTTGAGGGCGAAGCCCCACCATAGGTTATACCCCATGATCGATCGAGTCGAGTGCTACGACTCGATCTTGGCTCTGCCAGACTTGGCTCTGCCGACGATCGACTTGATCGACTTCGTCGACCTCTCATCGACTCGATCGACTTGGCAAATAAACAATCGACTTTATCGACTTTTGTCGACTTGGACTTGGCCAAAATTGCTGACGACTGCTGCATTCTTATATTCCAAATTCCAATATTACTCATGAATTTCAATTGCACGCTCTTCCTCAAACTGTCAAACTGTAATTATTGAACTGATTAGTAAAATTTCAGGTATTATAATGATATCATGTGTGGTTGACTTGTAAGTATTAAGCCTAGCTGTCGCCGTCGACTCGATCACCTGTATAGGCTACAAGGAAATCTCCTACAGTACGGTACAGAAATTAGTACCAGCAATGTGGGGAAAACTGGCCGGCGAACGTAATTGTCTGTTTCTTCAAGGCGAGGATCCGGCTTCTGCCGGTCGGCTAGAAGGCTTATTTGAACGGAATTGAACGACAAGTCACAGTGTTCTTTCTTTCTATTTTAATGCCTAATTAAGTTCTACAAACATGTACAGTGTTACTTAATGCTACGTATATATTTATATATTCTATGCTCTACTACTGCTCTTTTGCTCCGAATCACTCTATGTCCTCCACGGCAATAGTCTGTCTTCGTGCTATCGACTACCCGCTGTCGCCGAATCTCTCAATGTCACAGAACTGCACGCCCGCTGATGTTCCCCGATGTCACCGAACATAGAAATAGCCCTTCCGTGTTTCCTTATATACAATCCAAGGGCCTGTTTCTAGACCCTCCCATCAGCTGCAGTCGCTAGCGGCTGTCAAAGCTGTCTAAGGCTACTAGCGGCAGTCATATCTGTCAGCAGCCTGGTCTGTCTTAGCGGCAATCACAGCTAGCTGTCAAAGCTGGCCTAGGCTGCTACTAGCGGCAGTCATGTCTGTTGTCAGCAGTTTGGTCTGTTGGCAGTCAAAGTCCGTTTGGCTGTCTGGTCTGTTGTGGGCTGACTAGCGGCCATCAACTCACTAGCGTCCGTCATTGGCAGTCTGGTCTGTCTGTCGACAGTCTGGTCTGTTGGCAGTCAAGTTGGCAGTCAAAGTCTGCAGCCAAGTTGACAGTCAAGTGGTCTGCCTAGCTAGCGTCCGTCAATGTTGGCTATCAGAGCCTGTCTTAGCGGCCGTTATGCGGTTCCGTAGCAGCAGTGTCTGTAGGGCGTGGTCGACTCAGCCTGCAGCGGCTGCAAGCCTGCAACGCGTCCGCAGTCCTTCAAGTCAGTCAAATCCATTTTACCCTACAACCAGCTCAACAAACAAGACAGCAGTAGAGGACGTGCAGTGTCTAGTATACAGTTAATTCAAGAAACTTGAAATTGCTCAAGATTATACTGAAGTTGATTACTACAGTAGTCTGGGAGGCACACTGCATAGGTTAAGGTAGGAGGCTCAATTGGAGCCTCTGGGAGGGTTCTGTGCATTTCCTCATTTATTTATCAAGCCTTTTCTATTCAATAATTTAATGATTCATTTGCTGGCTCCCTGCTTCAATTAAACAAAATTTTCGAATCATACGTACGGTGTATCAAGGAAATTCGTTGTATGCCTATTTATCTAGGAAGCCCAAAGCATTGCTCAACAGCTTAACCAATTATCGTTCTACGAATTATGAAATTGGACATTTTTAATCCACGTTCGTTTGCACAAGTTTTTCTTAGGCCTAAACATACACAGTTAAGAATTGCTTATGGTATTCTTTGTAGAACCTCGAGATCGAAAGTATTACTGTTGAACTTCAACTTCTGTAGGGCCGATAAGTGTTTGCTCAATTGTTGTGTAATAGCCTACTGTAAGTTTCAACTTTGCAATATTTATGTATACTATTCAACCAATGAACTTTGAGACTGATTTTTTCCTGATTGATCTGTTGATTGAGATATCTGTTTATTTCTTCAATAATTTACCTAATGATTGATCGATCGATTTGGATGATTTATCAATTGATTGATTGAAATAATGATTGAGTTTGTAGCACTTCAGCACAAAATTGTCATTTGGTGAAATCAGTTAGGTACGGATTTATGATCCCAGTTAGGCCTATGCAGTATGGAGACATAGCCTTAAGACAATTTACTCATGTCTTAATTGTGAATTTGTGTATGGGCCATTACTTTTTTTGTAATTGTCGTGGCGAGGAGCTGCAGCCCACTCTGACTTTTGGTCTGTCGGAGTAGAGACAGAGGCGTACGGAGCTGATATGCCGCCCGGGGCGACTACCCAAAATGCCGCCCTTGGTCACTTAATTTTAGATAGGCTATTTTCTCTTACAGATTGCAGTTTTCATGAATCATGACGATCCTCGATCTTATTACACACGCCTACAATTTTATTTTTTGAAGTTCATATAAATCGACTTTTCAGTGCGTTTTTAGAATATACGTTTTAGCAATAATCTACATTTTCAACTTACTGAAATCTATATTACTAGATAATAAAATAAAATCTCTCTCTCTCTCTCTCTCTCTCTCTCTCTCTCTCTCTCTCTCTCTCTCTCTCTCTCTCTCTCTCTCTCTCTCTCTCTCTCTCTCTGAGTGGCCGAGTGGGTTGGTATCCCGCTCTCCACGCCGGCGGCCCGGGTTCGATTCCGGGTCGGTCGATTTATCAGAGATTAATTTCTCGGATCTTTACTGCGGGTGGCTCGGTCGCATTATAAACGTCGAGTACAATACAATACAATACCACACAACACAATACAACTGGGGCGCGGTGGTATAGGGGTATGTTCGGTGCCTTGCAGCTGGAGGGTTGCGGGTTCGAATCCACCTCAAAGCCGCCGCGTATACGGACCTTGGGCAAGTCCTTCACTCGCAATTGCTCATGCGCTTCGGCGTGAAACTCCGATTCAGCGTCCGCGCAGTAGTCGGGAGCGCCTCTGAATGGGCAATCTGGTAGGGGCGCTATAACAAGTGTTCAAATACAATACAATACAATACAATCTAAACATTTATAAAGCGCCGCTCGCAGTATGAACTATTCAGAGGCGCTCTCAGTGTAGAAGCCCCGGGGAAACAGAAACGTCTTGAGGGAACGAGCAGATGAGGAGGATAACCCAGACAATAGTTTTGAACGCAGAGGAATATTGTATTCAAACATTTTATCAACCGTTCGGAGGCGCTCCCAGTGCGCAAGGCCACAAGAAAAGAAAGGAGGAGGAGTGGTAACCGTATCCAGCTAGAATTTGAGAGCGAGTAGAGACCAATTGAATGTGGCGCCATCATGCGAATAATGTTTGAACGTAATTTCTTTGCATTTGGCCACCGGCCAGGGACAGAAACAGTAGGCTAAGTAAGTAAGCAAGTACAGCTTTATTGAACCATCTGCAAACGCACTGCAGGTGCATCGGATAAGAACAATCTAATAGCGTTAAATAACAAAATCACAAAAATCACAGAATTACACAGATTTACAGAGATACAAAGTAATGGGAAACTCCGGAAATGGAACACAGAACATAAAAATTTTCAAGAAAGTACATTTTGCTCAATGGGTGCTTTGTGCGGGATAGGCTAATTATTTAATTTTAATGACGATAAAAACTATATAGGCCTACCTCGTATACTCCATGGAAAATAACAACCCATGGCACTCAAACATTTTGATAGAAATCAACACTTTAGGCCTAAATTTCTTAAATTTTCATTGCTTGTACCTCGTTGCATTATGACAACTTGTTTTTTCAATAAACGAAAATATATATAATATGGCATATGCAAGTTCAGAAAGTTAAATAATTCAATCAATCAATCAATCAATCAATTTATATAGCGCCTCTTCAAGGTTTCTACTCAGAGGCGCTCCCGAGCCAGGCCCGATCATAGAGAAAAGTCTTCAGTTGTGTATAGAAGGAAGTAGAATGAGTCCGAGGGGATAAGCGAAGGAAGGATGGTAAGTCATTCTACGTTGTTGGACCAACGATAGAGAATGCTCGGCACTGCTTAGTAGCAGTGCGGGCAAAAGGAACCAAAAAGTCACCCCTAGAAGAGGAACGGAGGGCTGAGCGACCTGTGAGAGAAGAAGATAGAGTAAAGATAGAGCGTAGATAGCGAGGAGCTGAACCCAAGACACATTAAAAATATTGTCATTCAGAGGAGAATTTTTGTCTCACGCGATCCAATATTGTACTTGGAGACATTTATAAAGAATGGTTGTACTGTATTACGTGACGAGATTTCCGATGTTACATGTTTCGAATGTCTGATGAATAAGGAATAATTATATCAAGATATAGGGGGAGTTAACTAA
Organism: Aporrectodea caliginosa; assembly: GCA_020284085.1. Taxonomy (NCBI): domain Eukaryota; kingdom Metazoa; phylum Annelida; class Clitellata; order Crassiclitellata; family Lumbricidae; genus Aporrectodea; species Aporrectodea caliginosa. The sequence continues at coordinate 362,194 of JACEVL010000180.1, read as the reverse complement.
TCTTACGTCCTGGCCTGATTTCCTGCTTACTTACTTACTGTATGCATGACTTGCTTATGAATATTCATATTGCTGTGTTGATCTCGTTGTTATTCCTGTATCTCTCTGGTTTAAGACAAAAAGGGTTTTTAATTTGCTGTATAGTAGACAACTTTCATTTTCGTAAAGTGTGTTGCTGATAATCGGCCATTTCATACACCTGTGTAATTTTCAACAGGTTGTAATAAATTATCAAATTATTAATTATCACGCGTTTAACTTTAAAATTGCCCTTAACTGCGATGCTACGTGTGTACGTTTATGTAGCGCCGAGATATTAGTTGTGATCACAGCTGTCGAGGCTGCTTAGACAATCCGATATTAAAGAGATTAAAATCGGTCTCACTTCTGTATCCGGAAGATAACTGCATTAGTTATCTGGCTTATTTTTACAAATCGATGTGAATAGAAAACCGTGCCCTCGATTCCCGTTGTGTTTAGGTTGTAGTTAAAGTCATTGTTACTAAATGGTGACTAAACTGACTGATGAAACTTCTAAGGAAAGGCTCTTCAATAACTGGATTGCTTAACGGCAATTCGGTTATTGAAAAGTCTTTTGAAGTTAATGGTACATCCATGATTGTTAAGTTCACATGAGGTGCTCGGTTATAAACCCATCACATCGCGAACAAAGGCTTGACTTTGTGGACGGACATTGTTACAAGATCGATTGATGCCCTGTGCATTATTATACTGACACTATACAAGTTACTTGATTAGACTGTGCTATCTTACAATCAAATGTACTACGTTGATACAAAGAAGAATGTAAAAACTATAATAAAATATAATTTTGAAGATGTTTATGAAACTTATAAAACCTAGAAGTAAAGAATTATTATTTTTATTTGAGGTAGAAGTGGGAAAAAAATAATTATTATTATTTTGCAGACAGGGAAAGCATACTGAAATGTTTGAATGTGGTTGGTTGGTGATAGACTTTTCTATAAGTGCAGTGCTAACCTGTTCACTTGAAGTCTTTGTTTACAAGTCATTGAACACGGCACATGAACTGGACCGCATATAAAATGGAGTAATGCACTGTCCGTCCATCAGTCCATCCTAGCCAGCCATCAGTCCATCCTAGCCAACCGTCAGTCCATCCTAGCCAACCGTCAGTCCATCCTAGCCAACTGTCCGTCTGTCCTAGATGTTTCCAAATTCTACAAGGGATCACGATCACATAACACCAACAATGGCGACAGAAACAGACCATGATATGCTAATGTATCTGAACATCAAGCCTTAAGACTGGCTCTAAAAATTCTTAAATTGTCTTTAAAATGCCAAACAAAGTCTTACAATTAGGATAATTACATTTTCAACTGATGGGTTATAATAGCACCGATGGTCCTCGTAAGATGGTGCTATATAAATGTCTGTTCATGTGATGCTTGCATTTCATTACAGCTAACATGTTGTTGTAGTAATAATGGTCCTCACGGGGGCAGACAAAGTGGACATGAAGGTTGTCCTCCTCGGCAAGGAATTCGGAGGGAAAACAAGTCTAGTTGAACGTTACCTACGCAACTATTTCACCGGAAGTATTCCGTATCAGGCAGTAAGTCAATCAACTGTGCATTAAAAAAGACATCGTTTTATGGTGCATAAATATGCGCTGGTGCAAAGTGCCCTCAATTGTAGCCTGGATGAGCATTGATGTGCAAATGTAGCAGAATTACACTGAATCCTCTATGAAATACTTCATATAGCATGAATTCTGATGTAATGCCACTAAGGATTCCAAATTTAGTTAACTAAAGCAATGAACTCATAACACAACACTGTCATAATCAATCAATGAAAATTCATATAGCTTTCTTTCAAGATCCCTACTCAGAGGCGCTCCCAAGCCAGGTCATGCGGAAAAAAGCAGTCTTCGTAAGGCAGTTGTTGATACAGCATTAGGAGGATAACAGTGCTTTAGAAGTCATTGGATTCTATAGATTCGATTAGATTACTGTCAAATAAGTTTGGTTTGATGGATGATGATAACTTCATGGGTATTATTGATTACTGCCCAATGGTTTGTTTATTACTGACCTATCAATGATATTGTTGATGATGCAGTTCATTATTTATGTGTTGATATTTTTGCTGGTTTCCTAGACGATTGGTGCGGCATATGGCGCCAAGAGACTGGAAGTCTGCGGCCGAACAGTTATTCTAGGTATCTGGGTAAGATGCATTGCCTTCACTTCATCTGTGCATCTGATGTTATGCATTTTGAGGACTTCTGTTGCTTACTTCTGTGCAGGCTGAATTAACTGTAGATCTGTGGCATATCCCTTATCTATAATAGCATTGACATTTATGCAACATGTTACTCTGTACTTGGCTGTTCAAATACTGCATTCTGACAGTTTTATCGGTTTTCATTTAGGATTCATCTGTCCATATTGCCATGGACTGAACTCTGATTGATTGGATTTTGATTGGATTTCATCAGCAGATTACAATTTGTGAAACTGGTTTCACTGAAAGTATCCATCAGTTGATGCTTGGTGCATTATTACAGCTTTCTAGAAATCACTGACATTAAATTGACATTATGACATTAAGTTGGAAATTAATTAATACAATTTTTATATAAATGCAAATAACTAAATCTTGATAAATGTATATTGCAACCTCGCTATTTAATACTTTGTTTGATATGTGTTTCCCATAGGTTGCTCTAAAGAAGGCATGTGTACGTTATGGTACATATTTATCATAACTTATTTAATATACCATATACCATATTTCATCATCATCATATTTACCATGGCACTTTTGCCTTGCCATATTTATTGTTTCATGTTTACCATACATGTACCATTTATACCCTATCAGTTTTACTGTAACTGATGAGCAAATTATTGGTTGTGAATTTGCACAGGACACAGCTGGAAGTGAGCGATACGAGTCAATGAGTCGCATATACTACAGAGGAGCGAAAGCAGCCATCGTCTGCTACGACCTAACAGATATGAAGAGCTATGAACGAGCGGTTCAATGGACGAAGGAAGTTCGAGAATTAGAAGAGGTGTGAATAAATTCAATTGTTTATGTTCAGTTGCAATCAAGAGGCTAATCAGAAGAGATACAAATGCAGTCAAAGATATTAATTAGAAGTATTTACCCACTTAAAGGAACTGACTTCACAAATTATACTTCTGTCCAAGAGGGTATTTTAACCTCTGACCTATCGGGTGATTGATGTTAGTAAGTTGGGTGATGTAATGGTGGCTAAAACTAAACAAGTACATATTCAAGTGCTAACTTTGCATCAGTTCTGTGGTGCTTTTGTGCAGCAATTCACCAATGCTTTGCTTTCCTGTGCATTAGACATATATCTGTCCTTTTGTGATAGCCAAGTTAGCATCAGTAGGTGCCCAAAACAATTTTCATATATCTTAAGACACACTTTTGTTAGATCTGTTGCATACCATAGCCCAGGGGTGACCCGCAGGCCGGCCCTGGGGACCTTTGAACCGGCCCTTGGCATGTATTTTATGTTAGCATTGTACCTGGCACTTGGGAACCTTTTATCTGTTTTATGTATATTTAAAACAAAACATGTTTTGTTTTAATTGTAGTGGATGACTGTAGTGTAGGTATTAGGATAATTAGGTTTTCATCATAAAATTTGCAATATTTAGCTTGAATAAAATTAATATTGTCAGATTTTCTGGGGTAAATGAATCTGCAAAATAGCCTGGGATTGGCATACTGAGCTGTCCTTTAAATCTTAAGGCTGCTATCGGTTAAAAGAAGTTGCCAAAACCTGCCGTAACCATATTGCAGCACTTTTTGAGGTTCTCTATAGATGCTATATAAATATTCAGATAAATAGTTGCATATGCATGTTGTGTCCAGGGCTGTGTGATATATCTGTGCGGTACGAAGAAAGACTTACTTAACAGCGACAGTCGCCACAATCAATACGTCGACTATCACAACGTTCGAGACTATGCTGATGGTTTGTGTACCCTACTAGTACTAACTTCAATTGTCTGCATTTTCAACAAATCTTAACATTTGCATGTTTTTGAAAGAAATTGTTTAATCTGTTGTTATTTCTGTAGAGAATTGCTATGTTGTTGTGTTTAGTAAGGAGGTCTTTAATGCATGGTTTTTAGAAGCAGTTCTAGTACATGTGTATGTATGTATCTCGCCCAGTCTTGTAGGAAATTGTCACATGTATAAGTGTTCTTGTATGTAAATTTTGTGTATCTGACGTTTTTATGAAATTATTATATATTTAAGTGAATTTGTCATTACATTTCTGGGTGAAATAGTGATATGTATTAACGGTTTTTATGTCTGTTTAAAGAAATTGCAATATTTCTTGGTGTTTTGAACTATGGTTATTGTGTTTGCAGAAATAAATGCACAAGTATTTGAAACTTCCAGTAAAACCGGAGAGAATATTAGTGAGTATAAGAAATTAGCAATTTGGAAATTTGCGGTTATTTCTTTAATGGAAATTTTATATTTTAATACAATACAGTAAAGTGGAATTGAAATTTACCCATAGCTCAGAGGAGCTGTTTCAAGCCAGCAGCACATGTTACACAATAAACGATTTAAATACTTGGTAGGTAATCTTTCTGTTTGAAGGTTAACTTTAAACAGAGTTGTGCATATGAGGACCTAGATAATTTCAGATGGCAGTACCTGCCAGTAACTGTTATGAGCACTGGCCAGGACAAGACATGTACCAGGAGCATCATACTTTCTAGAAGACGTTCAAAAAGAAGGCTGCCCTATAACAGAGCTTCAAATCACAGATACTTGTTGTTTCTAGACATTAATTTTGGCCTACTGTCTTGCTTTCTGCCCTCAGATGCAATTTGCACCCTTGTATAATTTGTTTCTCCAATGTTAACTCATTCAGTATCTAATATGGGTTTTTTCAGATGAACTTTTCTTCAAAATTGCCGAAGATTTTGCAAGAGATGAACGAAATTTCCGTAAAGGTAGATTTTTCCTGTAGTATCAATATTCAGTTCCTCATCTCTTGTTAACTCACTATGTTAAATAAGGAGACTAATTATAATCAAACAACTGATTGGGAGCAGTGGCAAAGGAATGGTTGCTGTTACTTATTTTGCTTTACTATATCTTACTTTACCTTAAATAAGGAGAAATAGCAGAATAGGGAGATGTTTTAATTAGTGATTGCACCACAGTACCTTCATTTAGGTATCCGTGCTGTGCTGTACCTTACATTACATTATAGCTTTGGCATTGTAAAGCTCTGTAAAGTTTTATTAACTCACTCTGTTACGTTGCAGTACAGTCGGTGAATTTAATAGCGAATGACATTTTTTACAATTAGAAATTAATAATTAGCAACATTATATTAGAAGATTAACAGCATGAGCAGTTACCATTTTTATATATTCGTTTAATGGCAAAACCAGATGACACACTGCAACTGGGTACATTAAAAGGGGACTACGACTGAACTGAAATGATCTTCAGAGTCATATTTGGCATAAAGATTATGGGCCAGATTTTACTGATTATCGATATAGGATTTGGGGGATAAAATTATGGTAATCCTCTGCTGGCAGAGTAAAGTCATGCGGCCTCTGACGAAGGCTGTAATTGTGGCATGCCAGCGGATAAACAAACTGCGCAGAATGTGGATCTCATTAGTCCTTGCCGCACAAGAGGTCCTCGTATGCCTTGGCGGCCCTCTCTTCTGCACTGGGCGCCCCTCCTACGGCTGGTACCCCATTTGCTGTGCATGGCGCAGCAGTCGCTCCACCCTTTGTTTGTCCTCTGCGATGGTAAAGCACCACCATGCGAGCATGGCATACGAGGCGGGTCACAGTGGTGGCCTGCATGACCGTATGCATAGCCTTTGTTTATGCTGTTTTATTAGGAATGCAATTATGCCTGCAGTTAACTGCTGCCTTGTGTTCATTTGCTGTTTTAGCTGAAGATCCAGAAAAGATTAAGGTTGCTGAGGATCGAAGTAACGCCGTCTGTAGATGTACATAGCACTTCTGGACATTTCGGTTCTATGGTTCATATTGTCTGTCAACATTCTCTTTCTCTGCTATGGGGTTTTGCTCTGTTGTACATGCAAAAACAATTTGCAGTCGTTGCAATTTCTCTGTGAGAAATCGACGCAGTGTGATCTTCAACGCAGTTTGATCTTCAGAGTGTTTGTACGGCTGATGAAATTTGTTGAGAACAGATGCTTTCTGGTCTTCACTATGCTTGTATATGAATAGAACATTGAGGAATTGACTATGTTTGATCTTTGTGACCGTGTTTTACCGATGTGATTTCTTCAGTGCATCGTTAGGACGGTTGCTTTTGAAACTGTTGACGAGTCACAGATTTAGAATACTTGCTTACTTGTATTCATGTAGTATTGACGTGTAAGGTCTCTGTGAAGTTTTTGAAACTTATATTTTCCAGTATTCATCATGTATGCAATCTTAAAAGAAATACTGTATGTGCTATCTGATAAGAATAAACACTATAGTGTAGCCAGGGTGCTCACAAACAGAATCTATGTAGTGTCAGTCACAGCCACTGCTGCCTCTAAATGCCAGACAGTTCTAGCCTGATGTAAAAAAAGGCCACACTGGTGCTAATGGGCCACAATAACTGTGCTGTAGTAAAAGACAGTCAACATCCATGCAGATAGCCACACTGATAAGTAGTGAGATTGAGTCTGTAGTAGTGTGTGGGCCAGAGACTGATTTCTCTAAAAGCCCTGCTAATTGGGCTCACATTGAGTTTTTAGCTGCCTATCAGTTTCCACAATTGGGAGATACATGGGCTCAGCAAACGTGGCTGTTGGCCGTGTTGGGGTTGGCGAAACTCAGTTGATGTCTATGCAATTAGGCAGACTGATAGATTGGGAATGTGAGTTTAGTATGATAGTTCATGTCTGTCCAGGTAGGCAGCTCTGTACAAACCATAAAATGGTAGTGGGCTTTGATTAAAAGTCTGTTTTTAACCCAGTGTCTTTTTAACACTTTAACAACAAGACTGTACTAAAAGTGACTTAGAAACCAAAGCAGCTCGTTATTAAAGTGTTAAGCACGGTTATGTTTGCAGAGCAGTTAACCTACACTGATTATTTGAAGAGTTCCAGTAGCGCAGAATAATATTATTTTTTATTAATTTTATAATGTTCAGTTCTGCAGCTGTGCATAATGTGAAATTGACAATCATGGTTGAGCCATACAACTCATCAGAAAAGGTTGTCCAATTGTTGATCATCAGTCACAATATTCTTTAGTGCCGAAATGACTCATCGAAGTCCTATTGTTAAAAGCATGCACTAAATGATCGATTACTTTTTGATTTTTTAAATCTTTTCTCCAGAATCAATGTTTTCTTTTCATCAATTATTATTGCTTCTATCCACAATCAGTCTAAGGATTAAGAATAATTTGTGTCTTTGGTTCCACTGAGTTTGTAAGATTCAGTTGTTATTGCTTCAAGAACTTTTGTTTTTCATAATTATAGACTTCTGTTTTCTTTGGTATACGGTTGGTGTTGTTGAGATTATCTTTTTAGGCGTTCCTGTACCAAAGGAGCTACATTATTTTACATAAATTTGAATCCAAAATTGTTTAGCAACTTAATCTTCTTAATCCTAAAATGTTAAGATACAAAAGTTAGACCCTATATAAGGCAAGGTAATCACATCCTATGCAGTCTTTCAGATCTGGAAACTTCTACAAGACCATTATTATAATGTACAAGGTATCGGACGATAGGTGTTTCTAAGCAAAACCACATTTCAAAATCCAAGTACATGTACCTGGTTATCTCCTACTAAATTACATTCTTACTCATTCGATTGCTTAGTATTTACTGACCTACTTAAGAACTTAAAACTTCTTCTTACTTGGTTTAAGGAAGAATCTAAAAATTGAGTGATCATGTGTGATGTTGGAAATTATGAAAGGCTCAACAGCAAGAGAAACACCTTGGCAGAGAATGGCTGGACAATATAGGACTAGTGATTTTAAGCCAGAAATGTTGGTTGGAATAAACCAAGAGCAAGTGTATGGCCTCAGTATGATAGGTCATCAGAGGAAGGAACATTAGGAAATCTGAGAGCCGAGATTGAGTCCAAGAATAACCTGGGGACCACTTGGCAAGGGAAGCGTGCAACAAAGCATAGCATTGTGGCACATCTGTTGCAATGCAAGATAATGTTGCCATTGCAACATTGGAGAAGAACAGAAATCAGAGATGATATGGGACAAGAATGTGTAGGTTCGGTTTTTGAACAATAAATATTTTATATATAGTAACTGAGGAGAGCCCATTCCTAAGAAACTGATTGCTTAAAATGATTTATTTCTGTAGCCTGTGAACGATATGTAAAATGTTAAAGTAGAATATCAACTGCTAGCCATCACAGGTGGCCTACTCAAGTCTCTTTCCACACTGGGTTTTGTCAGTGATTACAGTTGTTCTCTTTGGAAGTTCATTCAAACGGATTCCCCGTTGACCAATTTCTTTATAAACCTGGGTTCATAAGACACCAGTCAAAGGCATTTTTAAACATGCATAGCCAAGGCGACACTTGCATCTGCGCTTTCCAATCTTCTGGCATCCATGGCCACTGCCACAGCTGCACACAACGCTCCGGATGCGGCATCATCGCCAGGTGGCGCCCGTCGGAAGAACACAGTCCGGCGATTCCTTCTGGACTTCCATTTGGATTGAACGGATAGGTGGTTGTGGCTTTCCCGTCATCATCCACGTATCTAAGAGGAACTAGGTTCCTGGCAGAGACATCGTCCAATACCTCCTGATTCTTGAAAACCATCTGGCCTTCTCCATGTGCCACCCAGACTCCCAGTACGGATCCTTCCATTCCTGTGAGCATGATCGACGGATTCGACTCGATCCGGACAGTTGAGAAGCGAGACTCGAACCTGGTAGACTTGTTGTGGGCTAGCACAACGCCCTGACAATCGCCATTTTCCTTGTTCGACTCGTCTCGCCCCACCCAGCCGAGGAGCGCCATCAGCTGGCAGCCATTGCAGACACCGAGACTGAACGTGTCCGGTCGGCTGTAGAAGTTCTCAAACTCCTGGCACACCCGCGAGTTGAACTTCATTGTCGCCGCCCAGCCCTTTGCCGATCCAAGAACGTCACCATAGCTGAAACCACCGACAAAAACGATGCCGCGGAAATCGTCCAGGCTAAAGCTGTCCGCTGAGCAGAGGTCCTGCATAGTAATGTCCCACACTTCAAAGCCTACCATGTGCAGTGCGGCGACCATCTCGCGATCTCCGTTGCTTCCCTCCTCACGGATGGTCGCAACCTTTGGTTTTGGGTTCTCACTAGCGATTGTCCTTCCCATGATCTGAACTGGATCAAAAGTGGAAGGGAGGTGGTACTTTGGAGACTTCCGGGTCTTTAGACTCTCCTCCTCCTGCTCGATGCATTGATGATTGCTTTGGAATCTCTCCAGCTGGAAACTGGTTGCTTCCCAGATGCTGCGAAGTTGAGCGGTAGATTCCTGCAGCAATACCTGGCCATCCACCTTCACGAGTATTTCTGCGACATCTTTGCAGTTCAGCGAGGTGCCAAGGCGTATACAGGGAACATCTAATTTCCGGTAGCGCTCCAAGATCACCTCCACATTCTGTGGCTCCACTTCCAAAACCCATCCGAGCTCCTCAGAGAACAGCAGTTCCATGACGGACACTCCTTCGGACAACTTTAGATCGACGTCAACACTGCAGTTTCCAGCAAAGGCCATTTCCAGCAGGCAGGTGATCAGTCCTCCGTCACTGATATCGTGACCTGACACAAGTAACCTGTCCTTCAACAAATCCTGTGTCATGCCAAACGCCCTCACAAACAGATCGGCCGACTCTAAATCCGGTGATGCATCACCAATCTGGTTGTAGCACTGCGCCAGGGCACTACCGCCAAGCCGATATTTACCCGGACATAGCGGTACATGGAGTAGCACTCCGCTACCGCCACGACACTTGAGATCTGGCGTCACAGTGGCACGGATGTCAGGGCAAGGCGCATAGGTAGAAACCACCAAGCTCCCAGGAGCCATAATCACCTCCTTGCCAAGCCGGGCTGACATGCTGAGAGAGTCTTTTCCGCCGTCGATAGCGATTCCAAGCTCCTGCATAATGTCGCACATCGCTGCACAGGCCTCATACAGGTGTGCCTCCTCCTTCGACAGCTTTGCGGGCCACATCCAGTTTCCGCTGCACTTAACGTCCCGCAGTTCTGAAATCTGGGCAAAAACAAGATTCGTGAGCGCCTCACCGACGCTCATCCTTGCACCAGCGCGTGGATCGACGAGGATCTTGATTGGCTGTTCACCAATCGCTGTAGCCGCCCCAATCGTGTCAAGATGTGACAATGCAATCACGGCAACGTCTGCCAATGGAGTATGCAATGGGCCAACGCACTGCTGCTGAGCGACTAGACCAGTCACGGATCGGTCGACCTTGTTGACGAGATAGCGCTTGCTGGCAACAGAGGGCAAGCGCAGGACTCGTTCTAGTGCCTCGCGGAGTACAATACCTTCTGGCAAAGCAATCGGTTTACATAGTTTCACCCCACGCTTCAAATTGTACACCTTCTGAGGCATTTCTCCGAGAAACAGCTTCAAATCAAGGTCTACCGGGTACGAGACGGTGGTCTTCGGTCGCTTCGTTTTTAGCTCCTCTTCCTCATCCTCGTTCTGCCTGTTGTCCTCCAAGCGTATCTTACCATCTCCGGTGATGGATCCAACGAAGGAGACAGGGCATCGCTCTCTCCGGGCAATACCCTTGAGTAGATTGGTGTCACTCGAGTGTACAAGCAGCGCGTTGCTCTCCTGGTACTCTGCTCCCCAGATGTCGAGAACGCTCAGTGTCGGATCTCCAAGTTGAAACCCGGACAGGCGTATCAATGCACCGGACGGATCGCAGATCTCCTTCAGGACGTTTCCGTTGCCACCAGCGCCCTGGTCGTGAATGCTCAAGATGGGATTTCCATCATCCGTGGATGTTCCATTCTGAGTGCACTGGCTTCCTGTTGAACAAAAAATTCAGTTTAAAACATTTTTCATAGATTACAACATAATAATCATAGGCCAGCCACCTTACCTTGGAACCTTGCTTACCACCAAAAAATAACCACTAATTGGATACTTTAACTCTGGTTGTGCCCTAAGCCATTACAAACTCAGTTTCTGGTTCATCTTGATTGCTAGCCCAAGATTCTAGAATTACTGCCACCTCTGTCTGCTCTGCGAGTTCTATGACATCATCGGTCATGGCTAAAGTCTCAATTTTTCACACTTATACTTTAATATCATCCATAGCCTGTCCTCTAGTTTTAATTCAGTCCAATGAATTGGGGGTTTGGAATCCAGTTTTGCTTAGAAGCGACCATCACGATTCCTTATTTATTACAGTAACGGCACCATATAAGTTTCTAGAAAATATTAGCCTAAATTACTGAATCACCATTCTTGGCAGATTTGGCCTCTCCTCTTTCAATGCAGGCCCTGATGATCCGGTTCATCTTCTGCTCCATCTCAGCATCACCTCGTTGAACTGCGGTGAAATCCAGCTCCACCTTGTTGTCTCCCTGGACCTGGACAGATGATGCAGCTCCTCCACCAACGCCGATCCGGTAGACCGGCCCTCCGACCTTTATGACCTCCATTCCCTGCATTGCATCAAACTTCTTAATATGACTGCTGCTGAGCGAGCCGATTCCTCCTGAAAACATGATGGGTTTGACCCATTCCCGTCGCTCTCCGTCTGGCAGACTCATGCCAAACGACCTTGCAAAACCGGTCAGGACCGGTTCACCAAACTTGTTCCCATAATCGGACGCTCCGTTGCTGGCCTCAATAGCAACTTCAAGCGGTCGAGCGAAGTTTATTGGATACTTGAAGGTTGGATCCTCCCACGGTAGCTTATACCCTGGAATCTGAAGATTTCCAAAGCAGTAGCCTGCCGTGCCAGCGATGACATGCGCTCCACGTCCAGTCGCCTGGTTGTCTCGGATTCTTCCACCGGTTCCAGTTGTGGCTCCAGGAAATGGTGCAACTCCAGTTGGAAAGTTGTGAGTCTCCGCCGTGAAAGTGATGTGTCTCTCTGTGTTTTCTAGTTTACGGAATGGACTTGGACACAAGACTTCTTCCGGAGCGAGTGCCGCGACCTGGTAGCCCCGGATTGCACTACTGTTGTCCGAGAACTTGATCACGTTGTTTGGGTTGCTGTGCTGCTGTGTTCCCTTCACCATCCCGAACAACGACCGATCGACCTTGCATCCATCGACGAAGAGCTGGCCACGGAAGAACCAGTGGCGGCAATGTTCACTGTTAGACTGTGCCAGGTCGAAGAGTTCCACGCTCGTTGGGTTACGCTTGACAGAGTTCTGGAATAGATTAGTGTAGTAGTCGAGGTCCCATTCGTCAAGGGCCAATCCAAGGTCATGGTTAACTTCCACCAGGGCCTGCTTCCCACGTACAATCACATCCACCTCGAAAACAGGTTGAGGCTGCACCTGCAGATCAAAGGTCGTGATCGGCGTATCGTAACAACACTCTGTCATCCTGTCATGCAGGATGTCTCCGATCTCTGATCGAAAAGCGTCATCAATCGAACTTTTACCAACATCTAAACTAATCAGGTAACGGGAGGAGCATTCAATCCGTTTGATCCAGCTTAGGCCAATGGAAGAGACGATTGAAACGGCGTTGGTGGAGAATGGAGTGGAGAAATTCAACCGTGGCCCAAACTCCATCAGCAGATCATTCTCCGTCTTCTCTTCCAGGTCGAGAAAACTTTTCCTCGACACAAGATCCTCCTCAAATGAAACGCGAATGATCCACAGCAAGATCTCCTCCTCCTCGTCTGTCAGCATCCGATCTCTGCACAGTTCCACATAGAAGCAGCGTTCTGATTTGATCTTCTGGATCTGTAAGTCTCTCCTATTAGAGGCTCCACGTAACTTGCTCAAAGTTGCATCACGGACCCCGCCATTCTGCTTCATAGACTGGAAGAAGTTCACGACAACCATTTTTTTTTCATTTAATCTGAAACAACAAGCATTCCACAATTTTATAGATTCTGTTAAGTCTTCACTGTAATTAACATTTGCTTGGCATTGTTACTAATTGGCTCTCAACCAATTAGGTAAAAAGCCAATGTATACTCTTTAAAGCTCTAGTGTACATTGAATATTAGAATATCTCACACTTTTCTTCTTACTAATAACCATTAAAACAATTATTAACAATGATCTATGAATCATCATGCTATGTGTTTGGGGCCTATTGGCCAATAAGTTAAACTAATTTTAGATGCTTTAGCCTTTAATGATTTGTCAAGGTGGAAAACTCATGATAAGGAACAAAAAGACTTAGCTGGACAAGTTATCTCCGACACTTCCAGTGAGAAAATGTGAAACTTCGGTTTCTCCATGTTTGAACCCTTTGGGGCCCCATTAACCAAAAGCTCGACGCAGTTTTAATCTTTTCTGGTGGATAACTCAGTTATCCCGTAGTTTAGGTTGGTAAATTATTTGAATGTCTTCAATGCCGTATTTGACGCTGGTAAGTAAGCAGTCTAACTATGTCCATGATAACTACCATCAATTCCGCTTCCATTTCATCAAGAAATTTCTTCATCACACCAGCTTCCATTTCATGGAAATAATTATCCAATTTCTATTTAACCAAAAAAATATTTTTTCATCAAAAGGAACTTTTATTTAAGCAAAGAACTATTCTCATGGGTCCAGCATGCTTCTTTGCTTAAATAAAAGTTCTTGGCCATTGATTAAACTAAGTTTCTGATGCAATAGAAGCTGGATTGATGTAAATAATTCTACTTACGGAAACAATTATTTACATCAATCCAAAGCTTCTATTGCATCAGAAACTTAGTTTAATCAATCCAGCTTCTATTTACCGTAAAAATTATTTCCATCGATCCCACTTCTATTTAAACACAGAAATGGTTTCATAGAAATGGTTCATGAATCCCACTTCCATTTAGGGAAATAATTTCTTTCATCAATCCAGCTTCCATTTTAATTTGCCGATATAAAATAATTTACCAACCTAAACTCCGGGTTTACCGAACGCTTACCGATAACTCTAGTTCTGCTCATCGACTGATGCCTTGGGCATTATTTTTGTGGCGCTATAATAGTTCTTAGATTAGATTCGATAGCTCTACGACCAAGCCAACGAAGGTAAGGCATAACTTACCTAAGACGACTGAACTTGTCTGCTCCTCTCGTCCTTCTATCAACTGGCAGCAAGGACCAACGATCTCGGCACTTCGTATCTTCTGCAGTGGAAACGATCCAAGGGGCAACAACACGTGTCAGCCGAGTGCTACGATCAACCCTGCTTGACCCACTCCGCTGCTGACCGGTCTATATATCGACTCACAATCACTGCCAATTGGACTATAGTTCAGTTATTCACCACCTCTGCATTTCTCTGTTTTAAATAAACCGGATTTTGTTGCAAATGGCGTGACTTTACAACCCTAAACAAAGGTACAATTCGAAGCTCACGCCGCGCAGCAGTGCGACCACTCTCCATTTAATGAAATCCCAAACTCTTGCCTGAAAAATCCCAATATTGGCCAAAAGAGTAGCAAAAATCCCTAATTACTGGAAAGGAAAAGTTGTGATGAAATAAAAATTATAAGTAAGTAAGTAAAGTAAGTGTGTTCTTTATTAAACGCTGGCAAACGCACGGCGCTGTACATACAAAGTAATACAAAGTTATCAAATAGTAGCGAAAAAGTTAGTAAATAGTAAACTAAAAAACACTCAGGGATGGGCAGTAATTTAATTGATGTAATTGAAATTACGTAATTTGAATTACAATTGTAATTGGTAATTTGTAATTTGTTGCTCTGGATCAATGTAATTTGTAATTTGTAATTGAATTACATTTTTTTCATGTAATTTGTAATTTCAAATTACATCTGTGAAATCAAATTACTTTTGAAAAGAAAACTAGAGACTCCACAACCAGAGCAGTTTTTAAAGCATCTTTACATTATCTTGATCACATCACTATAGTATCTCTGATATGAACGATAGCAACACTGAATTCTTTGAATGCTTTCACAAAATTGGAGCCAATCTCATAAATGGTATACAATTTTGTCATGTGTCAGACCGAGCTCATATAACGTGTTACGTGGATGAGTTGCGCTACTCCATCACACGCTCAGTAACTGTTGTCTTCGCATCGAACAAAACGTCTGCATGCTAAGACAACTGAGCGTCGATCAAATGTACATGCATCGATCCAGTGAAAGGTTACTTCCATGTATAGGCCTAACTAATGAATCTTCATAGCTACGTAGCTGTTAAGGTGTTATTTATACAATTTAATTCTGCACTTCCTTCATCTGCTCTGGTACACAAACTCATTAGGCCAATAGTTTTGCAAGCCTGATTGTAAGGTCAAACATATGCCGATTATCGGACAAGTTGTTCGAACAGTTGCTACTTTTTACAGAAAATTAAATAAACTGTTTCAAACAGTGTAACACAAATAACAGCGGAAATAAAGCATGTGTTTCCTGACTGAATTTCCTGATCCCAACTATGCATGTAATTTGTAATTTGATGTAATTGAAATTACGTAATTTGTAATTTGTAATTTCAAACAAATTTCTAAAGTAATTTGTAATTTGTAATTCAATTACATTTTCCAAAGTAATTTGTAATTTGTAATTCAATTACATTTTACTGTGTAATTTGCCCATCCCTGAAAACACTATAATTATGGCTTAGCTGTACAACATCCTAGCCAGGAAACCACGCCTGGTGAGGGAATCAAATCTAGAAAGAACACGGTTATGTGAGCGTGGGCGCAAATCATGACCAGTATATAAGACAGGGGGTAGTAGGTAATGAAGGATATGACCGGGATTATTTAAGATATTTCTAAAAAAGGTCATGGTCATTATGAAATGCGTTTAATAAATTAAAACCCAATTATTCACAAAAATGCCTAGCTAAGACGGAACATAATATTGAATTAACAAATTATATGTTTAGTAACAATAATAATTATCATCTCACTGAGTGAGTTTTTTCTAATCTGATTAGCTGCCACTGTTGAAAAATACAGTAAAAACTAATCTTTAGACGAATTAGACCTTACAAAAATCCCCAGATTGCTATGCAAAATCCCCAGATCCCAAGTGGGCCACAAAATCCCAAGATCTTGGGAAAGATCCCTAGGAGTGGTCAAACCAATGAGATATTATTATCATCGCTAGAGGGAACATGACGCATATTCCCTTCGCTAATTTTTGAAGCCACAACCATAGATATAATAACACGTTATCTAGAGTTCCGCAGTTAATTTAAATTGAAATGACGCGTTTTGATTGGTTGAAATTCATGGACGCAGTCAAGCTTAAGCGAGACTGTTTAATTTCTTTTCAAAGCTTACGACTTGCAAAAAGTACAACACACAAAATAACAACTTATCGATTAAATAATATTCCAGCGGCCTCGTTTTCGGGCTTTAATAAGTTGCCCCATCCACACACTACACAATTTAACTTTCGATCGGGTCGCCATTTTGAGACGGCTCCGGGTCAAGGCCGTTATGGTTATATTCGTTAGCGGGCTCGGGGTCACAGCCTCAAAAAAGATGGCGGATGCGGGCTCTAGTGATATATTTTATATATTATACATCTCTTATGGGTCAAACCGCCGCCCAGGGCAGTAATCTTGGGAGAGCCATCTCACCATAAATACCATTTCAGGCCATCTGGCGTTTGATGGTATTTCTCTTCAAAACAATCGCAAATTAATGCGTGAACCGTAAAGCAATGATTTTCGCTTAAAGAATGAGAATTGCCGACGGTTGTGGGGGTTCAACCCCGGCCCCGTCTTTCTTAGTACCCCATTGTTAAGACTCCGTTTCACGACCCAACTCCACATGAATCACAGTCTGACCCCAAGTCTTTTTCTGCAATTCTCATACTGACACTGTCGAACCCGCAAGCGTATATATGATCGATCCGTGACCAAACCATAGATATAATGGACCATATCTATGGACCAAACGCAATACATTATAGTCTTATAGACCACTGTGTCACTCCAATATGGGCTGATAATAAAAAAAAGCGCTATATCAATTTACCGCCATTCTTCATATTAGACAGCTAATCACGACGTCATCAAGGCGCTAAGAAACTTGCATCATAGCTAGAATAATAATTCTGATATTATGATCCAGATAAAATTATGCAATGTAGATCGATTAAAACTGGAAAAGCGTTGATTTAACTAAATTGAAGTGGATAACAAAGAGAAGGATCGTGAGCTGGACGATTGGCGATTAGGAAAAGTTATACGGTCTTGGGTTAATCGGACATCATCGGAGTCGACCTGACTTCGTTTCCTTTTAGTCGATTGCCAATTAGTTTTGAGAGCTATGTATTCCGTTCGATCGTGTAACAAGTGCATCTGCCAGTGCTGCTACGATGAGTGAGTATAGAGTATATCATTATATGCACTGATGGATGGAGAGAGAGGCAGGGCCAAAATTAGGTTTCTGACACAAAATGCAGCCCGGCCGGTAGCGCATTGGATAACACACTGGCATAGAGAGCGAGAGGTACCGAGTTCGAGTCCCGTAGGGCGGACATGCTTTGTAGGCTGCTATTAGCGCCGTGTATTGCAGGCTGTCTGTTCTGTTAGTAGTTAACATTTATGTATTCTGTCATTTGTGTTGTTGTGAATTGTTTCAATTGCATAACATGTAAATGTACAGCGCAGTGCATTTGTCAGGCGCTTCAATAAAGAAAAGATTATTATTATTATTATTATAATTTTCTTTTTTATGCCCCGAGGTATACAGGATCCCTCAGGGACTTATTATTATGGCACTGGCTACGGAACCGTCCGGACGGTGCCGTAATTTCTTTTCTACGGAACCGTCCGCAAATAATCTATGGGCGATTGCACATATCTATGGCGTGAAAGCCGAACCATCAATAGCGCAGTAGTTAAGGGATTAACGAAACTAACCCTAACCCTGACCCTAACCGACAGTGGCGGCACTACACCTGAGGGCATGCCAGGGCAAATGCCCTGGTAAAAAAGCCTTTGCCCTGGTCGTTGCCCTGCCAAAATTTTTGCTGTATTATACAGCCAAAAATTTCGCTATACAGCCTGTATAGCATGTATTTGACAGATTCGTCATAATACACAACTGCAGATCCACAGACGTAGGCCTATGTGTGGGGTCTGCCTAAGTAGAGTATACACATGTGTCGGATACGCAATTACGCATGTGTCAAAGTATCTGACCCACAGTAGAAGCTATCACTCAGTTGTACATGGAGACACGCTCAATATAATGCCAGCGATGATTCTTCATTCAGGCGTAACACAACAACATACCCTAGCTGTAACCTCTCCTTTTCCGATCACTCTGATCCAGCGTCAACGAGTGCTTGAAATAATATATGCCATCCCCTCTCTCTCTCGCTGTCTCTCTTCTATATATATATATATATATATATATATATATATATATATATATAATATAAATATATGTGTGTAATATATAATATATGTATATATACACATATAATAATGTATAATTATTATGCACACTAAACATGAATGCAGCCTTCAGTCATAAAACAGTCGCTATAATCATTCGTTTACCGTATTTTTAAATATAATACCTAAACGAAAATTATCATCAGCCATGAATATCTGGCATTCAGAAAAGAGTAGAGAAAAGTCGAAAATCGAGGCTCCTGACTTCGGTACTCCTTCCATCAATTCGTTCTTTAAGATGCAAACCTCAAGTGCTGATATTCCTGCAGCTGCAGCTGTTGTGAGAATGCAGATATAGAGGAGGAAGAAGCCGATGTTAGTTCACTTTGCTCCGATGTGCCAAGTGACAACTTTCAAGGAGGAAACATACGTCATTAGAGGTGAGGAAATTGACATTAGGCCTACTTCCAGTTCCACTGCTATACCTCAGACTGTGATTTATTTAAGCTGGACCGATCTTTCGCGACTGATTGGGCACACTTTTCTTCCACTATCGCATCTGCTTCCTTTAATTAAGAGCATGACTTTATCTCGGGGTCCATGTCATCCTAGTGGTCCGTTTGAAGAAGATGGAAGCGGGAGGCCTATTATCAGTATACAGCAAACCCTACTATAGGCCTACTTCTCTACTGGAAACCTGAAAGTTAGAGATTGGCTATGCTTCTCGCCATAATGTGGACAAGAGAATTAGACCATAGCCTACTGCCACAACTGTTTGCAGACAGGACAAACCCTAATCTTCAGTGGCAGTGGACTGATGGCGTTTCCTGTATCATCACGGCACTATGATAGTAGCATGTTTAGGCGGCATGCACTATTCCAGTTACATCTGCTCAATCAGAGCGATCATTCAGTTGCCTCAAGCTTATAAAGACACACTTGAGAACTACAATGCTAGATGATAGATTGTCAGATGTAGCAGTTTTGTCGATGCATCCTGCCAGAGCTCGTTCATTGGATTTGGACAAAGTTGTGGAGAAATTTGTAGGTGAGTATCCACATTGCCGCATACAACTGAGAGTATAGGCCTAACTGTTGTCTAATTGCATCTCATATGACACGAGTTACTAGAGCAATTGCGTGAACAATTCCTGAATCAGTGGCTCTATTTGTTGAACTTTCTGCTTTTGAAAACTGTTGTGGATGCTACCCAAAAGAGTATTTTTTAGTAATGCTTCACTAAGTTCACTGAGATGCTAAAATTTGCTTTAAAAAATGTGAAAAAGCGTTCAGCTTTAGGGTGCTTTGCCCACTCTGAGCCCCTGACCTGACAAGTATGAGAGTGCAGAGGGCCGACTTATGGCGAGCGCGGTAGCGCGAAATTAAATGGTCACCATGCATATGGTCACCATATAAGCTCGCGCTACCACGCTTGACATAAATCACCTCTGCACTGGTTACTTGTATGACTGCCCTGGCTATGCCCTGGTTACAAAAAGTGTCTGGCGCCGCCACTGCTAACCGACCCTCACGACGCCTAATTTGACACTAAACGACCACACGAATACTAACCTGGCCCTAATCGACCCTCAAGTTGTCCGCCATATAAAAATTTGACGGGAAGACAACAAGTTCACGTGACAGGCTTTTGCCAATATTTACTTCAACCGGATGTACACGCCATAGATATGTGCAATCGCCCATAGATTATTTGCGGACGGTTCCGTAGAAAAGAAATAACGGCACCGTCCGGACGGTTCCGTAGCCAGTGCGTATTATTATTATTATTAGCTGACATTGTCGAGTGTGCAGTAACTGCAGTTGACCGGTCTGGAGTGTGCAGTGTGTAGTTTGAATTTTTGAAATATATGTTCAATTCAATTACTCACGATTTCATTCTAATACCTGAAATTTTACTTACGAGTTCAAGTAGGCTACAGTCTGATGAAGAGTGTGCAGTTGACATATCTACTAAGTATTTTATGCACTGGACAGAGATCTAGATAGTTGAAAAGATGGTTGCTTGCGTCGGTGAAGATCAATAGATCGATCGGTTGTATGACTATATAGATTGATGAATCAAACCATTGAGCAAGAGTTGGGTGGTGAAGGAGCAATGGATGAATTTGAGTAATTGGGGCAAGAATTAATGTATGAATTTCTGTTTACTTTTAGGTTCCATCGTTGCCGGCACAAACGAACTCCAACAAGTCTGCCGAAAGGAGTCAGTGAAGATGACCGCCGGACTTCTGTCTACATGGATGTAAGTCCTATAGTGTCTACTGTGTAACTACTAATGTTGTGACATTAATTTGTTGTCATTTATTTTTTTCTTAACTTTTGATGACGTGGTTGGGCATCACATTTTGGTATGATCTTTCTCCCATAACTTTCTACGAATTGACATATTATTGCTCTTTTCATTATATGCAGCTAGTTTTACAATTTACACTTTGAGAAACATATCATGGGGAATCTCTCATACTATTTTAAATATTGGGGCTTTTACGTAACAACACAGGCGGGCCTGACTTCCTTGCTTTAGCACTTTTAACGAAGAGAGTGTACTAAGACTGACTGGGAACCAATGCAGCTTGTCGTTAAAATGTCAATAAGCTGCAATCAGTTTTAAATGCTGTGGCTCAGCTAATTAATCAGTGGCATACCCATGTTTGGACCTGTATCCATTTTTTGCAAGAAATTAGCTATGAAAAGATGCACCGAGTTTAAGATCATAACTACGCTTAATTGTGCATAATTGCCTTGCAGATTGTGCTCCATTTTATCTTAGAAAGCTAAAGATTTCTTCACTATCCTGGGCAGGGCGACCTGCATGTCCTATTGTCCTGCCAACCCGATCTGATACAGTCCAACATAGAATTTTGTGTGCTGTTGGCCCATCTTTCTGGAATAAGCCGCATCTAACCAGCAACTTGAGCTTCTTGACCCCCTTGGCCTCATTTCTTTAGGTGCTCAAAAACCATTCGATTAGATCCTAGTTTTGTTTTGTCAAATCCAGAGTGACTCTGATTTGTTTCTCTTGAAGTGACACCATAAAAATTTGCAATTACAATTCTAGTCCATGACCTCCATGTCCAGGAAACTGTGCAATGTCTTTGGCCAATCCATTCCTTGGAAACTTTCATGCTGTTAACACTTTAATAGCATTCTGGATTGTTTGTAGACATTTTATTTGAGATGAGTCCATATGTTATAGAAAAGGGCGTTGCAGTAGTCGAGTCTAGAGTGAACAGTTGAGGTGGCTAGTGTGCAGCTGTCTTATAATCAAGTATATGGAGCAAAGTCAACAAAGGTCTTGTGGCTGCATGTAGCATATGAGTGATAGCTGAGTGATGTGTTCCGTTAAGGTACGGTTTTTGTCAAAGATAATTCCAAGATTCCAGGCTACAGAAAAGTAAGGCAAGGGTGAAGTGAGATCCGTTGGATAATAAGACTACATTAAGTTACATTAGACTACCGGTACATGGATTTATATTAAACAACGTTAAATTACATTAGGATACATATGTTAGTAATAATTTTATCAATTACACAAGTCTCTCTATTACATTGGATTCCTTATACAGTACACAACATGACGTAACAAGCACATTGACCTAGCAATGCAAAAAGAAACTCTTATATTGCTGAGTTTTATGATTGTTTTCAGACATTCATCGAGTTTCCGTTTAGGCCTCCAGTAGCGCCATTCCGACCGATACACAGGAATTGTCTTGCGCTTGGAAAGATCGAGACAGATCCATCCACCGTCTACAAAGACCAGTATGGAACGCCTAAGGTAACTGCACTATACATCCTTTCTGTTTGTGGGTCCACCTTTCTATCTCTGTCTGTGTGTTTGTTGGTCTCTATACCTCTTTTATGTGTTTGTCAGTTTCTCTCTACTTTTGTGTGTCTTAGTCTGTCTACCCCTCTATCAGTTTCAGTCTGTCTACCTTCGGTTCTTTCTCCATGTGTACTTGAGGATGGATCTAACAGAGCCTACAGAGGACATGTGACATGTCCGTGCCTCAATTTTAATTTGGGGCATACTGTTGAGTTGCCTTCAGTTTGCTTTAGGTGAGGTTTCCTTTCTTTCATTTTAGTATTCAATTATTTATTTTGTGAGACACGGTAGCTGACTGGTTAGAGCGCTTGCCTTGTAACGCGGAGAGTACAGGTTCGAGCCTTCTCTGAGACAGTTACTGTATAGTTACCTTGAACAAGTCCTTCACTTACAATTGCTCAGTGCCATTGACTGATGCTTGTTCATTAGACAATGGTGCTTAACAAATACATAGTAATATAATATGTCTTTATGTATGTGCTTATTTCCTTGTTTATAATTGCTTTCTTGGTGTTTACATTTAGATGCCAGAGGAGGATGTCTACCGTCCAAAGCTTCAGAAGCACCGTCCTCCAACGCCAGAGATGGAGAAGGAAAGCGTGTACATGAGGGACTACAGCATCAACCTTGTAAGTCATTCAGTTTCAATTCAGATTTAACAGTAATTATACAAAGGTAGGTCAGGTACAATGTTATTCAGATTTATTCAGTTTCAACTCAGTATTTGAATTGGTTCAGTTTCAATTCAATATTTGAAAAATTAAAATTTATTCAGTTTCAATTCAACATTTAAGAATTTGATTTTTTCGGTTTTATTTCATTTGAATTTAACAAGCTTCAGTTGTTGAAACTTTTAATTTATTCAGTCTAGAATGCCACAACATTTTTACAGCAAAACATGCCTGGCCTTGCTTTATCTTACCTTATCCTACCTGAACTAATAATATTATATAGCGCCCTTCAAGGTAACTACTCAGAAGCACTTATTTTTCTTTATGTCAAATCGAAATGGAGTTATTGTTCTCATCGATTTTAAAGTCCTGTGCATTTACAAAATAATCAAAAGATACCAAGTTTGCTAAGGTATCAGTATATAATATAAAGCATAATAAAAGTATAAACTTCGAGAAACTATTAAAGATTGCTAGTGCAAAATCCATGAGCATCCATCTTGCCCAACTGGCGACTAACTATATCTTACATCATCTAACATATATGATACAGCATCATGCCATGTCATACATCAACTTAACTTTTCCTGTTTGATTCCAGCATCCATCGTTCCGAAACCAAATACTGGAGAAGATGAACATCTGGTTGGCAGATGAGGAGAGGGAGAAGAAGAAAGGGAGTCCACTAAGCTTCCCAAAACGACCGCCAAGACCCTACGACTACAGCAAGTGTGAGGATGAACTTACCGGCGTCATCTACATCCCACGAATACTCAGGGTTAGTCTTACTCACCATGGCAATAACTATAGGCTTGTCTTCATTCTTTTAATCTATGGGCTCACTGGCCATTGATGTCGATTACATGCCTCCACTTGTTTTGAACCATCCAGGTGCTATCTATTCTGTATACTCATCATCCTCATCATCAGTTACAATTTCTGTCAAATGCACATTGATTTGTTTCCTTCTTGAGTCCCTGCCAGAAGACACTACAGGTGCCAAGTCGGGAACAATGGGTCTATATATATTTTCTTGGTACATATATTTATTCAGAGGACTTATATAGCACTTCTCCAAGATAACCTACTCAGATCCACTCACAGCCCAACTATGGCGATAAAGAACAGTTTTCAGATTCTTGTTAAAAGGTGTATGAGTCTCTAGCTAAAAGAACATGCAGATCTGAAGGAAGATTATTCCATGTGGTCAGCCCAACCACTGAGAAGGCATGACGTTGTATATATGGTATCAGCTGCTGTAGTCTGAGGCAATTAGACTCAAAGGTATTCATGCAGCGCAGGACTTTGTAAGTAAGTTCTCTGTGTTCTGCTAGTTATTTGTTGTCAGTTAGGTCTAAACGTAAGATTGTCTGTTTCAGCATTGCATATTTATTTTTTCATTTATATTTATTCACACCCGCCTTAACATCTGCTGTGCCCTCTCTGATCCCCTGGAAACCGGACTCGGACCTCCCTCGGACTACAGTTCTTTTGGACAACCCCTCTGATTAGACGCACAACTCGCTGAATAAGCTGGTGCCCTGCGCTTTGCTTTCGAGTGGCGCTTTTAGAAGTTTGGAGATTACGAATTAAATTTATTCACTGTGGCCTGAATTCTAGATTCCCAAACCTGTAGTGAAAAATGTAATAGATCAGAGAAATTGAACCTTAGGCTATGGGTGAATAAGCAAGATGAGAAAGTGATTGTATCAGACCTTTGAGGGCCTCATGCACAACTGCTATCAATTGCTGTTGACTTGTTGCTCATTGTTGTGAAATGTAAATACAATTGCATGTAAAAGATAAACGAATTAAAGGTTGCATTTTCTGCTCTATTATAGAAACATACAAAACGGGATGACAAAGTGCCGGTTAAACTTCCAAGTGAGTTTTAACATGCAAGATGCAGTTGTTTATTTATTGTAACAATGCTTTCAGTAGGAGTTTCTGATGATAGTAGACACGAATGTGGCCAGTACATTGAATTGACACAAACTGTGAGCAATTTGGCCTCACTAACAGGCGTGTTCGTTAGCCCACACTAGCCCATAGCTGGCAAGCAGTAGCATGATGCGGGCCTGCTGATGACCCAGTGAACATGGCTCTCAGGGCTACTGTGGCAAGACATTTTGGTCCAGCCATTATAAAAGGCCACACAGACAAATGAAATAACTTAAAGTGAATTGTTATGATGTAATATTTTTCGTTGATGTTTATATAATGCTTTTTTCTGTAACCTTTTTATAGGTAAATGCGCCAGCAATTGCCTAGCCTTACATTACCTTGTATACCTTAATTCTTCATACTGTTTCATTACCTAACACCTTGTCCTATCTTATCACCTTACCCTACATTAGCTTTAATACCTGTAGTTTACCTTGCCTTACTTTACCTGACTTTGTGTAGCAGTCAAACTGTGGTTGATTTGGTTGTCCACTTGCGTTGTAGACTATCTTTCTGATGATGCACCAAGTTCTTATTTCGGTGGAAGCATTGCCAAGATTGCCTATAGAGCTGGTCTTGATCATAACAAAATTCCCTGCTGCCGACCAGAGCAGAAGTACCACCCTAAAAGACTTCAGGAATGCCTTGACGCTCATCCAGAAGCCAGTGGTCAGCCCTGTCCAGAGTACATCTACGAGACTCCAGACCGACCGGTCTGGGCAAACCAGGACTCGTTCATTGGGGTCAAGGCCACCTTTTCGAAAGGAACCACTTACCAGGTCTCTTTCAACTATTTGTATCACACCACATTTCAGTCCAAGGTTCACGAATCCAAGGCTGAAACATTGATGTTAATGAGGCCAAAACTCATGAGGCCGAGGCCTTCCCCTTGTAACCATCTTTCATCCTTCCTGTCCCTCTTCTTCCTTTTCCTCTTCTCCATGTCCCTCACCCTGTCCTGCCTTTTAATCTTTCTCTTCTTCCTATCCATCATCTCTTCCTGGTTATCCATCCTTTCTCTGTCCTTGTTGCCCCTCCCTCCTTTCCCACACTTTCACCTTGTCCCACTCCTCTGTGCAATGCCTCTCTCCTTCCTTACCTTTTCCATTTGACTTGTGTGAGTTGTGTCCCGTTTCAAAGTCCATTGCTTGACAACATGTAAATGTACAGCGTACGTTTGTCATTTAAAGAAAAGATATTATTATTATTAAAATGTACCATGATATAATACCTGATTTTGGAGCAAGTTTACTCAAATTCTCTGATCTTGTGTCTGTTGAGACAGAGTGACTTCGCAGACCATTATGCGGACAGCATACCCAATCCGAAAGTGGGCGAACCCAATCCGAAAGTGGGCGACAGAGGATATGATCCAGCAAAGCAACCAGTCATCCAGCTCTCACCATATCTACCCATGGGTCCAGGTTTCCAAAGGTAAGTCAATCAATTGATAGGCTGATCAGTTAATAGATCAAACGATCATACAGTAGGTCAGTCAACCAGTTGGTCATTCAACTAGTTGCTGTTGGTCAGTTGGTCAAGCAATCAACCTCACTGGTTATGAGAATTCCAACTATATTTGACTTCCTTTATACATGAACACTTAAAACTTTTTGGCAGTTTGGAATCAGTGGTATTTAATCTCAAATCTTTCGGTTTTGTAAATACTGTAGGTTGACTTTTAGTAAAACAAATCAAATTTGTCAAAAAGCTGTCTAGTGTTTGTAAAGAGGTCGACTTGTAATAAAAAATCAAACGGAAAAACATACATTCGATATATATTAGAGAAACTGCAAAGAATTCTTGTGAACATGAAATGATAATAAATACACGAGACATGACGGGAGATGTAAAGAAGTTTCTCACACCTTTGTTGTGACTTTATAAGTACGTAGAAAGCTAATGTTCAGTAAACTATACATAATTAATTGTTCAGTTAGGCAGTTTGTTTAAACAATCACTTGATATGAGTCTAGTCAACCTAACTTACCAGACATGAAGGCCAAATGTGCTAGTAACATGACATCCATGCATCTGTGCATGTGTCCATCTTGTGTCTATCGGTAAGAATGTTCTATATGGTTTATTGTTCAATGAACTGCTCCATAAGATGGGAAATGGTGTGGCAAGTGCAAGCAACCAGTAGCACCTGGATCATTTGTTGTCATGCAGGTTGTTTGTGTTGCAGGTGTGATGTTCAAGGTTGACTGCTTCTTGCACGTATACTGACGTTGATGTATAACTCGAGTCACTGAATTCACTACACACCGCCTGTATAAACTCAAGTTCACTGGAAATGACTACACGCTGCCTATACAAACTTTGAGTTTAACAAATAAATTATGATACTGAATATTCATTCATTCAGTACTTGGTTGAACAGTAAATTATGACATTGAATGTATCACTTTTTAGTCAGATAATGTAACAATTAAACAGGTGTCTAGTTTTGATCTTATAAAGTTTTATCATTCATTTAGTTTTGTCTTAATAATTTAGATGTGTAAGACCAATGTCTCAACCAAAAGACAATATAATGTAGCTATGACATGAATTTTTGGGCATATAATAGAAATAAAATGCCATTGCCATTCACATACGGTCATCTGCATCCAGTGGCTTCTATCCCCCCTAAACAACCGGGCTCAATCCCTCCGATTCCCCCCTCCTGGGCCGGGTCTCCCCTCTCTCCCAGATCCCATATTGCCGACGTGAGTTTTAGCTCATTTCCATGGGCGTATACATTTAGGGGGAGTGTTACGGATTCAAACTCCCTCTCCGAAATAAGTTCCGGAATTTTTAAATGTTTTTACATGTGAAATACCAAAACACTTAATTTCTGATACCATCTCCAATGGAAACCTCAAAGCTTAAACCCCCTCCGAATTTTTTTCCTGTGCTACGCCCATGCTCATTTCTGATTAGATAAATGTGTCTGTAATTCATAGGTTTCGTCTGCTTAATATCATCAATCCAACTTCTATTTATGCGAAAATTTCTTTCATCAATCCAGCTTCCATTTAAGCAAATAATTATTTTCGTCAATCCAGCTTCCATTTTAAGTTGGCCATATACAATGGAAACCCACTGCAAAAATAATTGAAGCACCTAAAATGGAGGATTACCGGTGAAGTTGTTCAATGTTTAATCAGGCGAGTCAACAGTGTGAATTAAGTAGATTAAAATCTCGCATTCACAATGCAACGAATTCATCAGTCTAAAAATCTTGAGTTGAACGTTAATGCATTATGGCATGGAGAGAAGAGTTGCTCACAATGCAGTAAGGATCATAAGGTTCAAGTAAAGGTTACAGTTATGACACGGACCGTACGCCACGGTACCTGGAAGTCGCTAACCTGGTAAAGTTGAAGGCTTGACACTTTTGGCAGTGTTCTGTCCATTTGATGGACCATACAATGATTTATGGGCAGTTTGTATGTGAAATATAGACTTTCTGTGGGATCCTAAGAAAGACTGGGGGATTTAACCCCCCAACCCCGGCAATTCTCACCCTGTGCAAATGTTTATTTTCGACTTAACTATGCAGACGATAATGTCGCACGATTAAGTGTGAGAAGCCAAGAACTAAATAAACACAATAAATTAAGGAATAGGCCTATATGATGAAACTACATAGACACATTAATTATGTACAGTGTGTTAATAAATCGAGTGACTTAATTGGATGATGTCACCGGTTCACACTAATTTATACAAGAAAATTGAGTCTGCACACTGTAAAAAGTGTGATAAAAATTGAAAAAACCCACTTCCCCCCTGTTTTTTCACTGGGCTCAACTTGCGCCCGCCTCCTGTATAGGGATAGAAGCCCCTGTCTGCATCAGGCTCCTCTATTTATCACCCCAAGACTTTCCATTCCAAACTGAAGTCTCACCTCTTCAAGAATTCCTGCCTTAACCCCTCCACCTCCCAAGCCTTCTCATCCTCAATGAAACCCGCTTTAGCAGACAACTAAACTCAGTCCTCCTCAGCTCCACTGGACATAGATCTCTGGACAATCCCTCTGATACACAGCGCTTGTGAATAAGCTGGTGCCCTGCACTTGGCTTTAGAAATTTAGAGTTTATGATTATGACTATTATGAAAATGAAAGAATAAGTTGAGAACGCCTTTAACACAATTGCAGAAGGCCTTTGCTCAACAATGCTCAGGGCCCCAGTTGATCACTGATGTTATGCAAAATTACGTGCTTGCCAAATTCCATGTGGGGTGAACTGGTAGAGAGTCGAGAAGAAAGTTCAGGTTGTATGTACAAATGGGTTTTTAGTAGAATAATACACTGGTAGTCAGACTAGTGTGGTTGTCTCGGTTAAGTAAGCCTTGACAACTTACTCGGGTGCTAGCATGAATTGATTAGCCTAAGCCATCAAAATATATTCCTCAACAGAAACTACCAGCGTATTCCCAAGCCACAAGTCAAGTTAGAAATCACATGTAGGCTTACTTTGTCCTGCACTCAAATTTGTCTACTATTCGTCATGACATCTTTGATCGTAATTAGGATACATGTAAAACGCATGGGAAGTCACTGCGTCACAGCAAAAGATGACTAGTAGTCTAAGCATGGCCACTTTCCGGAGGTGATGATCCTGCGGCTTTAAACGATCCAGCGGCTCACAGCTGTTTCTTGTCTTCACAAGAAACAGCTGTGAGCCATGTTTTCTCTTAAATATAAATTATCCGTTTTACGCACCATTTAGCTGGTCTAACGTATTTTTACTTACTACAAATAAAAAGTTAATGCATCATGTTTCCTAACCATTAATTGCAAGGCGATGATATTTAAACAAACTTTAAACATACAAAATAGAGAAAACGCTGTCGCCAAGGCATTGCGCCCGGCAGTAAGCAGCGTTCAAGACTCAACGGAATGTGGGCTTAAACCGCGCCTCTTTTGTACAGGGCCTCTACTCCTTGGATTTTTTCCAAGATCGTGGGAGTTTAATGGTAGACTTGGGATCTGGGCAATTTGCACAGCAATCTTGGGATTTTTCTAAGGTCCAGACTAGTTTTTTATCGTACTTTCCAACAGTTGAAGCGAATCACATTAGCAAAACTCGCTAGAGAAAGACGTTTATTATTATTGTAACTTGTAAACATTGTAATTTTGTTAATTCAATATTGTGCTCCGGTTTTTCTTTGCCAGTTCTTAGTTCTGAATTTTTGTGAATAATTTATTGTGACTGTTAAAACGCATTTCATATTTCGTCATAACTTCTTCCTTCTCAGTAACTTTGGATTTTTTGACACTTTGGCCAAAGACCTATTATACAATATAGATTCCTTGACTTTTGGCTAATCGTGGGAATTTTGTTGGAAGATCTTGGGATTTCTGAAAATGGAAAGTGGAAGCACTGCTTGTGTTGTAGTATTAATTTGATCTGTTGACGTTGACAAGTTTTGATTTGAAAACATTATATTGTTTTTTTATCGGTTTATGGCACTAAAGTCTAATTCAATAAATCATAATAATGGTTTGTATTAAAACGCAAAGTCGTATAAACAGACAATGTGCGATGTATGCGGTTTATGGAGGGCGCTATATAAAAGTTGCGTGGTGCTTCTGCGGCGGAAAATGCCGCCACGCAACCCGCGAAAACTTACTTCTGCGGCGGAATTTTTTCACGTTTTATATAAAAACGATCCTAACCCTGACCCTAACCGATCGTCACACCGCCTAATCTGACCCTAACCGACCCTCACGACGCCAATTTATAGGAAGTAACGCATCTTGAACAATGCGCATGCGCCGAAGTTGCGCATGCGCAAAGGTCTTCCGCCGCAGAATTGTGTCGAAAATGTTACTTCTGAGGCGGAATTTTTCGCCGCAGAAGATTTATCCATAATTTAATAAGTTACCCTACGTTATAGCTTTACGTTATTCCCGCTCAATAGTTGAACAGCTAGAGCTGTGATTACAGTGTTGCTGGGCACGCTACCGGGGTGAGATTAGAGTTCGAATCTATATAATCGGGCCTATGAGCCTGGTAAAGTGTTCCTTCTGATAGACACCTCAGTTCGCAGTGGACGAACCCCAAGGTCCTGGATACGGTGCCAGCACATCAGAGCTGTTTCTTTCTGGGCGTATGCCTATGCCAAAGTCTGCTGCTTGATGACGGACAAGTGTGCACTAGCATCTTGTACCATGTACAGGTTCGTTACACGGAGAACATTAAGCAGGGTCGAACGCACCACAATCGTTGGATTAAAGACCAAGTGGTACTTGGCAATCATTTTCCAATCTGTATGGCTTTGTGAAACTCAACTGGGTCTGCCCAACAGATTGTGATTTTGAAATGTAAATTTCCCAAAAAGCACCAGTCGATCAGTACCTTGTGCATTATGATAATGACACTAAGATGTCTGCTGAGTGGATTAGAGTAAGTTACCATGACAGTACACATAGGTGCCATTCAGTTGTTTGGTAATACAATCGTATTACTTCTGTCTTGTGAATCACGCATTTATTTGAAGCATGTATGTGATTGGCCATAGGACATGTGATGATATGTTTTGCAGGACTATTCAAAGTTTGTGGAAGATGATTTTGACGTGAAAGAATGGGTGAACAATGCTTTCCGAGCTCACAAGGAAGGCAGCAATGATGTGAGTTTAATCTTTTCTTCTTAAGTAATGTTATTATTAATCTTATTTTTTATTTTTACAATTATTAATAATTTTCTGTTATAGTTATTTTTATTATTGTTGGTATTACTTGTTATTATGTAGTTTCTTATGAGTTCTTGTTGATCAGAAGTAGGGGCTAAGTCCCGCTGTATAAGCTTGTAGTTTTTAAATGACTTGTATTGAACTGTTCTTGTGAGCTATGCATAGTACTGTACTGTCATTAGAAGACAGCGCAGTTGAGCAAATACACTTGTAACTAGTGTTGTTTTCGTTAACGATAACTAAAATTAGTCCTTGTTAAGGAAAACAAAAGGTTATAGTTAACTAAAACAACTAACTTAAACTAAAACTCGAAAAAACGATAACTTCAATTGCTTTAAACCAGTCAAAACTAATAATAACGAAAACCAAAACGAAAACACATAACATGAAAACCTAGCATCTTAGGATATTCAATGCTTATGGATATACACGTTTTATAATCAGCACTTCGTTCGGTAATCTTCCGATCTTTGGAATTTTATAAGATGTCCGAACTAATTTAGGTGGTAGACCTAAAACTAGTGGAGTATGGGACTATTTTAAGTATCGATTAGAAACAGATTGTAGCGAGTGAATCATTTTTGGTCCTAAAAGCTGTATGCGGGAAAAATATTGCCAGACTCGGTTGTAACTAAAACTAATAATAACTAAAACCCCTAGCATGTGAAACTAATAATAACTAAAACTAAAACTTGGCGAAATAACTAAAACTAATAATAACTAAAACACCTAGCATGTAAAACTAATAATAACTAAAACTAAAACTCAAGGCAAAACGAAAACAACACTACTTGTAACAGATTGTGTTCAGTGAACTTCAGTTTATATTAAATTAAATAAGTCTTGTTTAATGTATATTTAATGGATTGAATTAAATTGGATTACTTTAATGTAAAGCTGTTTAATCTATGATAGATTTGCATGGATTAGATTATTAACTCTTTGCTTCGATTGCTTTTCTAGCAATATGCAACAACCGTTGTCATGAAGTTACAGATGTTCATGCAGGCGAGTAGAACCCTGAAATCATTCTTGACTATGAAGAGATAGAAAGCCATTGCAATTTAGTCATGTCATTTGCATCATAAAATATGTTGTATGATTACTTGAAAAAGTACAAACTACCATCTGGGTTGTGACTGTGACTATTTTCTACCAGATGACTGATGCTGTGAGCAATGAGCATTCTGGCTAAATTGGTGTCTGGTGTTCCAGACATTTACAGTTAAGGGTGACTGTTTTTTACTAGACAACTGATGTTTTTGAAGAGTCTTTGTGGTCATATCATTTTCTGGGCTTGTTTACAGGAGGTAAATAATGTCATTGAAGATAGTTGCCAGCAGACTATTACCAATCTTCCAAGGTGAGATATTCTCAGTTAATTCTAATGTAAATCAAATGTTTCTGCAATTTTGCTTGAAGCAACCAGCGATTGATGCCAAATCTGAGATGAACAAGGCGAAGTAATTGCTCATGAATGATTTCATACGTCTATCAGTGTTATTGCTCACAGGCCTCGTCCTGTGGCTGAAGGATATTTCAGCTTCACGAAGTTCACGTGCATGATAATGGCAGTCTAAAACAAAACTCCTTTGAGTCTATGCTTAAAATAGTGTATTGTAACTAATCTTACATAACAACTGGCAAAGCAATGCAGCTCATCATGAAAGGGTTGGTGATTATTAATGAATTATTTAAAAATGCTTTATTCATTAAATTAAAACATAAAGGAATTAAATTAAATTCAAACTAAAAACAATAGGGTAAATGGCAGATTGATTAATACATGAATGTTTTAATGAGTCTTGCATGTGAAAAACACTGATATGACTTTAAGAGTTTGAGTTTGTCTGTGGCATACAGGGTGATGAAGGAGGTGGAGGCTGTGAGACAGGAAGCAACGTTGCTGCACGAGCAAATGAAGATGGTTAAATATGACATCCAAAAGGTATAAACACATTGTTTCTCATTATATATCTAACTTTACACTTATGCAAGATAAACATTACTGTACATTACCTGCCTTAATACCATTGCCTTAAGTTGGCTGACTGTGACAATCTAATGACCGGATCACACATCCTGTGCAATCATAGTCATGTTTAAAGTGACTTATGAAACTCACTAGTTTACTCTTTTGTTTATTTGTTAATGAAGCTTGAATTGAAGTGGACAATCAAATGCGACTTGCCTTATTTCACTAGGCTGCCTTGATGTTTTAATTACAACAACAATCCCATTGACGTATCTAAATGATGTCATGATTGTAGGTAGAGCATGATACCGCCAAGTCAATGCAGACACTTCTGAGGCTCGATACGGTTAAGACGCGGATGAAATCAGCATCTGAGGCACTCAGGGTGAGTCAGCTTGGCCTCTGACTGCTTATGATTTTTCCCTGACAGGAGCTACATTAATTTTGCATTGTTCTCGTTTACATACTGCTACAGTTCAGTCAAGAAGCTCTGCCTGTGTTGAAGCCACCAACTGGAATCACCTTTCTTGAAAGCTGCAGCTTGAGCTCCTCAGTCCACAGTTTCACAAGGGCTTAAAGTCTGATAATACAGACTTTTTGCCGATGTCTCCTAAGGTATGATGGAGCAGAGCAAACAGATAGGATCTTAAACTGACTGGATGGGGAGCCAGTGCAAAGTATACTTGTTCGGGTCGGGCATGCCACTGATTTTTTTCTTGAAGCAGCTTTTTATAATTGTCAGATTACAATTACCTCAAAGACCAAAAATGACTCATCGTCATAGTTGTTTGTGGAATGAAAGTGTATAGATAAGTGGTGTGGTGTCCTCTGTACATTTTATTGTATTTTTCAACAGGTTTAAACTAACTTTGTTTGGCAGGGGTCTGTTGCCTTGATGAGCCATTTGAAAAAGACTTCAGCTGCATAAATCTGTTCATTCACCTTCAGATGAACTTCCGGTAGTCATTGTTAAACTCTAGGATCATCTATGCTACATGGGGCACCCTCCTAGAAGGTGCTTTAATCCTTTAACGATGAGCGTGTACTAAAAGTGACTGGGAAACCAATGCAGTTCATCATTAAAGGGTTAAAAGTGTTCAGTTACATTACATTACACTGTGGATTTGTAGGAGGCGGACAACTGGACAACGCTTTCAGCAGATGTCGAAGATGTCTTTGAATCACAGGATATCGAAGCCGTGAGTGAATTGCAGTAAATGTCTACATGCAGAAATTTTATTAAATATCATTTGTTTTCATTGTTTATAATTTATTAGTACTCTATGATCAAAGTACAAGTGATGAAAAAAGTGATCACAGAAGTCACAAAGAAGAATTTGAGGAGAATGACAGAAGCTGTTGTGGAATGGATATGTTCAAGTTATTGAAGAAATAATTGTATGTTCAAGCATTTGTGTAGGGTAATCAGTAAATTTCAATGTGTGCTTTGAATGATTGATTTTAGACTTGACTTGTTAATTAATTGATGTTGATGAATGCATTGCAGTGGGATCTTGTTCACATTTTTATTTCAGATCAGTAGAAAGATTATTGGCATGCAGCAGAGCCTAGTGAGTATTTCTGGTTTGGAACATGGGTTTAGTCACTTTCCTATTCTTCTTCCTCCTCCTCCTAATTCTCTTTCTCTCCTACTCCCCTTCTATTCAACCAATTCATAGTCATCCTGTTCTCCCTTCCCCTCCTCCTCCTCCTCCTCCTCCTAATCATCAATATTGTCTTCTGTCATCCATCATTATCATCATCACCCTTGCTGCTGCACATTCTCAGCTTTACAGTTACTGGTGCTCATCAACATTTTTAAATATTCATAAAACCTGCTAAAATATTCATAAATCCTTTGTCCTACAGCAATATTTTGAATCAATAGATTTAATTAGCCCTTCAAAGGCAGAAATTTTGACTTTGAGAAGTACTTACAAGATTCAGTTACAGTACGTTACATAACAAAAAGACACCGAATCAATAACCAGATAGAAGATCTATGCACATATTGTTTTAAATCGTCGGAATTACGTTTAACAATTTTCATTATGGCATCTTTAGAAATTGAAGCATGTGTCGTGTTTGACTTGCAGCATATCCTGACGGATGTTCCGGACTATGCGGAAAGATGTTCCTACTTGGAATCACTGAAGAACCGCCTAGAGGCAATGCTCAGTCCTCACATTGTTGCTGCTTTCTCAGCCCAGTCACTCGGTCAGTAACCGGAACACATGTATAATGTTCAAATTTTCTGTAATCACACGTTGATGTAATGACTTTGAAATGCTTGTGAAGGTGACATTGAATGTACAGCAAACCGTCATTATATCAAACCTCAAAGGACCATCATTGCCTTATTTTATTTTGCTTTACCTATCATTTCCTTGTCTCTGTTATGTTACCTTTCCTTACCTCACCTACTATTGCTTTTACCTTTCCTTAACTTCCAAACTTATTTTGGAAATTATATAGTTAAAGGGATTGATGGGAAAAGCATGATTCTTGTGTTATGTGTAGATGCTGCACAGAAATTTGCTCGTATCTTCAGTGACATGGAACGATTCCCACAGCTGTGCAAGTACTACCAGAGATGCCATAAGGTCAGTGAACTTAGTTCAGGGTCAGTGTTTGCTGCCACTGGGAATTCTTCGGTTCCAGTTCAACTCTTAGTTTCGTAACAGAAATTCTCAACGACTTTAGCTTCAGTATAATGTTTGATTGTTTGTATCTACCGGGTACATATGTATGTATGTATGTATGTGTGTGTGTATGTATGTGTCAAGACACTTAAAATAGTGCCGTTTAAGTAGCTCACAAAAGTACTAAGTACCTAAAAAAAACAAAATAAGTGACACTAATTTACTTTATTATTATTCATATAAAATATTAGATTAATTTTTAACCAATCAT
Organism: Aporrectodea caliginosa; assembly: GCA_020284085.1. Classification (NCBI taxonomy): domain Eukaryota; kingdom Metazoa; phylum Annelida; class Clitellata; order Crassiclitellata; family Lumbricidae; genus Aporrectodea; species Aporrectodea caliginosa. The sequence continues at coordinate 325,596 of JACEVL010000180.1, read as the reverse complement.
ATATCATTGGCAAGTCAAAATAAAGTGAAACTAATTTAATTATTATTAATACTATTATTATTACTGTGGTGGTTTTGTTTTAGGGTGATCTTCAGGAGATGTGGAAGCGTATACATCAGAAACTGCCAGATGGTAATGCCATGGAATGGTTGACTGAGTTCTACGACCACCTGCTCACCACCTGGAATGCACAGGTCAGTCACAGGTGACTGTGTGTCAGAAAATGCCAAAATTTTTTGATTAGTGCATTTAATGATCATAATGATCACAGTAGTAGTGGTAGTAGTAATGGTAATGGTAATGGTAGTAGTATTAGTAATAATAATAACAGTAATAATAATTTTAATAAAAGTCAATATCTATTTTCATCATCAAGGTGTTTGATAATTATAATCATCTATTGTTCTCATAATAATTTTCACGCACTCCCAAATGTTGAGGCTAAGTTGTCGCTAATACTTCATACACGTAGCCACCTTTCTGAGTTAACTTCAAGGGTTGCTGTTTTCTTTGTTTCATAACTTCACATGGCATCATAACATCACATACCCTGAAGATAAGAAAATGAAGGTTTTGAACACTTCATACCCTTGGCTTCCCATCAGGGTTGGCTTAAGTAACTTGCTGTATTAGTTTCTATGACATTAGGATTGCGTTACATTCCAGTTACACAAGGCATTTTGTTCTTTCAGACCAAGTGGTGTAGCCAGGTATTTGGTGGTGATGCCACTTCAATCACATGCGATCTCTTGACAGAGACCCTGGCTGGATTGGATCCTCCGATCGTCAACTGCATTGAAAAAACGATTGCAGCGTCTAATGCATCTTCGCCCATCCAGGATCTCATCACTCTACGCAAGGTTGTCAGGAGCTGCAGTCTCTATCACTGTCGGCCTGCCTTGCCTGTCTCTATGTATCTGTTGGAATGTTTGTCTCTATACCTGTGTCTGTGCTTCTCTATTTATTTGATTTGTCTTTTGCACTATTGGCAGAGATGTTGTACTTAGTACTTGGTACTTGTACTTTTTAGGTACTTGTGTTATAACCTGAATACTTGTACTTTTACTTGAGATTACAGTACTTATACTCGTACATGTACTTGAGGCCAAAGTACTTGTGCTTTTACATGAAACCTAAGTACTTGAATTATCTCTCAGTTTATTGATGTGCATGTTCTGTTTCAGTTTTTATTAATTTTATATTGTTTTTCTGTAATCAAACAGATAACTGATCAGTTTGTGAATCATTTGGAGGCAGCAATTGACTCACCCGGCTCAGGTATATTTTCATATGTGATTAGATTACAGGTGTGTTGTATACAGGTATGTTTAATTACAGCTAAAAAAGCCATGATTGCAGGTATGATTACCGATAAGATGGTGGTAGATATGTGCTCAGCACCATTGTATTGCATTGAATCTGTGAATTTATGTAACGCTTGTAGTTTTACAGAACAAACTTCTCATTGATATTCTTTGTGTGAGTACTACTGTCCTCGATGTCACCTTTCCTAAGGGTTTCAATGGGAAGGTCTCATTTTCAAGGCATCCTACTTCTACCACAATCTGTGTTTGTATGCATCAGGACACTTAACATAACACCTTTTAAACCCCAAGGAATGGAATCGACTGCCACTCGTAGCTCAAATTCACTTCGTTCCTTCAAAAGCGGCTCAAAACTCACTATTTCTTCTTGGCCATCAAGGATTTGGAAATCTAATTGCATCTTCACCTTGCATCATTTGCTGCTTCTAACTTTGTTGTAATTATTGTTAATTGTATTGTGCAGGAGGTGCACTGTACACAGCATGTGTTGATCGGTTGGCTCTGGCTATTTATTCTCCATTCCGTGTCTACACATCAAACTTCAGTCGCTTTGAGGAAGATCTCCTAACGGCCGCTCTCGACAACATCCGACTGGTTAGATTTCCTTCTCATATTCAGTATTCTGTCAGCTGGCTGGTAATTACTATACCGTAGTCACAGATCAAGTTGTAACTAAGGCAGTTGAGCAGCCACTCGGCTCAGTCAGGCATTTATACAGTGTACCTTAACCACTGAGCAGTCAGTCAGTTACCTCTTTCAGATCAGTCAGTCATGGTCTTAGTTAGTCAGTCAGTCAGTCAATAAGTCATTCAGTCAGTTAATGTGGCAATGAACAAGTCATTCAATGAAACAAGAAATAACTCAGTTGATCAAGATGTCATTCAGTCGACTGATTGCTTGCAAGTCAATGTACAGACAGTGTGTTGTTCGATCAGTCAATTAGATTACAAATGATGAATCCAGAAGGCTGTGAGACTGGAATTTAAGTAAACTTATTGTGAATTATTATAGGCCCAACCTGATAAGTGAATTAATTGTTATCGGCCAAAACTTTGGCAAACAATCTGTTAAAGGCTGAAACGTTAATGATCTGCTAAACTCTGTTTCTGTGTCTTGTTGAATTGCAGGACCATGAGGATGTGATGGATTGTGTTACTCTTCTTGGAGAGTCGGTCTCAAAGTTATTTTCTGCAGCATCTGTTGTAAGTGATACAGTTCTTCAAATTATGTACAGCTTACCCTACCATGTTTCAAAGCAAAGTGGTATTGCGGAGAGGTGCTTGTTTCCTATTAGTGATAACCAACGGTGAATGAATCCACAGTCCTGGACATAGGACCAGTGCTTCACAGGATAGTGTTTCCTTTGACTTATCTGATCCATGTGTAGGTATGTAAATATGCAAAGCTGCCATGTATCTCTATGTGGGAGTTGTGGGAGACTCTTGTTTTCATAGGCCCTGGACATGGGGCCATTGCAACACATTGCCATCACCTCGAAGGCTATGCTGTTACAAAATTTTACAGCTTTTTGAACATTACGTTGCAGAGGACTTGATTTAACAAAAGCAGCTACTGATCATTATACAGTGAGCATGCCTGAAGTGCATACTATATACCATATCTAGTTCACTGACAAGTTGCGTCTGTGACAAAGTGGTTATTCAGAATAATTGAATATTGATTGATTGATTGTCAAAGCGAGTTCAGTTCTTCCTTAGTGCATAAATCACGTATAACACATTTCACTTAATTAATTCTAGCAGTTAATACAGGTGTATTAGTAGCAGTTGATTAATGAGCGATTACTTTCCTTACCTTCCATTCAAAATCAACATTTACGGTATATAGAAAAAGACTGAATAGTAGACAGTGTTTGGCGTTTAAAGTTCGAGAAAGGAGTGGTTGAGTGTTGTTTAACTGGCAGCTTATTAAATGCATCTTTGTGGTTTTACTGCTGTAGGCCAACCAACACTGCATGGAACTAACAAGTGGCTGTGGCTACATCAGTCTGCCTCTAGTGCTACAGGCAAGTCATTCATTTATCTAATCTATAAACTTCTGTAGCACCATTTTCATATGCAGAAGGCATCACTTCTAAGTAATATCGCATTCTGAAATCACAATCCTTTTGGACAGAACTGGTTGAGATACACAAGACGTGGAGATTGGAAGACGTCCTGCAGAAGATAAACAATCCAAAACACGTGAGATTGTAGCCGAGACCTGGGACCACATCAGACAACTTCCAGAGTAGACGGAAAAAGATAGAAATTAACATATTACATTACTTTACCGGTATGTTATATTACGTAACTGATATTTTCTTTGGTAACAATTGGCAACGTACATTGTAAATGATTCCTATTACTTGATAAAATTTCCTGTTTTCAGGGTTACTTCAAGAAGTATGTGGGTGAGTTTGAAAGAGTCCTCGTGAACATCTCCGAAAAGTGCAAGCTTGATTCAAGCCCTGGAATGGATGACACGGATGAATGGGCGTCATTCCAGAACTCTCTACGCATCATCCAGACGTGTGGTAACCGATCATTTTCCACTTGCTGTAATAGCTTCTGTTTGTATGTAGTAAGAAGTAAAGCTCCCATATACCATAGTAGAACATAGGGTAGGCACTCATTTTATGCTCTTCAGCCCTTGAGATGGTAATGGACAAATCCCAAGTAACTGGACATGGAATCAGAAGCTAGTACCATATTTTGCTTGTTAACAATGACAAGTGTGGGCCATTTAGTCCTGGGTTGTTACACACAGTCCACTCAGCAAACTAGAACCTGCAATTGTTGATTTACAGACCTAGAACGTTACTGAACAGACCAACGTTTTGCACTTCAAGAAACTGAGAATTTTGTAATTTACCACCTTCTAATGTTTTTGTTTGGAGATACATCAAGAACCACCTTATAGAAAGTTTGTGTTATAATGATTGTCATGAGTTCACTTAATAAAAACTTTCTCAGAAACAACTGGAACGAAAAAACTCAATGTCTCATTTAATATGCTATTTACAAGTAATTTTTCTAGTTCTCGAATCCTTTACAATGACTCTTTTTCACTCATTCATTTATTCATTCATTCATTCCGGAGTTTTATATAGCGCCTCTTCAAGAAGCCTACTCAGGCTACACCAAAAACCAGAACCTCTGGTGCCTAGGCATAGGCGTAGCTACTTTAGGCACGAGGAGGCAGTTGCCTCCTCTTGCTTTCTTTATATACTGGAACTTCTATTGACCAATGACCCCAATAACCAGAATTTTGCCAATGGTCTGTGAAGTTGCCTCCTCTTGAATTTAAGTCTGGCTATGCTCCTGTCCCCAGGTAAGGCCTCACAAATTAAGGTCCTCTTGTCCCGAGGAAAGGCCTCTCAATTAAGGCCATTTTATGACAGTGAGGCTCGGTTAAGTCTGGGATCAATGTAATGTTGTCAAGGTAAGATCGTTGAAGCTAGTCGATTGAAGCTAGTACCAGTTGTTGAAGACTGTTCAGTAATAGTACAACTGAGTGTGTTTCTGATGCAGGTGATCTGATAATGCATCTGGACGAATTAGATCAGCTGCTCATCAGTAGCATCGTGTCTACTGTTGGTCGTTACTGTGCTTCAGCTGGTTCCTCTTCCCACAAGGAAAATTTTGTTCGGTGAGTAGATATGTCCATCAGAAATGCTTCGTTAATTTCTGGTTACACTCATTTCACTCACCATAAAGTGCTGCCTTGTATAATTGCAATTGGAGATGCTGGCACCTTCTTACTCAAACTGAAGAATGTTCTAATATAGTCTGATCTGTGGGCTTCTGTAGAACTGTTCTCACAATGCACAAGGCATCAATCGACAGTTGCGTAAAGTGAACCATAGTCGGACATCACGTACAGTTTCATCTCTGCCACTGCTCGTACTCTGGCAGTGCCAGTCCCAAGCTTGGAGAAAGGAGGAGGGCGATGCTAATCATCTTTGTTAAGTGTTGTTAAACAGAAACTACTACTGCAGATACAGTTGGAGAAGCCCATTGATTTCTGTTTCTGGTGGCACTTTTTAGTGGTCCTTTAAAAATGACGTACTGCATTATTTGACGCCATTTGTTCATTCAGCGCATTTATAAACCATTCCTTCAAGGTGATTGATTGATTTGTTTGATTGGTTTGTGGTGATTGTCCATTATAATTTATGTCTGCCTGGTTTTACTTTTTTTTTAGATCAGAACTGAAGCGAAATCCATTTAGAGATTATCGTCAGCTTTTGCTTGAGAATGCTGGCAGCAGACAAACACTCGAATCACTGATTACACAGCTGGAAGAAGGTCAGTCAGTCAGGTTTGAATGCAGTTTGGGTCAGCTAAGATAACGAGTGGTTAAGCTGCTGGTAAGTTCGGGTAAGATGAGTAACAAGAAAATAAGATAGGTAAGAAACAAAAATTAAGATAAGGTAAGATACCAGCCAGGTTAGGTGAGTTAAATGAAGATGAGGTAAGGTACAGCAAGAGAAGGTAAGTTAAAGTACCAGCAAGGTAAGTTAAGAGAAGGCAGTGTAAGGTGCCCATGTGGTTAGATAGGCCAGGTAAAAACTGGAAAACAAGGTAATTTAAGGTCATTTAGAGCAAAATACCAGTAGGGTGAAGGGTGATGTAGGATGAGAAGGTAAGATGCCAGAAGGTAGGTGAGACAGGAATCCAGGCTATGTTTTTCCAGCTGGACTTCAGTCGCCCCATTTCCATCTTTCAAAGAGCATGTTGAGGAGCTACATAAAGTATCGGTACATTTGTTTGGTCAGGTGACTCTCCATCTGTGTTGGATGAGGTGAAGGAGGACATCTACATGCTGAGTCGACATGTCCACAAGTTCTCGTTTGACATTGTCTTTGCACCACTGCAACAGCATCTTGTTCAAGTTCCAAACATGCAGGTAAGGTGGAGTCTGTATTATTCAGTTAAGTTGTACACTTAATTCAAACACACAGATAAGATGGAGTCTATATTAATCGGGTTAGCTGTACACCTGACCCAAGTTTCAAACATGTAGATAAGAGGGTTTGGAGATTATTCAGGTGAGCCGTATTTCCACCCTTGTAGGTAAGACGGTGTTTGTGCTCTTTAGGTGGGGACTGCATACGTAAACCATGAGAAATAAATGCAGTTTGATGAGCTTTTTTAAGAGTGTTTTTCTTTGCAGATCTGGAGGACGGGCATTACTGGCAGTGCGCTCACGTCAAACCTTCCTGACTTCAGTTTGACACCCCAGGAGTACATCACAAAGGTCATAAGAGAATAAATACTGACTGTATTATATTCCCTAAATGAAAAACCATACACTGGTTTGTTAAATAATTAACAAGGTAGCACAAATTGACGAAAACCTGGAAACTGTAGCGAATTTAATTAGCTTGTCAGACATCTCTCTAAACTAACAATAGTAGAAATGTTAACCAGTTAATTAATTACTCTGGCAGTTCTCCCAAACCAGCAGTACACCAATTAATTAAGTCGTTCATGTCACAGAAATGCATCCACTGCTTTTTTAGACATTCTGAAATTAACTTGGAGATATGTGTTAATGTCTTTGTGTTTCCAGATTGGCCAGTACCTCATGACTCTTCCCCAACAGTTGGAACCCTTTACGATGGAAAACAATCCGATGTTGACCGTTGCAATCAAGTACGGAAAGCTACCCTACACCGGAGACGTTGGTCAGTGGATAAACCATTCGCCTAGTTGTGTTCCTTAGATAGTAACTAAATTTCTTCTAGACCCTTCAATGGTTCCTCTTAAATGCACTCCATGTAAAAGGTCATTTTAAGAAAAAATTCATAAACTTTTGTTCACTCTTTTCCATAGGCGTAACTTTCTATTGTGACGGTGGTGTCCGGTCACCACCACTTTCAAAAGTGGTGGTGATAGTCACCACCACTTTTTGTACCTCCAATGAAATATATGTTTTAACATGAAAGCAATTGGCTGTCAGTGTCTACCATCTAGAGAGAGCTCTAGGCTATTCGTGCTTACTTATCATCGCAAAGGCGGCAATGCTGACAGAGGAGTCCACAGTGTGCCCACTGTCCACACTACCTTACTTAAATAATTATGTTTGGTTTCATAATTTGGACTTGGAACACCATCGAACACTCTCTGGACAACCCTCTGACTTAACGCAGCGCTTGTGAATAACCTGGAGTCCTTCTCTTAGCTAGCTTTCAAGTAGTAGGCCCTACGTTAAAATTTACGAGGAGGGGATTGGTCACCACCACTTTCTGGGGCAAAGTTACGCCCTTGCTCTTTTCATGTACATCAGCAACTTCTGATACACAATACAATACAACAATGCAAGTACCGGTACTGCATTCCTGTGGTGACTGAAGTAGTTTGTCTTAATCTGAAGCACAAAGTACCTTTCAAAAACCTATGTGTGACCTGCGCAAAGTTCGTTGAGAAATGTTTATGAAGTGAACAATAACAAAATTGTCTCAGTGTCTTGTTTGACTTGTTCTAACTTACGTTATTTCATTAAAATTAAATAACGAATTGTTGTTTGTGGTTTAGGTGAGCTACCTGAGCACTTGGCTCAGCTGTGGCTCGAATCAGTCGCTCGTGGCTGCATGCACATCTACTCGGAGCAGATCCTCAAGATTTCTGAACTGGCAGAACCGTCTACGAAACAGCTCATCACTGATATTGGTACGATATCTGAAGAAGAAAAAAGGGAGGAGAGGTCGAAGAGGAGTAGAAACAAGAGGAATAAGAGGATGGGGAACAGAAGGAAAGATACTAAGATGAATGACAAGATGAAAAATGGAATGAAAACAATGGAAATGAGCAATTTGAGGAGGAAGAGCAATTTGAGGTTCATGAATAGAAGGAAAGATAGATAGATAGAAGAATGACAGTATGAAGAATGGAAAGAGGAATCTGAGGAGGAAGAGTAGTAGGGGATTGGGAATAGGAGGTGGAATCGATACGGAAGATACATGTTGTAGAAAAGGATATGCAGCGTTTTGGTAGCAATTGTAACATTCTTTACAAAAGTTAAATTTGATTAATAATAAAAGTCTCCAGCTTATGTTTAGCCTAATAAGTGTATAGCTCCACTGAATTACTCCATATAATAACCTGTGTAATTTTGCAGACTACTTGACAAATGTACTGGATGATCTCGGGCTGGAGACCTCGGACACGATGAAAAATTTCATTTCACTGTTGAAGGCGCCTCAAGACGAATATGCAGAACTTGCTGAGAATTCACCTCAGAGACTTTCGAGTGCAATCGCAAATATGCGAGGAATCCGACTTGAATGAAACGCAGCAGCAGAACGACATCAATCGAGATATCGCAAATAGCGCTATATAAATTAGATCAATCACTAGATGATTGTTGTAAAGATTGAAACTCTGAAGATGAGAGACAGAGGTTGATGCTTCTGGAGAAGTTTTGAGGATGTATAGAAGGATTGTATATGACAGGGTTAGCTGGTGTAGGATAATTGTAGGATTAATTTAATAAAATGTTAATTCAGTGTTGTGAATAATGAGATTGTGTGTATGTGCGTGTGTGTCCACTAAAATTTTTTATTATGGCTGCAGACTTTAATGATTAATTAAGCTCCGTCCAGACGGTCCAGTCTATAATATAATAGAACAGAAATATCACGAAGTCGTGAATTGAACTTTGTTGTTATGCAATAGACTCGTTTCGGTAGGTGGCGCTGCTAAAGTCCTATAAAGCTGTGAAGGTCGTAATAAACTGGATTCATTTAATTTCAGCAGGTGGCGGCTGCTATCACACTAGTACAGGCTAAAAAATCCACTTAAAAGTTGTGGACACCGCCGTCACAATAACTATACTATATAAGTTACTAACTGACCATATGGGCTCCATTATACAAGTGCCGTATACCCTGTAATTTGTCGTTCTTGAGGTAATAAATGAGGTTCAGACAGGATTATTTTATATTTTAAGAACTCGTGCCCAGTTATCTTCAGTTAACTCAAAATTCAATGGCGTACAGCACGCAGGGCTTGAATAGACTTCTGCTTTTATTTCTCTTTCGCCTTCTCTCTAAGTCTAACAGACTGTACACGGTGATTCATTAATAAACGTCCTCCTACATAAGTTAGCATAGCCTAACTCATGTAGATCATTAGATGACCATCAATTTTATTGAAATTTCAGAACAATGACGCTTGATGCTCTAGCCAAGTGCTACATAAATTGTTTCACATTCAAAGCCAAAATGACGTAACGCGAATGACGAAACTAATGGCGTCACGACTATCTCGACAAAATTATGTTTACCGAAGAAGATAAACATGCTATAACATTTCTAAGAAAGAATAAAAAATTACGGTCAATGAACAATATGGTACTTGTCGGTTAATTCACCCCATTTGATTTTCTCGTCTACCTTGTCGGTTAATTCACCCCATTTCAGTCTTGCATCTATACATTGCCTGTTCATGCACCCGAATACATTTTTACGCGTTTCTTTCCTTTTAATTCTAATTTTTGCCGCCTTCCGTGACCTCTCAATTCTTTGTGTATTGGCTCCTGTCTTCGGGCCAACGAAGTTTAGGGAGTGATTAACCGTTTCGTGTGTCAACTGTCAAGTTTTCCTTACGAAGGAATACGGGAAAATATGTCATATGAAACACTTCCAGTTTATATATATATATATATATATATATATATATATATATATATATATATATATATATATATATATATATATATCCCGTCTAGGCTATATTGCAGGTCAACCAGTGACAGTTTCGTCATTAGAAAATATGGACGATACTAACCCTAACCCTGACCCAAACCGACCCTCACGGCGCGTAACAACGACGCGTAACCTCAACGTAACTGACATGGACTATAAAACTTTCCGTCGCGAGGTCGGTTAGGGTCAGGGTTAGGGTTAGTGTCGTCATTAGAAGACAGATAAAAACAGTCCCACGGTACACCCATCTGCATGGTAGAAATGATTCTGAACTTCGCTTTAATCAGAATAGTTATAATTAAAAGATCTCTTAATTTCTATACCATCGTGCTGTGTTTTCGACACCGGTTTGATGGGGTGAATTAATTTTACGTGGGCAACACATTACCTTTGGAAAAACGAAATGGGGTGAATTAACCGACAAGTACCAACAATATTACAGAGATGTTCTGCTAAAACAGGGCGTTTTACCAGACATTCGTGACATTACCGATGAGTATTTCATCTTCCAGCAGGAGCACGGGACACTGTTGCGTTACTGGAAACTGAAACATCTGATTTCATCCCGCCTACTCTGTGGCCACCCAACAGCCCTGATTTAAATCCAGTGGACTATAAGATATGGAGTGTCATGCAAGAGAAGGTCTACAGATCTCGAATAAAATTATGTGATGTCAGTGAGTTGCGAAGTCGAATTGTGGAGGCATGGGACGAAATGGATCAGCGCATCATTGATGAATCAGTCAAACAGTGGCGTACTCGTCTTCGCGCATGCGTAGCTTCCAAAGGGGGTCAATTTGAACATAAACTTTAACTTTCCTAATGTTTAGAAATAACTCCTCTGTCTTCCTTTAAAATTTCTTTCACATAGCATGACATTTGACGGAGTTACAGTGAAATATGCAGGGGGACGTTTTTTTAATGAATCGCCGTGTACATCATCTTACTCTTAGCACAGTTAGCCAAGAAACCTTTTAGAACCTTATTTAGAAATGTAGACATTGCGATAACGATGTTAAGTAAGTAAGTAAGTGCGTGCTTTGTTGAACCGTCTGCAGACGCGCTGCGGGAACATCGGATAGGCGAGAGTATTAAATCACAAATCACAAAAGTCACAATAAAATCATAAAATACAATAAAACAGACATCTGTGTTGACCTTGAAACAGGATTTCTACCGCTATGCCGCACCATTTCTGGACCGTAATTAACGCAGCGTGTCAAAGCGGCTTCTGTTAAAGTCAATTATATTTGTGGACATTTCGATTAAGTTTTATTGGCCGCTTTATGTGAGGCTAAATTGAATTGTTTAATTCTGAACTGACAACTGACAACTTTTATTTCCAGAAGCACAATGCATATAACAATTTATTAACAACAATATTATTATAACTTGACTATTACAATGTCATATCGGTGCATTGGCTAGGGAACAGAGGAGACCCAAAAGGGGCACAACCCTTAATCATTTGTAACTAATCATTTGTAACTTATATTGTACGTGGTTTAACCCAGTTTTACAATCAATTTTTATTAAGCATTTTAATTAAGTGACACGCGCCTTTTTAGCTGTTGCATAGATTAAATTAGACTGAAGTTCTTATTAAATATGACTACTTTTTATTATAAAAATGTTAGTTCTAGACTTTAGATTGGGCTTGTTATATTTGGGCGGCGGGCCGTGTGACTTGGGCTATTTTGTGTGCAGTCAAAACACATCGAGAGACGACGGACGGTCAAGGAGGATCGACCAAGATGTCTTACATGCAAACGAAGGTTATCTCTCATGCGGCGAGAGTTAAACACCTATACAAGGAGTCTTTGCGACAACTCCAGTCATATTACTACTTTAGGTTGTTTGCTGATTATTGTGCTAGTTTCTAAGCAAACTACTGCTTCTGATCCAGTGTAAGACGAGTATAGGTCCGGTGCCTCAGAGGGGTTCGTCTAATCACCGAGTGTGTGAATATTGAAGCAACGGGACCCATATGCACGACGACAGTGTAAATCATAGATAGTCACGGCTAGCGAATAAATTTAGATGCTCGACAGAATCTTTGCAAATTACGCCATTGGTATAGTTCACCTCGCGACCAGGCATAAATGGACCCAATCTTTAGTGTAAATAAAGAAATGGGTGCTGTTATATTTCGTCGATTCAACGAATTTTGACATTATTGAGTGTTTATGGACAGTTAGAATTGAATCGACTCTTTCTTGGCAATAATATGAACAGTTAAACTTAAAACGAAAATACTTCTATGAACTTAATCTAACTATAAATGCTGTGAATAAATATTACTAGTGTTTGAAACGACTGCCAAATGGACATCAAGAATATTAATATATTAAGATAGAGAACTTTAATGTGCTTAAATTGCCCAGGCAAAATACCTTTTGTACATGGGCAATCAGCAAGACCACGTTACGACTGATAAAACCATGTGTAACAATGGGGTCAGCCCGAATCCCGAAACCCGAATCCCCGAAAACGCTGAAAACAGACAAAAGCCTGATTTCCCGAAAACAGTTTTCTAGAAAGTGGCCGAGCTATTCAGAGTTAAATTGTAAACATGACATAGACATAGCGTGGCCTTGACGTATATCGATATACTGCCTATTCAAATGTTTATTTTTATTATATTAATTCGGGTCGGACTTAGAAAATCAATTTCGGGGATCCGGCCGAAATGCCTTTCGGGGATTCGGGTTTCGGGGATTCGGCCCGCACCCATAACAATAAGCTCGTCCATTGTAATTTCCGACTAGTAATTGTCTGGTAATTTTTCAATTTTGTGCATACCATTGGTTGAAGGTTGCTAGTCACAGACTAACTAGTCTGGACGTAAATATTAGTCATCAGCTAACTTAAGCCAACTTTGCACACAGTTCCAGGGGAACAAGTAGGTCCATAAATGACAGTGGCTGATTGTTTGAGGGCTCACCTTGTTGCATGGAATATAACAATCCGAACTTCAATAAGTAGGGACCATGAAGATGTCCTTATGTTGAATTGCTCAGCATCCTCTGTTGATTTGTCATCATGAGCAATATAATACATGTAGGGCTCGTTATGGAATCAACTTCCCCTTTGTTCGCTCTACTATACTATCCGGTGGTCCTGCTACATCTTTTCGCTACCTCAAAACTTGTTTTTATTCTCAAGGACTTTCGCACTGGGAGCGCCTCTGATTGGTGTTCACTGTGAGAGGCGCTTTATAAATGTTTAAATACAATACAATAGGCCTACATGTATAGGGGAAAATAAGTAATTATTATTCAGGCAGCTTATATTCTGCCATAAAGTGTAACTTAAGTCAATGCACTTTGCAAACAAACATGTGGACAAAAATTAAATTGTGCCAGTTAGTCAGTCGGTTGATTAAGCCTTATTTCTTATGAAATATGGTTGTTTAGGATAATTCCAGAAGCAGATCCAATAGTGTTAAAAATCTTGTTATAACACAGCACATTCTGGTAGACTTAGAAGTCTGTGTTACTCTGATTATAACTTGCTGTGTTACTTTTGTAGACACTTGTACCGCTACCATGCGGTCCTCCTGCGAGCGCGTTTCGATGAGCACAAGGATGAGTTGAACATGGTGAAGGCGAAGCAGCTACTGACAGATGGCGAGGAGGAACTCTTCCTCAAGCGACATCCTCAGCCATTCAAATGTAAGAACCATTAGTATACAATACACAGATTACATTACATATGGTACAATATACTGCTAATTCAGATGCAACATGCTGAAATCAGTGCCATTAGGCAAAAAAAACAAGCTACAACTTAGTGTTAACAATCCACAGGGGCCTCCAAAAAGTTTGTACATGTATTAATTAATTAATGTTAAAATTATTTTTAAAATTACATATAAGTATTGTTTCCAGGGTATACTATATTAAAATCTATTATAGAGATCAAGCCAACCAAAATTAACGATAAATATGTAATCAGTAAATGCATTCATTTGAACAGAATTTGAAATTTACACTGTAAATACCTGGCTATTAATTAGTTAAAAGGCAAATATGTTTTAAAGTTTTGGGAAACCTTCTTGATAATAAAAAGTACAGAATACATACATTGCAAACAGTACATTACTATTTGGCATATACAATACAGTGCACATAATAGGGGTTTCTGGTGTGTTTGCTATTATCTCTCAACACTTGTATGAGACCGTTATCAAATTTCAGTTGTACGTCACCTGTACATCTATGTTTGAAGTCGAGGTACGTCAGATGTAATCGACTGTTGTTGTGCCATGTAACTTACACAGAAAAGTTGCCCAGATGCTGGATTGCAGTTGTCGTGTTTTTGTGTCAGCCAAAATAATCTTTATCTCCTTACAGAACCATGCCTCTTTTAAAAAAGCATGCAAGAAATGTGCAGTTACTTTAATTTACCGTTTCTGTTTGTGTTTTAGTTCCGAACTCGCCTGGAGGTGTTGCCTACGGACGAACTCCGCTTTTCCCAGACGCGGTATAATTCATTCTGTTCCTTCCATTGTTCAGTGTTTAGCAGGATGAATATAGTCTGATTGATACTTTAGAACTGCAAGTGTAGTTCAATAAATCCTCGTATATGCAATAACATTTATCAAGCATTGTGATTTGTAAGTAAGTAAGTAAGTATATCCTTTATTGAGAAGCACTAGCAAACGCACAGCACTGTACATGGCAAGATTAATACATTCAAACAAATAAACAAAAATTTATATATGCAACCAATGAATTGAATTAGAAGCTTGTGGGGCAGAGTTCCTATTCACTGGTTTAGAAAATCAAATTGCTTTTCTGCCATAGTCTGCATCTGTCTTATGGACTGATCTATGGGAGACTGACTTGGTTTTGGTGTGCCATTGGTTGATGCGACGTGCATTGGACACCAGCAGCATAGAAGTCATAACTTGCAATTCCTTTGCTGGCCTGCTAGTTTCCTAGTACCAACAATGTCCTGTGGGTATGTATCTAGAACTTAATATAGCCCCTTATAAGTGCCTCTCAAATTATTACTTTTGGTAGCCAAAGTCACTTACACTTGCATATGTATATACTTATATGCATACTCATACAGTTATGTTTGGATTGTATTTATGTTACATTGTGTTTCAGGCCCTCGACATGTGGCATCCACTAGAGCGTGCCCAGTACCCAGAATACTTCGCCAAGCGTGAACAGCGCAAGAAGGAGTACATTGAGCGCTGGGAGAAGAAATATGGAAAGGCTGAACCAGAGGCTCATTAAGCATCAGTGCCGAACTCTGTTCAACCGTCTCCTTAGAAATCTAGTGATTGGCTTAGTTAAGAAGGAATGAACAAAAAGTGTTTTTACAGTCAGAAGATCAGACATGGACTAGAGTGTTTGCGAACAGCTTGGATAGAATACAATCTAGTAAAATCACAATAAAATACAATGTTTGATTTCATCTTTTACTTTGTGGTGCATTTTAAGACAATTGATATCAGAGTACCTAAATTCATGTTTTAAGTTATTGAAAATCTGACATCAAATACGCGACTAATTAAACGGATTGGGACATAATATCCCCAACATATTCAGGATATCTCAAAGTGGTGGTATATATCGCCGCTGCCCATAGGTTTTCCTCAAACTGGTTCAAACTATCTTACATTGAAAATACATGTAGATTGTTGCATGTTTTAGTCCTGCCTATCGATTTTTTCCAATATAGGTTCGTCCTGTATAAAAGACGTCTGGCAAGAGAAGTCTGTGTCCATGCAGACATTCAGAACGAAATTTAGTGCATGCAGTTATTTCAGCACAGCCTAAACAATAAGTTCAGTTACACAGCAGACAAACTGTACTGTGCTCAAGGCTGTTAAAGGTTTGGTTGTTTTTTTTAACCAAAAAACAGAAAATTGCAAAAAAAAATTTTTTTTTACAGATTTAGTAATTATAAATGCCAAAAATGGCATTTCCTCAACTGTCATTTGGAATTGTTATATCATCTTTCCTAATTTCGTTACATGACATTCTATGGTTCTGCTGTTCTAGTTAATTTCATTTATGCATCTGATAATTTGAACAGTATTCATGTCCTTTCTATAAGTTTTATGATCCAAAATAGGAAAGTCTTAAAAACAAACAAAAAAGAAAAGCAAAAAAAACAACTTTTCAGTTTAAAAAACCTGGTTTTTGCACCTTTGACTGCTGGATCTATTTGTGTCCAAACACAACACTGCTGGATTGGGCAGCATCAAAGTACTCCACAGCACTGTAGTGTCGACTGCAAGTTGGACAGAGTAGAGTAGTAGACTAATCTGTTACTACTTAGCTGAAGTGCGGATGTCCGATAACGAGATGGGGGAGGGTAATGCCAAATGCGGACAAGGGGAAGGAGGAGTCCAAAGTACGGCTGACTTGTAAATCTAGGAGACCTTGTCCAGTTGCAAAAACTAACTAATACTAGGTTTCGCCAGCGTGTGAAGACGTCAAACCTTTAGATGATACCAGTTTTGTGACACCGGAGTTCACGTTTCCTTTCGTGGCCCATTGCTAGAGGGAGCAACAGATTTACCCCAGCAGAGCATTTTCCTGAACTAGGGCGCAAATGTTACACAGAGAAGAGCCTAGCAATTCACATAGAGCATAACATTGAGAGCAGGTCTGTCTCTAGAAGATACAGTATGTAGGCGTTAATCAAATAAATTGAGTCCATTGACCATTTGTGCAACTGATTAGGTTTAATGACGCCAGTCATGTATTACAACTATATAAGTCTATCCTAGGCCTATGCTGATTAAAGTGATCACTGTGTACACATGACCGATATCAGACCAACGGTTACAAGCAAATCTGTCTCCATGTTACATTATATATATATATATACTATATATTACATACATACATACATATACAAACATACAGGCCTGCTATGAGATACATATGTATTAAAGCCGACTTTTTGTAGTGTTCGTCACACAAACACGTACATGCGTGGTGTAGCCTATATAATAAGATAAGTGGCTATTATATCTGTCTCAATATATATTAATTTCGTCCACGAAATGAATATAAATTATATATATATATATATATATATATATATATATATGCATATATATATAATGCGCGTAGCGTATGTGGTCACAAAACGAGAGATAGGCTAAGTGCTGTGCACATGATGCCCGAGTGAGGTAAGAGAGCATGCACTATAGGCCTGTGATTTGAACACATTGTCGTCGTCGAGCGATAGATCTGATAGCCTATATAATAGATGGACTAGATTAGTATCCGTGTAGACAGCTATTCTAATTCTGACTTGCAGTGCAGTGCAAATGCTATAGGCGTACGTACAGCAATAACCCCATGGAGTGCTTTCCGGCAATTTGCGGGTCGGGCTTGCAGGTAAGGCCATCACCGTTATTATTAGCATGACATGGTTAAAGTTAACTTGGTTTACCTTATGCGTAAGTAGGCTGTAAGCTTATGCATTTGCAAATGAGTTATGCTGTAGGCAGATTACACGGTAGGCCTAAGCTAGCTTATACGTAGGCCTACTGATTTATCACGTTGTTTACTAGGCTATATTATAATAGTTTCTTTTTCATACAGGTCCTATTACAGAATTCAAAAGAAAGTGACGGAGGTGGGATGAAAAGCCAGGGTGTTAGGAAAGCGGCCTTAGGCTTATATATTTTCCAGACCTCTGTTATAATCGCATCTATTCAATTTCTCTCAGCCTGAACACAACGCTGACACGATCGCCTCTTTGGGACTGTCCTGAAGGACCCGGTACACGTCATGCACCGACTACCTCCAACAAAACCCACCTACGACCCGTCTGTCCCCGTGCCTATGACCGCATAATTCCCCCAGCCGACAGCTTGACGCCTAAAACATTTACTGTTAGTATGTTATATAGGACTACTAGTCTTGTTACTGTGTTTTATTACGGCCCTATTATAGATGTCTGTTCACCGAAGTGCGATTAGCAATAATAATAATATAAGCGAACAGAGATGTCATGATGGACGTCAGTGAACTTTTCCTGTTACGCAGATAGGTGGCGTTACGAAGGTATTACGTACGCTATGAACTAGATTCATTTCATTTCGGTAGGTGGAGATAGAGATAATTATAGAGACAGACAGAGAGAAAGAGGGGAGAGGAAGGAAAGGGAAGGAAGTACAGGGGAAGGGATCGAGGGACTACACTCATTTAATTTCAGTAGGTCGCGCAGACTCGCACTCCTGTCGAATACATTATGAAGTTCATTTCAACCGTCTTAGGACGGGTAAACGTCTAGTTGGTTAATAAAGAGTATACATACAGGGGTGGACTGGGCCGCCGGGACACCGGGAAGATTCCCGGTGGGCCGCCAGGACCGGTGATATAATAATTTAATCAATTTAGTACAGATGATACAGGTTTTTTTACAAAAAATTGCGGCATCGGTTAACCGGTTTTTAGTTTCGGTTAACCGGTTTGTAAATTAACTGAAAAAGAGCAATGCATACTTACTTACCTACAGTGCTCCGTACAGCCAGCGGCCGCCATGTTAGATAAGAATTTACATCTTCCATTCTACTTCCGGCGTCTTCCACTGAGTTTGTTTTGATAAAATTTCTTTTAAATTTGTTAGTTAGTAATAAGTAATATTAATTAAATAAGATATGTTACGGTTATGAGTGATATAAATCCGAAACGTAAATGTAAAGGTGGTGCGGAGAAAGTAAGAGATAAGAAACTAAAGATTCTTGGTAAAGATGGAGCTAAATGCCGAAATCTAGTCGATTTATTTAAAGCCACTCCAATTCAAACTGAAGACACCAGCTCTCAACAAACACCTTCTGCAAGTAAACAACCCGACAAATTTTGCAAAAAATGTCCTGTTTGCTGCTTTTCTGTACTACATAAATACAGTTTCTATGGGCAAGCATACAAGCATCTCTTTAGTGCATATAAACTTTTATTGACTCTGTCGTCTACCCAAGTAGCTTGTGAGAGATCTTTCTCTAAATTGAAATACATTAAGAATCGCTTGCGAAGCTCATTGTCATCTACACACCTTGAAGCTTTTATGCTTATGTCAACAGAAACCGATGTTTTAAGTGAACTGAATAATGACACAATTATAGATCATGTAGCCGAAATGGCACCCGGCTTAAAGAAGTTGCTAATACTATAAACAGCAATAATACCATCACAGTGAGTCCGAATAAATTGATTTATAACTTGAGTTGACGCATTCTTAATATTTTATATATAATTATAAATTATATATGCGATTTATCGTTTTTTGTTATTGCATAATGTAATTTGTAAAGTGACCCATGACTTTGGAGGTCACTGGCCCTCGGGTATGCATGAAAAAATGCACAAAGAAAATAAAAGTCATGAAGTTAGGGCCGCTTTTTGTTTTTTTCTCCGGGCTACTTGAACTCCCCAGTCCAACCCTGTATACATACATACATACATACATACATACATACATACATACATACATACATACATACATACATACATACATACATACATACATACATACATACATACATACATACATACATACATACACACACACACACATTTACATACATACATACATACATACATACATTACATACATACATACATACATACATACATACATACATACATACATACATACATACATACATACATACTTAACCGAATGCAATGTCTATCTCTGTGTCTGTGTCTCTCGTTCTCTCTCGCTCTGTTTATTCTGTATCTATCCTCTGCCAGAATTTCCATTGACATTAGTTGGGATCCGTATGGGTTCCATACAAGTCCCATATGGGCTCTATATATGCTAAGTCCCATATGGGAGTATGGGTCGTATATTGGCTCCATGTGGTAATGCTGGCAGGGTCTGTCTGTCTGTCTGTCTGTCTGTCTGTCTGTCTGTCTGTCTGTCTGTCTGTCTGTCTGTCTGTCTGTCTGTCTGTCTGTCTGTCTGTCTGTCTGTCTGTCTGTCTGTCTGTCTGTCTGTCTGTCTGTCTGTCTGTCTGTCTGTCTGTCTGTCTGTCTGTCTGTCTGTCTGTCTGTCTGTCTGTCTTTGTCTCTGTCTGTCTGTCTGTCTGTCCTATCTTTGGACAATATTAACCCATCCGACTTGAAGCAGCGCTCGGGAATTAATTGGTGCATAGATAACTTAGTCTTGTTAAGCATCACTTTGCAAATTTCCGATCTTACGATTACGACTTATACTATTATGGGCAGTCATGTGGCCTATAGCCGGCCTATAGGCCTAGAGGTCGCCACAAAATTCACCTTAGTGCTCGACCAGATGCGCCCCCGTGTCGACTCCAGCGTCCGTCAATGGTTTCGATTTCATCCTCTGGGCCCTGGATTCGAACACAGTCGTGTTGTCTATCTCTGCCTCTATGCAAACATTTCCTCTGCCAGCATTTCCTCGGGCATAGGCCTAGGCCCTAAGATTCATTCAGCGCTTTAGCTTTAGAGTAGTGCTTTATAAAATTAATGTTGAGTTTACGATTAAGATGGGACCTATATATGGGCTCTATAGTTAGGGCCTAAACGGGTCCTGTATGGGAATAATGGTCATAATAATTATGACACGGGTTCAAACTTCAAAGTAGGCATGCTCGTACGGAGATAGGTTTCTCTCTCGAGCTATCTCCGATAGGGCCTATCTCAATAAATGAAAGACGACGTCAAAATTCACCTTGCAGCACGCGTGCTCGACTGTAGGCCTAAGTAAGACTAAAATTTAATGCGGTCCCCTTGTCAACTTTAGAACCCATCACTGCATGATTTCGATTTCGGTTTTAGGCCTATTCTAGCCCCAGGATTCTAACACATGTTGCAGAAGCTCAAATATTAAGGCTATAGCTCCTGCTTATCGTCCATAAACCAACCTAGGCCTACATTTCAATTTAGGTTGCTATTGTGTGCATACTTAGGCCTATATACACGGTGGCATCTAGCCCCCCACCGCCGGCCACCCCATCTGGAGTGTGAGAACAAACCCTTCACTCTGGCCGATTGTATTAATTCTCGTATTGCAGACCGTTATATTAGCGGAAATCAACAACCTCAAGTTTATGACTTTATGTCTAAAACGTTAAACCCCCTTCTGGCGACCGTGGGAGATCGTTTACCCCCTTCCTCCCCCCATTGGTAGACACCACTGAGTACATATACAGGCTACCATACGCAAATAAATTTTTTAAATTCATGTGTTTGCATAGGCTAATGATCGCTAATCATCCATAGGCCTAATGGTTGCAGGCCGCTTAATTATTGACCTAGGCCTAACCTAGTATGGAAGATGGAGAAGTTACCCAAATGCGAACTAGGCCTATGTAGGCCTATAGTCCTATGCCCACCGCGGACGTTAATTCGCGTCTAAATATTTGGCATCAATTAACTTTCAGACTTTCAGTCAAACATTTCTTAGACTTACGGCGTTGGTTCTAAGTAGAACGCGGTAGTTCAATCCCCAGTGTTTAATCTAGGCGTCTCTGGGGGGGTAAAGTTCCCCCCCAGGATCGAGTTTTCCCCCCCAGAAAAAGTAAAGAGATGAAATTTTAGCCCCAAGAAAAATTAAAGACATGTAATTTTGTAGAATAATGTGTTGGAAAACTCTCGATACTACCCCCCCTCGAAAAATATTGGTGGAAAATGGTTGTTACTACCCCCCTCGAATATTGTTGGAAAATTGTTGTTACTACCGCTCGAAAATCCTTGGAAAACTCTCGTTACTACCCCCTGGAAAATTCTTATGACTCTTGTGTCTTGTTCTTGGTAAAACTCGTCACTACCCCCCCCCCGGTCGTCAACTTTTATAATAAGCTGGATACCCCCCCAGAACCTCAATTCCCCCGACAGCAAGGGGACTAGATTAAACACTGTTCAATCCCAATCCTATATGTATATGCTACCACAGTCAGCAATGTAACTTACCAACAGGTTTCTATAGGTTTTAGTAGGCCTATTCTTTTTCGCCGAATTAGGCCTTACTGTGGACGTCTGCAAGGACGATGTAAGGTTCGCGCTGGGTAGGCCTACGTCATGCCAAGAACGAACAAACGCTACTGAATGGCCTCGGCTGTGAGCGGCGCTATATAAATCAGTGGCGTAACGAGGGGCAGAGGGGCGGCCGCCCCCGGGCGCAGGACGGGGAGGGCGCAAAATTAGGTCTGAAAATGTTTTTTTTTAAGAAATAAGGTAAAAATAGAAAAATAGTTTTAAAAAGTAACTTTTGTACGTGAGTCTTGGGGGCGCGGGCAAGGGGGGGCGCAAAATGATATTTGACAAGTTTCTTGTTGAAAAACAGAGGGAAAAGCAACAAAAAAAAGAAGAAAAAAAGGTCATCAGAAATTTTGGCGGAACTGAGAAAAATTTTTCTGGAAATTCTTGCCCCCGGGCGCACGAACCCCTATATATTATAGTTACGCCACTGATATAAATTACTAATTAGGATTACATTACATTACAAATTACATTACAAACGCCGATAATTAAGGGGAGGGATGGCTGTAAAGTAGGTCATTTTACGGACGCCCGTATGATTTATTTCACACAATAATTAAAGATAAGCTTCAAATTCCTCTTCTTCGATGCTACGGCGAACAGGAATTTCAAATAACGTGCCAACCATCAGCTCTGGATGAGAAGCCGTTGACTTGCTCTTCGTGTTTGCGGGACCTTGCAAGTGGTGACTCTTCTAGCTAGTCATCTATTCTTTGAGCTGTGTTCGTTTTTGACCGACTGTCTGGTCATATTGATTCTAACATCATTTAGGCCTAGATTAGCGCATGGAGCGCCTCTGAGTAGGAATTAATCTTGAAGTGGCGCTATATAAATGTTTGGAAAATAAATAAAAGAAATTCATCAGGTATACAGAGTATTTGTTACTGTTAGTTATAATAGTTAGTTATGGGCTTAAGGCTGCAGCTACAACGGCCCATACAAGGCCTAGGGACTACTGTTTGCGATCGGCTTGCAAATAGCGATTGCTTGATGTTTTAAAGGCCTAGGCCTACTGGAGTTCACTTCGACGCTTCATTAGTCATTACCAAATAAGCGATCATAAATTTTTCATAATTTAGGCCTATGTTTATATAGGCATAGTATATAATTATACTATGTTTATATAGGCATAGTATATAATTATACTATAGGCTAGCTTTTCAAACTCTGATCGGCATCCCAATTAATTTAATTAATCATTAATTAGCCTACCCCTTTTCAGACACGTAAATTAGCCTAGGCCTATTAATTAATTAATGAATGTTGTAGATGGAGGGAGTTTATGGTAATATTAACACAGGCAGTGATGGCAACTGATGGGCAAACACTTTCAACATTTTTTTAAAAATAAAAATAAAAGAGTGTTTGAAAATATTTTTCAAAATAGTTTTTCAAAATATTTTGAGAAATCCAACATTTTATGTTTTTATGGTTACTTACTAGTGTGTACTTTACATTGCATTAGTGTAGGCCTACTTGACAGTGATCTATAGCCTAGGCTATAGTTTCTTATGACTTGAAGCAATGATAAAATTGTATTTCATTCATTCATTCATTCATTCTTCGTTTATTGAATCCCAAAAAATCAGTAAAATAAAAAAAATATAGACGTGAAACATTGACATTGGTATTGAGAAACAACCGGTAGACCCAGAAGGAACAGAGTTCCGCTTGAATAGGGTCACCAAATTAAAGGCAGTAGGCCTACAGATGGCGACGAAGAACAGTCGTCTTTCTAATTAAACATGCATCGAATTTGTAATTAGGCTACTAACTTCTATTAATTTGCTGTGGAGTGCAGTGGCGTAAATCATGGGGGGACAGAGGGGGACTGTCCCCCAAAGTTTTGACTTTGGGGGGTCATAGCGGCCCTCGTATCATCTACCCCAAGTTATGTATAGATTTTCGCCTCTGGTGAAGTGCCCAGTAGCAGAAAATCAGTCTTCTATGGGTCAAGGAGTTTCTTGGCTGCTATCCAAGACTGTACCTAATCAAAGACAGCAGACAAGCGAGACAACCGCTGCACAGATGAGTCGCATGACAGACTGTCAAACGAAATGTAGATTTGAGTATCATCAGCATAGAAATGATCCCAGTGAATGTTTATCTCCAGCAATGTTCCCAGTGGTGTGGTGTATTCTGTATAATGTAAACAAAAGAGGACCAAGCACAGAACCCTAATATATATATATATATATATATACTATAGGCTACTATATATATATATACATACATACAGGAGTGGCTCAAAATAAAATGTCCCACCGGATAAAATGCAATTTCTCCGCAACCAATTGAGATTTTTATACCAAACTTTCACCATTTACAGAGGAATGATGTTTCAACAATCCATGAAAATTTTACTAAATAATTTCCATAACTTCAAAAGTTACAGCTGTTTTAATATTCAATTTTATTTTTTCACATTTCCGAAGAAAAATTGACAGTTATTTACAATTTTCAATGTCAAATAAAATCGTCTTTCATTACGAAATCAGAATCTGTTGAGCAGTTTATCTCAAGGCATGTTCGAAGTGTCCACCCCTAGCTCTCACACAAGCTCGAAGTCTTTTTGTGAAGCTCAGTATGGCCTTGTTGATTGAGTCCTGCGGCAGCTGATTCCATATTAGCTGCAAGACTTTTCAGCTCGTCAATGTTCTTCGGCTTCGGATGAAATGTCTTGTAACGTTCAAGCATAGCTCCCCAGACGTGATAATCAAGAGGGCTAAGGTCTGGAGAGTTTGGTGGCCATTCATCTTTCCCAATGAATTCACTGCAGTTGGTGGCAATGAAGCCTTGAGCCAACCTTGCCGTGTGAGCAGGCGCACCGTCAGTAAAAGATTAACAAATTGAGCGCTTAATATTATTTTAAAATATCTGCAATTATTAACTGTTTGCTTCATAAATTCTTTCTTTACAACTTGTAATGAAGTCATATGACGTCATGATTATTTGGGTGTTACAAAACAATTTCTCTGTGAAAAAAATCTTAAAGAAATAACCATTATTGGACCGTTCATCTGCGGAAATTTGAAAAAATTGAATTTAATATTAAAACAGCTGTAACTTTTGAAGTTATGGAAATTATTTAGTAAAATTTTCATGGATTGTTGAAAATCATTCCTCTGTAAATGGTGAAAGTTTGGTATAAAAATCTCAATTGGTTGCGGAGAAATTGCATTTTATCCGGTGGGACATTTTATTTTGAGCCACCCTGTATATATCATGAAACAAAGTTTGTGTGACCAGAAGATTATTAATTTTTTAAATGTCCTGTTCTAAGCTGAAGTCTTAGGCCTTATAACATTAAAATAATAATTTTGGTAGAAGGTTTGTAAAATTTATTTTTTAAAAGTACTTTAGAAAAGTAGTTGGAAAAGTATTTTGAATTCTCAAAAATACTTTAATTTGTCAAATAATACTAAATAAATACTTGTCAAAAGTATTTTGAAAATACAAAATAAACTAGTATAATAGAAATCTATTTTCAAACTAGGCCTACTATAGTATTGTGCCCGGCCATCACTGATTGAAGTTCACTCCGACGCCATAAAATTATGTTTACACAAAGTGTAGGCTATAGACACTGATGTTTAGGCCTACATAGGCCTAGTAGGCCTAAAATATATCCTATAAGCTAGCTTTTCAAACTCCGATCGGCATCCCAATTAATTTAATTAATAATTAATTAACCTACTCCTTTTCAAACACGTAAATTAGCCTAGGCCTATTAATTAATTAATGTCGTAGTGGGGAGGGGGTTTAGGGTAATGGCAACACTAGTGTAGGCTATGCACGAAAAGCATCGGCATCCCAATTAATTTAATTAATAATTAATTAACCTACTCCTTTTCAAACACGAAGATCAGCATGGACGCAGAAGGATCGCTTCCCGCTACCCTCCCAAAGGTCGATTCAGCCTTTCATTCGCCAGATGGCATTAGTAAAATGAGCAGTAGGACGTCATGGCGCCTTGCATTGTTGCCAAACAGTTACATTCGACTCCTGTAATAACTTGTGATCATCAGTTCATACTATGAATTATAGCCTAATCATAGACCTAGGCCTACTGCAGTGTGTCAGTTTGAAATAATAAACGAAGATTATTATTATTATTATTCCTAATTGATTAATTAATAATTAACTGTGTAATTACTTACTTACTTAATTGTCTTATTAATTAAGTAATTGAATAATTAAGTAATAAATTTTTATTAATTAACCAGTTAGTTAAGTAATATGTAATTAGGAAATGAATTAACTAGGCCTATATTGCAATGTTATTATTTAGTTAAGAACATTATTAATTTAAGTTGAACCTTTCTTTCTTTCAACTGACTAACCAACCATAATATTATTGATTATTGTTAAAAAGGGTGATCCTAATTAAGCGGGGCTTGTGCCCCTTTTGGGTCTCCTCTGTTCCCTATAGCCAGTAGTATACCCCCAAGCCGCCGCCATAGCCGCCGAGCCGCCGAATTTTCGTTCAAGCCGATTAGCCGCCGGATTTTAGCCGAAAAACCGCCGAAGCCGCCGGAAACATGAACAAACAGTTATGACTTTGTAGATTACCGTACAAGTTCGGATTTATTTCTTTCTTTCCGCCGGTAACATATTCAGCTAATTCAGCTAGAACACGCACAAAGTTGTGATTGTAAAGTTTTCCCGCTGGTTTCTGACTAACCAACCATAATAGGCCCTATTATTGATTATTGTTAAAAAGGGTGATCCTAATTAAGCGGGGCTTGTGCCCTTTTTGGGTCTCCTCTGTTCCCTATAGCCAGTAGCCAAAGCACCGATATGTAATAGTCAAATTATAATTGTTGTTAATTGTTATATATGCTTCTGGAAATAAAAAGTTGTCAGTTGTCAGTTAAAAAAAATTAGTGTACACGTTTATATAGCCTAGGCTAAGCATAACGCGACTGCCTGTGTAGCAGCGGACCTGTAGGCCCTAGGCTACGTAGGCCTAATTAAGTCGCTGTACCTTAAATATATCTGATATTAGTTTAAATGCTTACTAATTGTATGAACAGCTATTATCGAGACCATTATTAAATTTTGCTAAAAATATCTTTTTTTAAAGAGGAGCAAGTTAGAGGGGAGCGATGATTGGACGATTGAGAAGACGCAAACGAAGTTGTCGCAGGCGCTTTTCGATCCCGAAAAACACCCACCAGAAGGTATTCACGAAGGTTTTCGTTGTAGTAATAAAACTGTAGAGTCAGAACAATAAAAAATACAACATGCATTTGCTACTTATAAATGCCGTGACTTAATTTTTAGGTGGCTGTGAAATGTACACATTGAGCCGACGCCAATACGACTATACACACATGTAAATGCACACATTCCTTGGTAAATGTAGTCCTATGTTATGTATACATTCCAATCGCATGTATGTATGTATGTATGTATGTATGTATGTTTATATGTATGTACGTATGTATGTATGTATGTATGTATAATGTATGTATGTATGTATGTAGGCCTACGTAGCCTATGTATGTATGTATGTATGTATGTATGTATGTAGGCCTACGTAGCCTATGTATGTATGTATGTATGTATGTATGTATGTATGTATGTGTGTGTATGTATGTATGTATGTGTGTGTGTGTGTATGTATGTATGCAAGACACTTAGTTTAACGCGTTTTAAGTAGGCTACCTCGCAGAGGCCCTGCGCCAATGGCTATCTAAATTATCTAAATTAGTGCTCTTTAAGACACTTGAAAAATGTTTGCTGAAGTGAGTTAAATGCAACAGCACGTATGTGCAGTGGAAGACTGTTCCAAGAGTAAGGTCCAAGACACTATATAAGGCACCACCGCAGCGATATCTTACTTCCTAAAGAGTTCATCAATTTCTTCCTGCTTTTCTATAGTAGCATTGACCACTGGAACATACGTTCTTAGAACAGTAACTGATAGTAACATGTAATAAAATGAGTAATTATTTAATTACTCTATCCAACCCTACCTAACCCTACCCTTTGTTTACTTTCCTTGCCTTACTTGACAATGAATTGGTTGAATTAACCTCAATGAGCAACTATAACAAAAGAAATTATATTCTTCTAACAGTGGTGCTGGCTAAATCTTTTATATAAAATTTACTTTGCTGGCAGTAATGTTTTTATTCTGTTTGTATTCTGACTTAATTACATTATAAAACCTAACATTGCTTTACCTATATAACTATTTACAGTGCAAGAAGCCCTAGCTTTTGTGAGCGAAGGTGGTAACTTGACAAAGGTGCGTTCAAAGAAAAGCCAGCAGAACCGTTTCTTCAAGGTTGAGAATGGAGTTATGCTCATCTATGTCGACTCCCAGAAGAAAGGTTTTCAAAGTCGCGTCAAAGACCAGAGCAAAGGTAACTGACAGCGGTATATGTTGCAGCAGTTCTGACACAGATTAATAAAGACACGCCATAATTTGTTTAAAAATGTTATGGTTTTGTGTGAATTGATGTAATTTAGTGACATAGCAACAGCTTGACGATATGAACTTCACTTGCATACTGTTTAACTATGACTATAGATGCTTATGTTGTGGATTGAATGGCTGGGTGGTTGGTTGTCTGGTTGACTGGCTGATGTAAAGAATAATTGACTGGTTAGCTGACTGACTAATTGACTGACTGACTACTTACTGACTGACTCATTGGTTGTAGTCCTTAATGGCAGTCAAATTATTGATAGGTCTCAAAGGTCAAACGGAAGGACTCTGGTGTTCCGGAAATGTTTCTCCTGATTACTTACAGTTAATTACAATTGAGTGGAATTTCTTTAACAGTTTACATTCAGAAGATACAAGAAGTCCAGGAAGGAATGCAGTCCTCTGTCTTTACAGAAGCTTTTCAGGACAGCAGCAAACCACCTGAGGTACAGAGTGTGTGTGTGTGTGTGTGTGTGTGCGTGCGTGTGTGTGTGTGTGTGTGTGTGTGTGTGTGTGTGTGTGTGTGTGTGTGTGTGTCTGTGTGTGTGTGCGTAGTCGAACATTTATCTAGTGCCTTTTCAGAACTTCCCAAAGGCACTGGAACACATGTAACTCCTCTATAATGGTGCATGTTAAAAAGCTGAAAGTGTTAATGGCCAAGATGTAGCTTACACAGCCTTCAATGCCTTTATTACTAGAAATAATGCCTTATTAAAGCAAGGCTCTAGTAAATAAAGTTTATTTACTAGTTAGTTAGCGCTCATGAATGAGCTAGTTCTTTGTGCTTAGCTTTAAAGTAGCACATTAGAATTTGTAGTTCACGATTACAATTATGATTACGATTATTTTAGTATTTTACAGTAATTTGCATACATTGTAAAAATAGTGTACATCATTATTTCTACATTGATCTTCATTTCTCTACATCCATTTTGAGTTCTTTATATTATTTTATTACTGGGTTTACATAATATTATGATTACATTACGGTAAGCCTTTTATTTTTCTGGATTTGCATTTAATTACATTACTTTAGGACGTTACTATAATTTGCATTTGTTTAGAGTTACTTAATTACTATGGATTGAAATTGTGTACTTCAATTTGTCCATCTTTGCATCAATTTATTTGTATTATTGTAGATCAATATTTCTGAAAATCAGTATACATTATTTTGCATCATTTAATTAACGTGCTCTTCTTTTCAGAGTTCTCGTTGCTTTACGATTGTGTTCATGGGTGGCGATCGGACCATGGATCTCATGGCTTCAGATGAATCTACACGGACTCTCTGGGTGACTGGACTCCGACACCTCGCGAAGTTCCTGAAAGAGGGAGATCCAGCTACTGTCCGCAGTCTGTAAGCATCTTTCTGCCATCAGCCAAATGGTGAAGCATTGACCTTTAACCTCTTCACCCTGATTGGAGTAAAATGTTAATGTATGTGTTTTTCTGTAGCAACCATATATGGCCTTGACCCTGCTCAAATTTCAATGAATTGATTGGGAGAGATCCTTCACCACTGCTTGCTCTTTTAAAGGGACGCCATGCCACTTAAGGTTTAATAGCCCATTCTCCCTAGCGTCCTCTTAAAGGCCGTGAACAGGCAGCTGATAAGGAATTAAATTCTCTTGGAATTCTCTTAAATCTATAATTGTATGTTTTCTTGTAGGTTTCTTCAGCATCAGTTTCAGAAGGCAGATGTCGATGGCAATGGGACGCTGGATCGTACAGAGATTCTAAGGCTTCTCAAACACATGAACGTCTCCGTTGAAGAGGAATACGCTAGAGACATCTGGCAAGTGAGTCAACCAATGCTGTTTGTTACACATTCACTCTGTTGTACTCTTGAATGAGTTTCATCATCATCATCATCATCGTCGTCATCATTATCATCATCATCATCATCACCATCGTCATCATCATCATCATCATCATCATCATCATCGTCATCATCATCATCATCATGATCACTAGACTGGTCCACAAAATTAAAAGTTGGAAATACATTGCTCCACAAGGCTGCCCTTGTTACACATGAAAACATGAGTCTGTATGCAAAATTTTGGAAAGATTTGATTATGTTTAGAGGTCGCTATGTTTTTCGACTTTTTGCCATAATCATATTATAGTATGAACTTCTCAAAAACATGTATAATTTTGATTTTTTTTTCAAATTATAAATTATTTTCAAGTCAGTTAATATTTTGAAAAATAAACAGCCCAATTTAGAAATATATACTGCAGTGTTACTGCTTAGTCAGGCTGCATTACGTTTGTAATAAAATATAATTTTGGATAATTAAAGAAGTACCAGTCTGCATAAATCCCGTCATTGAAGTGCTGGAAAACCCGCAACCTATATTATTTCATTTTGCCCTTGTTGGAACAGAAAATTTTGTCCGATGACTGGAGACAAGTTGCAGCAGTATTGTTTCTGTGACTCATCCTTAGTATATCATTGTAAGAATGGATCAGAGCCACTCCACGTTCTGCGCAGTCATTGACGACCATCAACAGTTTGACATTTGCCTTCATCGACTGGGAAGTAGGGTCCAGTGGTCAGGGAGTAAAGGACTTTGATAGGAAGGCTGTGGGTTGTTCTTGACCCTGGATGGTAAAAAGATCAAGCAGTTTTAAAGATCTCCTTGTGACATACTCTTCCAGTGGAGTCTGGTGGTCGAAGGATTTCCTGTCCAGACGCTACATGGGATTAGGTGGATAAATAAGATTGTATTACCAGAGCAGCCTCGATGTCTTCAGTGACAGGCTTCGAAGAAATAGCGG
Source organism: Aporrectodea caliginosa (assembly GCA_020284085.1). NCBI lineage: Eukaryota > Metazoa > Annelida > Clitellata > Crassiclitellata > Lumbricidae > Aporrectodea > Aporrectodea caliginosa. The sequence goes on along the minus strand of JACEVL010000180.1, from coordinate 294,342 downwards.
AGATGATGACTGAAAGAGTTAATTAAATCGAACTCAAACTGTAACTCCTTGAATCAGCACAAATTTGTGTTCATACAACTTCCACAGTTTGCGAACACCCGAATACACACTGCGGGGATTCTAGCCTCCTCCCGAATTACCAACGCAGCGACTATTGTTGCTTTCGTGGCCTCAACCAAATGCTATAGTCTATTCTGGTAATGAAATATGAAATTCCTCAGGATTGCCCAATTTTTCGGGAGTCCAGACCCAAGAAAGTGTTTGTCAGGCATCCCTAACAGACAACATTGTGAGGAACTCCTTGTTGATGCCAGTTTCATCATAGCTGCCGTTTTGTAACGTACGAGCTTTTATTGCAGAAAGTGAAAAAACATGTGCTGTAAGCTTATTTCATATTCAAGGCTGGCTTCACAGACGAAAAAAGTACTCGAATCACGCTAAATTAGCAGCATACAGAGCAATATTGAACAATACAATTGTAGGATATGAAACGAATTGTGATGAAAAGGTGGCATGAAAAATTTAAAAATTAGTTATAAGCCAACAACCGTTTATCTATCAGAAAGAACTTGAAATAAGTGTTTTATTTGTAAATAAGCTTATTATTCTTTTAGTTACTTAAATACAGTTGGCATATTGATCATGATTTAGAAAGATGGTGCTTGGTGTTCATGGGTGCTTATTTTAATTCATAATGAAGCTATTAACGCGTCAGATGCGCAATTTTTGAATTTATACAAAAAGTGTCAAAACCTAGCGACCTCTAAACATGCTCAGATCTCTTAAAATTTTTCAACACAGAGTCTTCTAGTCAAGTGTAACAGGGGCAGCCTTGTGGAGCAGCATATTTTGATAAAATATATTTCCCCATGTAAGTTTGGACCAGTCTAATGATCACCATCTTGATCTCATTTACTGATCCCAGGCAAAAAATGTGAGAAAGATTGGTTACATGCATATGTAAATACTTATTTGCTTCCCTGTCAATCTATGCTTATGCCTGCCTTTTGTTCCCAGCCATATGAATAAACACAGATGCTCTGCTTTGTAGCCTAACTTATGTAAATTTGATTAACGACAAAGTCATCCATTGGCAAACATTGCTCAGTTACTAACCTAGACAATTATACAACACTAAGCCAACTGCCACTATTCATAATCAATGTTGGCTGTGTGACTTCATTGTCTCTGCCGGATTTTTGAGTGCGCTATCTTTCTCTTCGTAATAATGTTTATTTTCTTTTGTTGAGACAATGTTACTTTGTTGCCATTCCAGTGGGCAATAGTCAAGAGGTTAGCATGTTGGACTGTCAGCTCAGAGGTTGCAGATCCAAATCCCACAAAAACTCTAGCAACTGAGCAGGTATAAATGAATTTGCTGACTGTACACATGTGGTGGAAAGATCGGGAGGAAAGGGAGATTTGCTCCCAGCCTCACATGCCAGTGCTAAGCAAATTTATCTGATAACATTTCGTAACATGGTTTCCTTTGGAGGTTGGGTTAAGGTACTGATCTGCCTCTTCTGGTTATAGTTACAGTTACAGGATCTGTATACTAAAACTAAATGTGTTTATTTCTTTAGTTGACCACAGAAAAAATTTCACAGCGGGTGAGTTATGGATTCTTGAATATTTATTAACTTATGGTTGAAAATATTTATCAGTTTACGAATGAAGCACGTCACGTGTGAGAAAAAAAATCAAACTGCAATTAATGTTCATGCATCGTCATCATTGTCATCTATCGCATGCTCCTCTCTGGAGCACTGTCATTTCCACAGCACATTGCTTACCATCCATAGTTTGTACATTTGAAGGCGGTTCAATCAAGTACATACTTACTTACGTACTTACGGTACTTATACTGACTCGTCTCTAGACTGTTTGTTGCCCGAAATTTAGTGGGTGTAGGTGTGACTCTTCCACCCATATCCAGATTGTCCGTGTTTAGTGAGGGTGTCCCACTGGTTTCTTCCAACGCCTTAGGGCCAGAATAATTGATTACAGGTTCTGGCAGTGTCTGGTTCACCATTGCATTGCAGTGTCTCCATGGAGCTGGAGCCTCTTAGTTTGAATTATCTTCAGTACTATGGTGCTATTGTGTGTTGACACACCTTTGATTTTGTGACATGAACTGTGACCTTATCAGATGGCCTATCTGAGCTACTTCTGGACGTCCTCTCCGCTCTTTAGACCATCATGACCTTCTAGTTCCTCGGTCTCGGACTGCCACAGTACAGCATCGTGCCTGTGCCTCTGTTGGCCCTTTGCTATGGAATGACCTTCCTTCTATAACTCGAGCTGGGGCACTACTGTTTCTGCTAGTTCTCTTAAGACTTTTCTTTTTGGAGGGACCCTTCGCACTGGAAGCGCCTCTGATTAGGTTGTACTGTGAGAGGCGCTTTATAAATCCGTAAATAGAATAGAATAAAGAACATGCAGTATTTTCCTCAGACGACACTCTTTAGAGTCATTGTACATGAAGAGAATGAACCTCTGAGAATTAGCAGATAAAACTAAATGCATAATTGTAGCCGGTACATACATATTGCACATGTCATACTTGCATAGATAAAACACAGTTTGGATCGCGGAGTACGGTAGTTCAAATTAAGTTCAATTTTAGATGATGACTGCATAGCCTAGTTGTAGTTTGATTCTTTATATCGCTTTCATAAATGAGTTATAAATATGTTCTGGTGTAATTTAAATTGCTTTGTGGAGTTCAGAAGCAGCCAGGATTATCAGCTGAGCCACTGCTGAAGAAAGCAACGAAGGATAAAATGACTCTGGAAGAGTTTGCTGTCTTCTGTGATCTACTAGAAAAGCAGGAAGAAATCGATGAACTCTTTAGGAAGTAAGATATCTCTGCAGTGGTTTATCTTGGGCCACAGGGTGGAAATTACGATGATTGTTATTACTATTTTCCCCAGAGGTACATATGATCCCTGAGGATTACAGAAATATGGAAGCATTGTTCTGGAGTAGCTAGTCTTTGCAGATGGTTTTATCGGTGGAAAAGGTGCTGCAACCGCTTTCAAGCTCTGGATACCATAGATAAACACTCTTGCTTATCAATGTAGGTCTTCCCCTCACTAGTTCAGACTACCACCTGCTGATGAAACATTCCCCCTCCCAATGCATTTCGCTCATGTATACAATTCACTCTTGCTTATACATGTAGAATTGTAGATCTTCCCTATTCCGCTGGGTCAGACTATATCCCGCTGAAGATATGTCTTCTTCATACATTTGTGTCTTCTTCCTGTCTTTGGTTTAGTTTTGTTAAATTGTTGTTTTGCTTTTACATTTTTTTAAGGTATGACCATGGCACTGGTAAGCTGACTGTTGACGACCTTAGTGACTTCTGGAAAAAAGAACAGCAGGTGACAACTTACTTAATTCCTTATATGAACCTATGTAGTTTCTTGCCTGCCTATGAAATGCAGAAAATTGTAAAGAAGTACAGCGCAGACACAGACACGGTTATCCACCCCAACCATGAATGAATTTAATGGAGGAACTGAACTTCATTCATACCTATGTACCTACCTAGGTAAGGAGGGATAGGTATCTAGGTAGATTAGGCCTGTCTACGTTTTTTTAGTTGTGGTATCAAGTTCTGTATAAATTTTTTAGGAGGAGCTTTGCACAGAGGAAATACAAAAGATGATTGAGAGCTGTGAGGCATGTCCTGACTTCAAAGAGAAACTCCTTCTAAGTCTTCCAGGTCTGTCAAGCTGTATCTTTGTGTTATAATTCATGTAGCCAAAGAGCAGGAGCCAATCTAAACTTGTTGCAGGCTGTTTTTGGGGAGGGGCATGACACTGAGTTGGCCAAAATATTGATAATATTGGCAACTAAATTTGGAAAGTATACAGGCTTAAATAAAACAGTACATGCTCGTCGTTAAAATGTTAAATAATCTGGGAAACTAAACAAGACAGGGTTTAACACTTTAACGATGAGCTACATTGTTTTCCATTCACTTTCAGTACATGCTCGTCGTTAAAATGTTAAATAATCTGGGAAGCAAAAGTTTTGATATTTTGGATTTTTTGAGGGTTTTCTAATGCACAGTCACATTCAGCACCATTATTCTTTTCGGCAACGAAGGAAATGAAGTAATGGAGAGATGACAGGAACACAATTGCAAATAAGTATGATGTTTTCATGATACTATACCTTAGCATAACTCTTCTCTTTGTCGTGTCCTGTTTTTTTGGATACAACTGAAGACATCTCTAGCTACTGTGCTTTTGAAATGAATTTGTAAGTTGGTGTCATTTCAATATGTGATTAATAAATAATAATTGTGATACTAATAATTTAAAGTGTTCAATGAGTATAATGACTTCACTTGACGCTTCTATGCAGTAGCTGTTTCCTGGTTTAGGTTTCCATGCAATGGTGCGGTCGGAATGGATGGATGCATGTTTTTCCCGTTGTCGGACAGTCTACCAGGACATGGACCAACCACTCTGCCACTACTTCATCAGTTCGTCACATAATACGTAGGATTATTTAATCATTCTGATCAAACCATGCTTAGGAATATGACATATTTGGATTATGCTTATTATTCTGAAGACTTATCCTGATCAAATTATTTATGATCAACATGTCATTATTTGTAATACGCTTATCTCAGTCATCTTATTCAATCATTCAAAGCAATTTCACCAATAGGCAGACCTATTATCATTGATGAACCTGGTGATGTTATTTGTAGGTATTTGTCAGACGATCAATTAAAAGGATCGAGTAAAGTTGATTGCTACACTCGAGCACTGAAAATGGGATGTCGATGTGTTGAACGTTAGTTTCTGTTAGGATGCAATATATTATATATATATATATTTGTCTTCAGATACATACACGCATACATCCATAATAATAGTAATATCGCTTTCTGCAATACTTCTTGTTCTTACTGTTGCTGCTGCTGCTGCTGATGATGATGCTTCATCATATTTTATAAGTAAGTAAGTATATTCTTTATTCCATCAAAAGCAAGTAAATGATGATGATGATACATTTCCGCTGCCAGATCTTGGACATTTATTCGAGAATCTGATTTCTTTACTAACCAGAGTTGTTTTTGGTAGTTTCAGTAGCGTGCTGGGTCTTGAGTCCAATGACTGCGGCTTTGAGCCTGCTGTGTGTACTCCATGCAATGACTCTGGACGAAATGCACTATTGGTGACATTTTAAAACGCATTTTGAATGCATAATAAATATAATAAAAAAAAGTAATATCGTGTTGTAGTTGATGCTTGGAACGGAAGTGAAGGTCAACCAGTGATATATCACGGTTACACTTTGACATCTCAGATTTCCTTCCGAGATGTCATTGAGGCGATCAACCAGCATGCCTTCGAGACTTCAGAGTAAGTTCACAAACTCGGCAGATTTATACAGAAATACTACGTGGCCATTTAAAAGATGCTTATTTATTTTATTTTATTCAATGCACTTATTTTGTCCACGTAATTGCGGTAGATCTGAATAGTAGGTCTGAATCTGAGACATGAAATAAGATGTGTGTGTGTGTGTGTATGTATGTATTAGAACACTTGATATAGTATTGCATTTTTGTTAAGTGCGTTGCTTTTTGAAGCTTTGTTTACACAGTCAGTGATTATTGATTAATATTGATTAATGTAAAACATTGATTAGTTCATTCATTTATTTATTCCCTCATTTGATTGACTGATTCATTTATTGGTTGCCTGATAGGTTCCCAGTGATCCTATCAATTGAGAACCATTGTTCTATTGAGCAGCAGAAGATAATGGCTGAAGACATGAGATCTATCTTTGGATGTATCCTTCTGGCGCTCATATCAAGCTGGTCCTGTCCATGGATGTTGGGAAGTTATTTAATATGCTAACTTAACTTTTGTTTAAAAGTATCTTACCTCAGTTTTTTGTGTGAAGAAGTATTGTATTGTATTGTATTGTATTTGGATACTTCTAAAGCACCTTTAGCAGTAGTAACTATTCAGAGGTGCTCCCAGCATGAGCACCATGAGGAAACAAGAAGACCTGTAGGCAGCGGACAGAGGTCAAAAGACTACCAGCCATTATCTCAGCCAGAATTTTTGGGGAAGGTTATTCCACGAGGATGGACCCACAATTTCAAGAAGTGTGTTACTTTTACTTTTTAAACCTTTTACTTACGTGAGGCACTCATTTCCTTAGCCAACAATTTCACATCAGCCCTTGAGCTGTAACTCCAAGGTCTAGTGTGACTAGTGGATAGCAGGATTACTTTTTACTTACTGCTTGTCCTTGACGAGAGAAGTGAATAGGTGCAAACGATTTGTTCAGTGTCTTTACAGAGAGCTTGCTCAGCATGCTTGAACCCGCAGTTGTTAGATTACAGACCCAATATGTTACTGGACAGACCAGTATTGCACACATTTGTATGTACGGTATACGACATCAAAGCATGTACTAATTAGGATTTTTATTAATTAGTTGACTTCTTGACTTGGTCATCTAGCAAAGCTGTTGATTGAACCTCTTCCTGAGGGAACGACTCGTCTTCCCTCGCCAAACGAACTCAAGGGTCGAATAATTGTGAAGGTACAACAACTCAGATTCCTTCATAAGTTAACTTCATCTTAAACTTGAGACACAGCACAGCTAAGTTTCTGAGCATCAGTACGAGGCAATAGGGAGCAGGTAGACCAAACCAGTCTGCAGAGCAGCAAAGGAGTATATTATGATCAGCAGTATCAAAAGCAGCAGATAGGTCGAGGAGAATCAGCGCTTACTTTTCCTTTATCCATTGAGCTGATTAAATATGTGATGTGAATGGTAAGTTGTGTACTTTCAGTGAAATGGATCGATGGTGCTTCTGATCATTAAAATGTAATGTAATTGAACATTTATATGGCGCCTCTTCAAGGTATCTACTCAGAGGCGTTCTCTGCGCTAGACTATATTATTATGTTAAATGTCATTACATCAGTTAGCAAAACAATGCACAATAAGCTGAAAGAGTCACCAGTGGCGGGCCCACGCACACACGTGGAACCAACCAACGGATTCCCGTCGACAGCTGAAGATGGCATGGATGTTCAGAGTCTCTGGGCCAACTTGCGCTAACAATACAAATCAGAGGGGCTCTTTGTGCTAGCCTCTATGATATTAAATGTTATTAAGAACTAGAATAATACACCATTTATGTGCCATCGGTTGATGCCTTGTGCATTAGACACCGGCGCAATAGAAGTTGCTAATTACATTACATTTTAAGCGACCCAATATGCAGTTAACTAGAATGCTTGTCTTTGTGTTGGTGCAGTGTAAGAAGCTGGCAATGGCTGCAGCTGTTCCAGAGGAGGAGGAGGAGGAGGTGAGCGATGAGGATGAGGCAGCAGAGATGCCAGATGAACAAGTCAAGGAGGAAGTGGAGAAAACAAAGCGTACAAAAGGATCGAAGCAGAAATTGGCACAAGAACTGTCGGACTGTGTCGTTATATGTCAGAGCGTCTCATTCAAAAGCTTCAAACAGGCGAAGGAGAAATGTTTGTGGAGCTGTTTAAGCCTATCTAATAATTTTTTTATTTAGTTCTTTTAGGATAATTTATTATAACCAAGTAATGCTTCAGGAGGAAAGATGTAGTTTATGTTTTGGTAAGGTTTAGCTTGAGGTAAGGTTTATAAAATAGTAATTTAAGTAAAAATAACATTGTTATTTGCTACTTTGATAATAACTTATGTTAGTTTGATCTGGAATGACTAGCTGTGCTTACTTATTTTAATTTTTATTATTTTATTGCCTTTGTTGTTTTAATTATTTTTTTATAATATGCAGCAAGTTTAATCTCCGAATGATGTGAATTGCACTTATAACGCTCTTTTATTACTATTTTACCCAAAGAGACATTATCCCAAGGGAGTTGTAAAGTTATGTGAGAGAAATTTAACTCTTTTTATTATTATTAGCTTATTACGAGTATTAGTGGTGTTGATAAAAACGAATTCAAAATGTATCAGAACCTATGACACAATGAATCGTATTATGTCTATGTATGTGGCCATTTATATAGCGCCTTAGAAGAACCTCACGAAGGTGCTAGACTAAAAAATAGACTAGGCTAGAATAGGCTAAAATAGACTATGCTAGAATAGACTCTGATGCCATTCTATTTAAGAATGTTTCTTTTTTCTATGTAATTAATATTAAAACATTTATTTTCTTATTTCGAAAAGCCGATTTTAGGCATATTTCTTCATTGGACGAGACGAAGGCACTGGATCTGGTGGAAAACCAGAGCGACGAATTCCTCGAGCACAACACATGGCAGCTGAGTCGCATCTATCCAAAGGGTTCCCGCATGAACTCCGGCAACTTTTATCCTCTGCCGCTGTGGCGAGCTGGATGCCAGATCAGTAAGACTGTTGTATCCAGATGCACTTGTGATGCTTATGTTTTCCAACTTGTACAGATTTCCACAGCCAGTTTAGTGAAGCATTGGTTACTTACTATGTAATGACGCTGCGTGACTGCGTCATAAGAAGCTGAATTAGCGTCGACCACCTCCTTTATCCAGGCCTGAGACTAGCATTACCACAGCGTGAGCAGTGGAGTTACCTTAGTGAAGTCTTGCTCATTTTTACCTGAATTTGTCAGGTATGGTACTTCACCACTGCCTGTTTGAATTGATGCCTGCCACTATTGAAATATAAGGACTATTGGTATGCCAGTTTCTTCATTTTGTTCATTCGTTGAAAGTTTTTAGATGAATGTTGTGTACGTCACCATGTAGCCTACCATGTGCATGGTGACATAAAGCTTCTTCTGAAGCAGCTAACCAGGCTGGTGTTTACAGAGGCTCCAAACAGATTAAATAATTGAATCATAATATCGGAAAATATCTTTTTTGATGCTATAAAAATATCCTGTTTTATCATTTCTGGTTTCAGTTGCATTGAACTGTCAGACACATGACACACCAATGCTCATGAATCGAGGAATGTTTGAAGACAATGGAAGATGTGGGTTTGTTCTGAAGCCAGAGTTCATGAGAAAAGGTCTGTTAAAGTCATCTACATTTATTCATTCATTCAGAGCATTTAAACAGCTCCTCTTTTTCAGGTAGCCTGAGGTACCGTAGCTCCTCGTGACATTGGATTGTGCAAGTAGTAAACACGCTTGTAGTGTAAGGTAATTGCCAACTCCTTTGTTGAACCCAAGGGAATCTGGCCCATTTGATTCTGGAGCCTGGAGGTAAATGAAATTGAGTTCGTGAGGTTGACGGTTGCATAGTGCTGCAACTTGAAAATTCGTGTTCGGGCGCTTTAGAAGTTCTACCTCGTCGCCATTAGGCCTACTTCTAAGCCCCGGGTTTCGGATTCGATGCGATGCTGCGATGTTACCGACTTTATTTAATACTAGATGTTTGCCCGTCCCTAGACGGTTAAAAACAATTTGAAAATGTCAAGATATGCGTCTTCTCGTGCTATGATTGACATAAGTCTTCTCCCTCTCCCTCCTACCTTCCTCCGTCCCTCCGTCCGTCCCTCCCCTGTACTTCTCTGCTGTCCGTCCAGGGCCGTCCGTACCTCCTCTCCCTTCAACGTCCGTCCGTCCCTCCCCCACGTCTCTCGCGGCGATCGTGCGTGTCCGTCCGTCAGTCCCTCCGTCCTCCATCCGTCCGTCCGTCAGTCCTCCCTCCCTCCCCCGTTCGTCCGTCCGTCCGTCAGTCCCTCCCTCCATCCCTCCGTCCGTCAGATCAGTCAGTCCCTCCCATCCTCCGTCCCTCCCCCATACTTCTCTGCCGTCAGTCCCGGCCGTCCGTATCTCCTTCCCTCCCTTCAACATCCGTCCCTCCCTCACCCACGTCTCTCGCGGCGATCGTGCGTGTCTTCTCCCTCCCACATGTCGTGTTGCATTATCTCGCGTTGCTATGACAACGTCTGTATTTGGATATTGCGATGACGTGGAATGACGTAAGCCATTTGTCGAAAACAGCGGTACAGGCTTCAGAAGCACCTCCAGATGCACGCACGCACGTACGAAGAGAGATTTCGAACTGTTCTGTTATATTATTAATCGTTTATTTAACGACGCCGTCATATCGACGATGATTGGCGTATGTTACTGTCTATTAGCCTTTCTTTCCATATACGGCTCCGAAGTGGGCCAGGGCGAAAGAAAGAAAGGTTAGGGTAACCAGTGGCTCCCCGTCTAAACCTTCCTCCGCCCCCATCGGTGCGTGTCGAGAGGGGGACCGAGGGAGGGTTCCCGTAGTATCATTGAATGATGCAGGCGGTGGCCTGGCCGCCTGTGGGTTCGTAACAATCCGAAACCTGGTCTGTACCTTATCGACCTTCGATCTTTATCATACTCTTTCCTTACTCTCACCTTTCTCTTCTATAAAGATAAGACCGTTGTTTCCACTAGCATTTGTATTAATAACAGATTACACAGTACAGTTACAATTACACATTGAATAAACGAACACAAGCTATGCAATCACTCTCACTTCATACTCATACATTCCCACCACAGAACCAATGTGTGTCTACGATATTAATTAACCTTAATCTTAGTTATACTAGGCAGAGGGTCTATTTACCTTCTATATAATTTCGTTTATTGAAAATAGAAAGTTGACAGACCGCAACTTTTCATTCTCTGTCAGTTTGCATGTACTGACCTGAGAAGTAGCCTATCCCATACCCCACAGTGCATATTTTAATAGATTTGGACTACTGGGACAAAGTCTGCTACTCTACTTTCATTGTTATTGGAAACTAACATTGAAAGTAGAGTAATCACCAAAACTACTGGGACAAATCTTAAAACTACTGGGGCATTTGTCTCGAAGCATTCATGCACAGATCAGACAAGACTCGTCTGGATGTCTCCGCAGACGCTCTGAGCATGCAGCCGAATCTCAGCCGAGTAGTTCCATACAGACCGAGTCTCCATGACTTCCTCTGAATTGAATTCACGATAGGCCTACTTATGCTTCCCTCGTTCACTTACAATCACATGCATCATCTACAGAATCGGAACTCTCCCTCGTCGCTATTCCGTAGTAGGACGACAGACAACTCGATTCTTTCAATAATTGCAGCTCAACGCTTCCTATAGCGCTAGATCCTCGACGCGTGATTGACACTGATTCACACTCGCATTTTCTTCACTATCGTTACACTAAATTCTATTTGCCGACTCTCCATATCCGTAAAAGCTCTTTACTATAATAGCTCAGACTCCATGCACGGCTCGTCCCTTTCCCTTTAGCAGAATATACGGAGGCTGAGCAGGGCTGTTAAAGGCTTGGTTTTTGGTTGTGTTTTTTCAAAACAAAAAGCCAAAAACTGCAAAATTGTTTTTTTGTTTTTTACAAATTTAGAAATTATAAATGCCAAAAATGGCGTCTCTTGGCAATAATTGTTGTAAGGTCTTGTTAATTTCTTTATATGACATTCTCGTAGACCTACGGTTCTATACTGTTCTAGTTAATTTCATTTATGCATCTGATTAATTTGAACGGTATTATGCCATTTTTATGAGTTTTATGATTCGAAAAGGAAAATCTTAAAAACAAAAAACAAAAACAAAGCAACAACAAAAAACAAAAAACAAAAAACCAACTTTTCATTTTGAAAAAACTTGTTTTTTTGCACCTCTGAGGCTGAGTGACACATTTGTATCAGCGTACGTATTCGTTTGGCAGATCCAGGTGACGGCAAAACGACGGCAATAACAGCTTCTTCTTCTGCTCTTGACGTTTCTCACATCTCGTTACCAAACGTAATTCCGTTCTCGAAAACGGGGAACAATCTTCCCGTCTACGGGCTTCGCGATTCGTCCGGACAATCCATCGCTCCATGCTACGACTCTGGTACATATCCGAACAACTCTGAATCCTACGGCGCAACTGGATCCACAGTTTAACGCCAGCTTATGACAACATAGGCCGTTGCCGCCGACAAAGATTATTATTTGGCATATTACAGCTCTCTTAAGTCAACTGTCACGCTGCATTATACCCACGCCAGGTTACTGTGCGTGGTTGAGGCTAGGCGTCTGCTTGTTTCTGATTGGCCGGGAGGCAGACAGTTTAACAACTTACTGGCATTCTGGCAACTCTTATATCTTATCGGGTCGCATCCATACTTACATAATATCTATCGCGGTGTCATAGCGCTATGCATAATGGACCCTTGTAAGGAATTACATTTCTTACACATGGTAAACTTGTAAAGTGTTAGAAGGTCATGATATGGCTGGGAACGATATCTGGGAGAAGGTACCGTAATGCGAATCTGGAAACAGTTAGTGACAATCTGGGGAAAGTTAAGGCAAATCTGGAAAACAGTAGTGCAACTCTGAATAAAGGTAATGCAGATCTGGAAAGAGGTAATGCAAAATCGGGAGACTAAAACAACTGGAACCCAAGTTACTGCGTCCACCATGCCTCCCCTGTTACTGTTTACGATTGATGACGTTTCCTGGTGTTCAGCTTCTATATGAACGTCTGTACTGTTGTAAGGGTGTAGTAACAAGTTTCAGTGGAATTGCTTTGCATCTTGCTTCATTTCAGCATCAGTTCTCTACAAACCAAATGGGCCATATCCTCCTGAATGGAAACGAAAACTTACCATCAAGGTGACTAGAATAATTCTAATTTAATCTAATTATAGTGGGCCAGAAACCCAGGCATTTGCTACTGAAACCATTACTGTTTGAGGCATGGTCAGAGCTGTCTGATTCTAAGAGTATATCCCATGTTTTGCTGTAAGAGTATATCCCATGTTTTGCTGTAATTACTATTAGGGTGGCCCTACTCAGCAGGATTCCTTTATCCCTTCTGGGTTTCCCTTTGCTTGCCAAAGTAGTACCCCTTTTGTGTTTAATGATGTTTTATTTTAATTTGGTTGCAATAAAAGAAGATTTGATTTGATTTGATTTTTTTTAAATGGGAACTAATTTAAAACATGGGTTGATCATGAGCAGAAATTAAACTCGTGGAATTGGATATGGTACCCCAACTCTCACCTTACCTTTAAAATAATACTTTCCTGTACGTTGTACTAATGTAGGCTATGGTTTGCTTACCTTACCGTTACTTTACCGTTTGTGTGCTGTATCATACCATACCCTACTGACCGATGGTCTATAGTATTAATGCACCATACCTTACCTGTTGCTGTTGATTTTGTCCAGGTGATCAGTGGCTATCAGTTACCGAAGCCAGTCAACCAAAAGGATGCGAGCGTTCTTGATCCATTTGTTAAGATCGACATCTGCGGCATTCCCTCCGACATTCAAAAGGGACGCACAAAAACCATTGACGACAAGGGTATATAATCTAATGACTTCTGCAGTTACGTTGTCATGGTAAAATAGTCACTTCAAGTAAGATTGTAGTCAGGGGCTTCTATCCCTATACAGGGTGGGCGCAAGTTGAGCCCAGTGAAAAACAGGGGGAATGTTTCTTTTCAATTTTTATCAAACTTTCGACAAGTTACATAGTCTTTACTCGCAGTCCTATGAAAACCCACTTTTCTTGTGTAAATTAGTGTGAACTGATGACATCGTCCGACTAAGTCGGTCGATTTTGTTAGCACACTGTGCTTAATGTGTTATGGAGTTCTCACACTTAATCGTGCGACATTATCGTCTGCATAGTTGTGACAAAAATAAACTTTTACATTGGTTTCAGCTTAAAAATATGCTTTCACTTACATATTTCATTAACGAAAATACTATGCCATAGTGCATTAATGCTCGACTCAAGTTGAGTAGATTGAAGAATTTGTTGCATTTCGGCGATTGAGAATGATAGAGTTTAATCTACTTAATTCACACCCGTTGACTCGCTTGCTTAAACATTGAATAACATTACCGGTAATCCTCCATTTTAGGTGCTTTAATTATTTTTGCATTGGTATCCATTGTATATGGCCGATTTAAAATGGAAGCTGGATTGATGAAAGAAATCTTTACATAAATAGAAGTTGGATTGATGATAGGCTATGTTAGCAGACAACAGTGATGAATTACAGGCACATTTACCCAGTGGCGTAACTAGGGGTTCGTGCGCCCGGGGGCAAGAATTTCCTGAACATTTTTTTCTAACTTCCGCAAAAATTTCTGATGACCTTTTTTTTGCTTTTCCATCTTCTTTCCATCTTTTTTCTTTTTCCCCATAATAAAACTGCAGCAAGCCTCATTTTGCGCCCCAGGCCTCATTTGCGCCCCCATGCAAAACTCATGTGTTAATAGTAACTTTTTCACTATTCGTGCCTGATTTCTTTGATTTCTTTCACAAAATACATTGTCAGAAGCCTCATTTTGCGCCCCCCCGTCCTGCGCCCCTCGTTACGCCACTGCATTTACCTAATCAGAAATGAGCTAAAACTCACCTCGGCAATATTGGATCTGGGAGAGCGGGGAGGCCCGGCCCGGCATGGGGGGGGGGCGAGGGGAGGGATTGAGCCCGGTTGTTTAGGGGGGATAGCAGCCACTGATTGTAGTTAGAGCTCATGATCGATTGGAGAAGCTTGATCGAAGTCCACTTGGTCAGAGAAACCTGAAATCAGGTTATGGAGGGTACTTGCTAACATACTTGAGGAAAATCCACCAAGTATGCATTGTATGTATATGTAACCCGTCTTACCACATGGTTAGCTATCTTTTCAGTACCATACCATAGTTGGTTACTTTTTTCAGGGTTCCATCCAGTGTGGAATGAAGTCTTGTGCATTGTGATAAGTGGTTTGCAATTAGTAGAATTAGGTTAACTAATTATAATTTTTATAGCATCTTTTACGAACCTCACAGAGGTGCTAAGCATGGCTGTGTAAACGAATCTAAAAGTAAGATTAGGCGTTGCATTTACAGGACATTATACATGATAGGAGATCAATAAATCACATTCTGTTGTTCCTCTCTCGTATGTTGCACGTGTATTTTACTGTATAGGCTAATTTTGCACTACCGTAACTACAATACCTTTTTCTTATCTAACCTTACCATATCTTTTCACCCTAACCCATAATACCTTATCTTAGCTGACCTTATCTTACCATACCTTAATCATCTTACCATACCTTAATCTTCTTACTTCACCCTACTTTTCCTTGCATAACCTAACTTTACATTATATGGTATTTTGCTCTCACAGACCTTGCCTCATTTCTTTTGCTTTACCTCACTAAGCATTAACTTTATCCTAAGTTACTCTAATCCACCTTACCATGAAATGCACCAGAGGGGGCCCGATAGGGCATTGGATAACACACTGGCATAGAGAGCGAGAGGTACCGAGATCGAGCCGTAGGCAGACATGCTTTGTAGGCTGCTATTAGCGCCGTGTATTGCAGGTTGTCTGTTCTGTTAGTAGTTAAGATTTGTCTTCCGTCATTTGTGTTCTTGTGAATTGTTTCAATTGCATAACATGTACAGCGCAGTGCATTTGCAGGCGCTTGATTAAAGAAAAAATATTATATTATATTATTATAGTGTAAGTTATCTTTTCAGTACCATACGCTACTTGTTTACTTTTTCAGGGTTCCATCCAGTGTGGAATGAAGAGTTTGAGTTCGTTGTCAGTTGTCCCGATCTGGCGATCGTGCTGTTCCGTGTCTATGACAACGAGGAGCACAGGAAAGACATCATTGTTGCACAGTATGGTCTCCCGATGAATGCCATGGCAACCGGTAACCTAGCAACTGAACGATCATTGTTTTCTTTTGCTCTGACGAGTCTTTGTTTTTTCACTCAATTGCATATGAGTAATTGAGTGTACCAACAGAGTACAGCAGCCACTGCAATGATAGATTTCTACCCAGAGGAAGTCAAGTAGTGAGAACCAGTGTATTCATAGGTGGTGAGTTAAAAGAAACTCAGTAGGAAGGTATTTTCGAACTGTCCTTTTAAACTCTGCTCAAGTTATTTTTCTAGCTATATATAGTTGCCTCTGTTCATATCCTTTAGAAGCCAAGTTCATAGTGCTTGTGACGGATTCCTGAAATGCACTTTATAAAAGTCAACATACATACATATATATGTACATACATACATACAGAAGTGACTTTATTAATTCCAAAGTCTACAGTTTGACGACAGAGAAATGTGGAGAGAGGCAATTAAATGTGCAGTGGATGGCTGTATCTGTTGGTTTTCAACCGTTACACACAGATGTGATGATATCCTTATTGTGCCTTGTCTTATTATATTCAATATTTCCGACAGTCTGTATTTTTCTGCAGGATACCGGACGGTTCACTTGAAAACGATTAAGGGAGATCCCTTGACTACCGGAACTCTCTTCATACACGTAGCAATAGCACCTGAATAAAGTAATAGGTCAGTTTTCCTTACACTTAGTCTTATTTCCTGTCAGCGTTAGATTGCTGATGCATGTTCTTTTCACCTCCATGCCCATCGTTCAATTCTTGCTGCATCAAGTGAAAGTGGTGACGCGCTGTCAAGCCATGGACAGGTTGCTCCTTTACAGAGTTGTATTTAGTACAGATACAACATTTGTCAGCCCTCATGAATAAGCTGGTGCCCTGCGTTTGGCTTACGAGTGGTGCTTTAGAAATTTGGAAATTACGATTTGTAGCGTGTCACTCGCCCCATAGTGTCAAAGAACAGTAGTATATTAAAAAATCCGTGAGCCAGTCTGAATAACTCATCTGAATTTCTGCCTATGCTTGTGTGGTCTTGCCTGCTTTCACTTAGCTTGTGCTTTGTTGCTGTAACTCTCGTACCTTACCTTATCATTAACCAATTGTTACAAAGAGTATAATAACCTTATACTTTGATGCAACTGATACGAAGTCTTAAATTCAAGAGGAGGCAACTTCACAGAACATTGACAAAATCTTGGTCATTGGGGTTTTTAGTAAATCGAAAGTTCCAGTATGTTAAAAAGCAAGAGGAGGCTCGTGCCTCAATGTAGCTACAGCTATGTTTTCAACCTTGTCTATAACTAAGCAGAGGTTGTTTTTTTGCTTTTAGACTTTGGAAAAGTTCATTAAGGTCAGGATTTCAAAACAGTGAAGAAGACAGTCGCTCTTGTTTGCAAACAGAATTTTCTTATAACATCCTTTCTTCCTTACCAGTCATTTTGTTTTCTACTGTTGCATGATTTCAGATTATGAGCAGTGCATGGAAAACAAAATTATCACATTGTTGAACTGTACCTTTAAATCAAATCAAATCATTTATTTCTGTAACCATCAGATGAGAAAACGAACAATTAAACAATAAGGGAACAGTTTTCCCACTATGTATCAGATTGTGTATGAAAGCATTTATATAGAGCTTTTTGCACATCTTTTTAAAATATAATGGTTATAATTTATTATTATAAGTGCCACATTGTTTTTAGGCAAATGAACCTCTTGAGTCTTACTGATCGAGAACTAGTGTATATGCGTATGTATATATATTTGAACATTTATATAGCACCTTTTCTTTAAGGAAGCTTTCATTGGTGCTGGCTGTCTAACTTACCTGAATGTAGGAGAATGTTTCATTTGACTAATTATGTGTAAAATGATTGAGTTTTTAATCTGTACTGACAAAAGCTCTCAACACACATTTCTTCATTGATTATTATTATTGTTATTATATTTTATTACAAATATGTAAAATCTTATGCTTTGACATTCGACACAGGATATTCTTAATAATTGTGGCTGTATTAATTATAATGGTAATTAATAATTATGATTAAGAAGGTAAGGATAAATAGAGTAGAAGAGGAGCACATTCCCTTCCGTTAGACCCAAGAGGCAACCATGGGCATTAAGTTTTTGCAATTTCGTTTTTCTTAGCCTTGGCATAAGAAGGTCCAGTCCTCTCCTTCACAGCTTTGTCTTCCCACTGACAGTGTAGGGCCTACAGTTGAAGTACTCGTGATATGAGTTCGCCAAGGGGCGCCAGTAGAGCATAGTATTAGAAGAACATAGTATTTGTATTGTATTGTATTGTATTTGAACACTTGTTATAGCGCCCCTACCAGATTGCCCATTCAGAGGCGCTCCATGGCAACATGTAGTAATAAATTATAGTCACTTAAATAAGTTATCAACAGCAATTTCATCAAGTTTCACCAATTGCCTGAGCACAGTTGTTGGACTGTTTTAATATATTTATGTATGCTTGATTTTTAATAAGTTGTTAGTCATCATAAGTTGTTAGTTTAGTCAAGATTGATTATATGATATAATCTGGAGCTTTGTGTTAACCTTATTCTCAAAACAAACTGGAGTGAGCAAATTTTATTACGCTGCATGCAGGCAAATTGAAACACGTGTTGAAAGATAATTTAGTGACACCTAGGCTAGTGTTTCCTTGTGACCATGTGCCTAGACTGGCTCAAGCAGGTAGGCCTACATGTATGAACGTTATGCTAAATTTAAACAGCACTATAAAAAAAGTGCAGTTATTTACCACTACTCAAGTACTAGTGTGACGTAATTTGTGTGACGTAATTTGCGACCAAATGGCCGCGAGCAAATTGGTCGGTTGCAAAAAGGCCGGCGACCAAATGGCCGAGAGCAAATTGGCTGGTGACCAAAAGGCCGGCGACCAAATGGCTGAGAGCAAATTGGCTGATGGCAAAATGGCTGATGACCAAAAGGCCGGCGACCAAATGGCCGAGAGCAAATTGGCTGGTGACCAAAAGGCTTGTAAGTTATCATATTATTATAGTGTAAGTTATCTTTTCAGTACCATACGCTACTTGTTTACTTTTTAAGGGTTCCATCCAGTGTGGAATGAAGAGTTTGAGTTCGTTGTCAGTTGTCCCGATCTGGCGATCGTGCTGTTCCGTGTCTATGACAACGAGGAGCACAGGAAAGACATCATTGTTGCACAGTATGGTCTCCCGATGAATGCCATGACAACCGGTAACCTAGCAACTGATCGATCATCACTTTCTTTTGCTCTGACGAGTCTTTGTCTTTTTCACTCAATTGCATATGAGCAATTGAGTGCAGCAACAGAGTACGACAGCCACTGCAACTATAGATTTCTACAGTGCCCAGAGGAAGCCAAGTAGTGAGAACCAGTTCATTCATAGGTGGCGAGTTAAAAGAAACTCAGTAGGAAGGTATTTTCGAACTGTCCTTTAAACTCTGCTCAAGTTACTTTTTCTAGTTGTCTCTGTTCATATCCTTTAGAGAGACATGTTCATAGTATTTTTGATGGATTCCTGAAATGCACTTTATAATAGTCAACATACATACATACATACATACAGCGCTCGTGAATAAGCTGCTGCGCTGGCTTTTGAGTGGCGCTTTAGAAGTTTGGAGAAAACCATTACGATACATACATGCGTACATACATACAGAAGTGAGTTTAATAATTCAAACCTCCACAGCATGACAACAGAGAAATGTGGAGAGAGGCAATTAAATGTGCAGTGGATGTCTATATCTGCTGGTTTTCAACCCTTACACACAAATGTGATGATATCCTTATTGTGCCTTGTCTTATTGTTTTAATTATTCCAGACAGTCTGTATTTTTCTGCAGGATATCGTACGGTTCACTTGAAAACAATTAAGGGAGATCCCTTGACTACCGGAACTCTCTTCATACACGTAACAATAGCACCTGAGTAAAGTAATAGGTCAGTTTTCCTTACAATTAGTCTTATTTCCTCTCGGTGTTAGATTGCATGTTCCTTTCACCTCCATGCCCATTGTTCAATTCTTGCTGCATCAAGTGAAAATGGTGACGCTCTGTCAAGCCATAAACAGGTTGCCCCTTTCCAGAGTTGTATTTAAGTACAAATACAATATTTATCAGCACTCGTGAATAAGCTGGTGCCCTGCGTTTGGCTTTCGAGTGATGCTTTTGAAGTTTGGAAATTACAATTACAATTTGTAGAGTGTGACTTGCTCCACAGTGTCAAACAACAGTATATTAAATAATCTGTGAGCCAATCTGAATAATTCATCTGAACTTCAGCCTATGCTTGTGTGGTCTTGCCTGCTTTCACTTAGCTTGTGCTTTGTTGCTGTAACTCTCGTACTTTACCTTATCATTAACCAACTGTTACAAAGAGTATAATAACCTTACCTTATACTTTGATGCAACTGATGCACAGCCTTAAATTCAAGTGGAGGCAACTTCACAGACCATTGACAAAATCTTGGTCATTGGGTCGTTAGTCAATCGAAGTTCCAGTATGTAAAAAGCAAGAGGAGGCTCGTGCCTCAATGTAGCTACAGGCCTACAGTTATGGTTTAAACCATGTCTATAACTAAGAAGAGGTTGTTTTTTGCTTTTAGACTGGAAAAGTTCATTAAGGTCAGGATTTCAAAACAGTGAAGAAGACAGTCGCTCTTGTTTGCAAACAGAATTTTCTTATAACATCCTTTCTTCCTTACCAGTTATTTGTTCCTAGTGTTGCATGATTTCAGATTATGAGCGGTGCATGGAAAACAAAATTATCACATTGCTGAACTGTACCTTTCCCACTATGTATCAGATTGTGTATGAAAGCATTTATGTAGAGCTTTTGCACATCTTTTTAAAATATAATGATTATAATTTACTATAAGTGCCACATTGTTTTTTAGGCAATTGAACATCTTGAGTCTTACTGATCGAGAACTAGTGTATATGCATATGTATACATTTGAACATTTATATAGCACCTTTTCTTTAAAGAAGCTTTCATTGGTGCTGAGTACATGGCTGTCTAACTTAGGAGAATGTAGGAGAATGTTTCATTTGACTAATTATCATGTAAACTGATTGAGCTTTTAATCTGTACTGAAAAGAGCCCTCAAAACACATTTCTTCATTGATTATTATTATTATTGTTACTATATTTTATTACAAGATATGTAAAATCTTATGCTTTGACATTCGACACAGGATATTCTTAATAATTGTGTCTGTATTATTATAATGGTAATTAATAATTATGATTAAGAAGGTAAGGATAAATAGAAGAGAAGAGTAGCACATTCCCTTCCGTTAGCCCCAAGAGGCAACCATGGGCATGAAGTTTTTGCAATTACGTTTTTCTTAGCCTTGACATAAGAAGGTCCAGTCCTCTCCTTCACAGCTTTGTCTTCCCACTGACAGTGTACAGTCGAAGTACTCGTTACATATGAGTTCGCCAAGGGGGCGCCAGTAGAACATAGGGGCCGTCCATAAATGACGTCACGCACCGAGGGTCGGGGGTCGGAAATTTGTGACGATGTGTGACATGGGGTGGGGTCTGAGAAGTGTGACGTCACACCAGGTCTATGTTATGAAATTTAGCAATTAGCAACAATTTAATTTTAATAATAACAGCACTAATTTTGAGCTTTAAATTTTCATTATTTTTTAATTATTTTAATGTATACGGGCACCATTATTAATAATTTTTAATTATTTCAATATTTGGTCACCGTTAGATTTTAAAATAGTCATGCTTTCCCTATTTGTTCCATGAAGGAGCATTTTGCTTCGCCATGGAAATTTGGTTTTAGGGGTCAGAGCTTTGTGACGTCATTTTCAGAGGGGGTGTTACTTTTTGTGACGAGGGGCAGGGGGTTAAAATCGGCCAAAATTGCGTGACGTCATTTATGGACGACCCCATAGTATTATAAGAACATAGTAATAAAGTCACTTAAATAAGTTGTCAACAGAAATTTCATCAATTTTCATCAAGTTTCACCAATTACATGAGCACAGTTGTTGGACTGTTTTAATATATTTATGTATATTTGATTTTTAATCAGTTGTTAGTCATCATAAGTTGTTAGTTTAGTGAAGATTGATTATATGATATAAACTCCGAGTTTTTTGTTAACCTTATTCTCAAAACAAACTGGAGTGAGCAAATTTTATTACACTGCAAGCAGGAAAATTGAAACACGTGTTGAAAGATAATTTAGTGACACCTTGGGTAGTGAAGGGTAGTGTTTCCTCGTGACCATGTGCCTAGACTGGCTCAAGCAGGTAGGCCTACATGTGTGAACTTTATACTAAATTTAAACAGCACCATAAAAATTGCAGTTATTTACCACCACGGTACTCAAGACTAGTACATGTAGGCTAGCTGGATTCTTAGGTTGAATACTAAGTACTTGGAGAGTAGGGAGGAAGAGAGCAAAATGGAGGAAGAGGGGCAAAATGGAGGGTAGGGAGGAAGAGAGCGAGAAAACGGAGGAAAGGGAGGAAGAGAGAGAAATGGACAGAAAAGGGAGGAAGAGAGCGAAATGGAGGAAAAGGGAGGAAGAGAGCAGAAATGGAGGAAAGGGAGGAAGAGAGCGAAATGGAGGAAAGGGAGGAAAGAGAGCGAAATGGAGGAAAAGGGAGGAAGAAGCGATATGGAAGGTCGGGAGGAAGAGAGCAAAATGGAGGTAAAGGGAGCAAGAGAGCGAAATGGAGGAAAGGAAGGAAGAGCAGAAATGGAGGAAAGGGAGGAAGAAAGCGAAATGGAGGAAAGGGAGGAAGAGAGCGAAATGGAGGAAAGGAGGAAGAGCGATATGGAAGGTAGGGAGGAAGAGAGTGAAATGGAGGAAAGGGAGGAAGAGAGCGAAAAGCAGGAAAAAGGAGGAAGAGACCAGGAAATGGAGGAAAGGGAGGAAAAGAGAGGGAAAATGGAGGAAAGGGAGGAAGAGAGCAGAAATGGAGGAAGAGAGCAGAAATGGAGGAAAGGGAGGAAGAGGAGAAATGGAGGAAAGGAGAAAGAACAAGAGATCAGAAATGGAAGAAAGGGAGTAAGAGAGCGAAATGGGGAAAAAGGGAGGAAATGGAGAGAGAAATGGAGAAAGGGAGGAAGAGGAAAAAGAATGGAGGAAAAGGGAGGAAGAGAGGAAGAAATGGAGCAAGAAGGAGAGAAGAGCAGAAATGGAGGAAAGGAGGAGGAAGAGAGCAAAATGGACAAGAAAGAGGAAGGAAGAGAAACAAAATGGAGGTAAGGGAGGAAGAGAGCAAGAAATGGAGGAGAAAGGGAGGAAAATGAGAGCGAAATGGAGGAAAGGGAGGAGAAGAGAAGCGAAATGGAGGAAAGGGGAAGAGTGTGAAATGGAGAAAAGGGAGGAAGAAGAGCAAAATGGAGGAAAGGGAGGAGGAAGAGAGCGAAAATGGAGGAACAGGAGGAAGAGAGCAAAATGGACAAAAGGGAAGAAGAGCAAAATGGAGGTAAGGGAGGAAGAGAGCGAAATGGAGGAAAAGGGAGGAAGAAGAGCAGAAATGGACGGAAAAGGAGGAAGAGCAAAATGGAGGAAAGGGGGAAAGAGTGTGAAATGGAGAAAAGGAGAGAGAGAGAGCAGAAATGGAGGAAAGGGAGGAAGAGAGGCGAAAATGGAGGAAAAGGGAGGAAGAGAAAATGGAGAAAAAGGAGGAGAAAAAGAACAGAAATGGAGGAAAGGGAGGAAGAGAGAAAATGGAGGAAAGTAGGGAGGAAGAGAAGGAAATGGAGGAAAGAAGGCAGAAAATGGAGGAAAGGGAGGAAGAGAGGCGAAATGGAGGAAACAGGGAGGAAGAAGAGGAAATGGAGGAAAAAGGAGGAAGAGAGCAGAAATGGAGGAAAAGTGAGGAAGAGAGCGAAATGGAGGGAAAGGGAGGAAGAGCTAAATGGAGGGTAGGGAGGAAGAGAGCAAAATGGAGGTAAGGGAGGAAGAGAGCGAAATGGAGGAAAGGGAGGAAGAGAGGTGAAATGGAGGAAAGGGAGGAAGAGAGCGAAATGGAGGAGAAGTGAGGAAGAGAGCGAAATGGAGGAAAAGGAGGAAGAGAGATCAAAATGGAAGAAAGGGGAGGAAGAGAGCGAAATGGGGGAAAGGGAGGAAAAGAGCATGAAATGTAGGAAAAGGGAGGAAGAAGAGCGAAAAGGGAGGCAAAGGGAGGAAGAGAGCGAAATGGAGGAAAGGGAGGAAGAGAGCAGAAATGGACGAAAAGGAGGAAGAAAGCAAAATGGAGGTAAGGGAGGAAGAGAGAGCCAGGAAATGGAGGAAAGGGAGGAAGAGAGCAAAGGGAGGAAAGGGAGGAAGAGTGAAATGGAGGAAAAGGGAGGAAGAGAGTGAAATGGAGAAAAGGGAGGAAGAGAGGAGAAAATGGAGGAAAGGGAGGAAGAGAGAGCAAAATGGAGGAAAAGAGGAGGAAGAGAGGGAAATGGAGGAAAAAGGAGGAAAAAGAACGAAATGGAGGAAAGGGAGGAAGAGAGCGAAATGGAGGAAAGGGAGGAAGAGAGCGAAATGGAGGAAATGGAGGAAGAGAGGTTCAGAAATGGAGGAAAGGGAGGAAGAGAGCGAAATGGAGGAAAGGGAGGAAGAGAGGAAATGGAGGAAAAAGGGAGGAAGACAAAGAAATGGAGGAAAGGGAGGAGAGAGAGCGAAATGGAGGAAAGGAGGAGGAAGAGAGAGAGAAATGGAGGATAGGGAGGAAGAGAGCGAAATGGAGGAAAGGGAGGAAGAAACAGAAATGGAGGAAAGGGAGGAGGAAGAGAGCGAAATGGAGGAAAAGGGAGGAAGAAAGGAAATGGAGGAAAGGGAGGAAGAGAGCGAAATGGAGGAAAGGGAGGAAGAGAGCGAAATGGAGGAAAGGGAGGAAGAGAGCGAAATGGAGGATAGGGAGGAAGAGAGAGAAATGGAGGAAAGGGAGGAAGAGACAGAAATGGAGGAAAGGGAGGAAGAAGAGCAGAAATGGAGGAAAGGGAGGAAGAGAGCAAAATGGAGGTAAGGGAGGAAGAGAGAGGCAGAAATGGAGGAAAGGGAGGAAGAGAGTGAAATGGAGGAAAGGGAGGAAGAGAGCAAAATGAAATGGAGGAAAGGGAGGAGAAAAAGAGAGAAATGGAGGAAAGGAGGAGGAAGAGAGCGAAATGGAGGAAAAAGGAGGAAGAGAGCAAAATGGAGGTAAGGGAGGAAGAGAGCGAAATGGAGGAAAGGGAGGAAAGAAAGTGAAATTGAGAAAAGGGAGGACCATGGCTCTATTTCGCGAGCGCTGCGTCGTATCAGAGGGGTTGTCCAGAGATCGATGTCCTCGGCGATCCGAATTCGGTTGCCAGAGCGAGCACACTGAGAGAGAGGGGCAGAACAGCTGCTAGCCTGCTACCGTGGGTTTCATTTAGGATAAGAAAGCTTGGAAGGCTTAGGATCGGCTGGACCAAATTAGGATGTTCTAACCAAAAGCGGTTAAAGCGCTACTTTGCCCCACAAAGTGGTGGTGACCAAACCCATGTTCTATCCACTCTCCTATTCTCTTTCAGGACTTTCCTTCTCCCTAGCCTACCCTTGCCAAAAATAACCATGTCATGTCAATAAATTTCAGCAGAGTCAAAAGTGGTGGTGACCGGACACCAGTCACACCACCGTCGCAATGCAAAGTAATGCCCATGGATATCGCCCGATGAATTAATTGAAAACGAGCAGGTTCGAGACATTAATTGCTATTATGAGATCAACGGGGGCCCGTGGCGCATTGGATAGCATCTGGCACAGAGACCGAGAGGTACCGAGTTCGAGCCCCCGTTGGGCGGATATGCTTTGTAGGCTGCTATTAGCGCCGTTTGCTGTCTGTTCTGTTAGTAGTTAAGATTTAAATTGCATAACATGTAAATGTACAGCGCAGTGCGTTTGTCAGGCGCTTATTAAAGAAAAGATATTATTATTATTATTATTGTTGCCTTGCCACAGAGAATCGCGTCCATTATTTTACATTAATTTTAACGCGCACAGATAAGACCCGGCACTGATGTGTATTAATACAACTGGATTGATAAAGCTTCGGATATTGGTCTATGGCAGACGGCGAATCACACGCAGCTTCCGGTCAGGGCAGCTAGGCTCAAAGACCTTACATATAAAATATATGTAAGGTCTTTGGCTAGGCTTAATTTGGCCTGAGCTGCCCCAGGGAATCCTGGGATTTGCCCCAATGAATCCTGGGATTTGCTCCAAATAAGCCTGAGATTGCCCTTACTGAGCGATAATCCGAACTTTCATAGCCATTTAGCTATCCAGTAACTATTAATAGAGATCACTGAGACCCGGCCTCCTAAAACCTCTCCGCATGGTGTCACTATAATGCAAAAATTTCATGTAATCCGTAATGCGGAAACAGCTGCATCGGGTGACTCTATCGAATTTATAGTCGTTGGTTGCACTTCTGGTAAATCGTGAGACACATCAACAAATCGACCAAGTTGTGATTAATTTTGCCGAATTTGGACGGATTTACAGAAATGGGTGTCCAGATAGAAACGATAAAAAACGGAGATGGTAATGCATTATACGCGATCAATGCAAGCGTGTAGCTGCTGGGTCTTGTTAGAAGAATGCACGGTAATTTATATAGCGGTTAGATGCGTAGCAGGGTGTGTAGTCTGCATTTCTTAAGTAAACAATGTATACCCTGAGAGAGATTAAGTGAGAAAATTCTGAGCGACGTTTTAATGCAGGATCGCACACCCATCGAGTACCTCAAGAACTCATGGAATTGATATGAACTGTATTCGCAGTTTTGTTAAACGTAACGTGCATTTCAACATGGCACTGAGTTTCCACATAGGGCGTTTACTTCTTATTGTACCCTTTCAGTGTTCGAAACCGTATCACAGTGAGCCAGTATCGAAAGTTTTGGTTCCTTCCAAATAATTATTCAAGCAGCTCTTTCATACTTAAATGATCAGACTTCACGAATCTATTGCCACATTGAATAGGCGCTTTATAAATTTGCTATAAACTATGCATTACATTACAATTGCATTCTTTCTTTTTGCATTTGTATTTAGGTTGTACATATCCCAAGGATGGTCAGTTCGTTGTGGTACATTATACAGGTGAACAAACATTTGCATGGACATTGTAATCAAACTAAAAACTTCAATAGTGCTGTTATCATAATCTATAAGCCACAGTAAAATATCGTAGTCCACTGTCCCAATCGAAGTCTTGGAATCTCATCTGTCCCGCTTGAGCTGTGGTTATGGTAACCAGCAGTGGGTAAGGGGAAATCTGTGGGCTAGAATTAATTGTTTAGAAACAATGTGTGTCCGGTGGAAGTTGTACCAGTTTGGAGGAAAGACCTACTGCTTGAGCAAACTGCATGGTGAAATTTAATCAATGGGAAGTAGTTTGAAAAGTCCAGGTTATAGTCCAGCCTGCAAACCACAAGATTACAACCTTATTAACAAAATGTTAATTACATAATTTACCTTAGCTGTCCAGCCTTTTCAAGATTACAACCTTATTAACAAAATGTTAATTAATAATTTAACTTAGCTGTCCAGCCTGCAAACCATGCCCTTATTAACAGCAGTGGGTAAGGGGAAATCTGTGGGCTGCAATTAAATGTTATAGAAACAATGTGTGTCCAGTGGAAGTGTGTACCAGTTTGGAGGAAAGACCTCCTGCTTAGAGCAAACTGCATGGTGAAAGATTACAACCTTAATCAATGGGAAGTAGTTTGAACAAGTGAATCCCAAAATGAAGTTATAGTCCAGCCTGCAAACCACAAGATTACAACCTTATTAACAAAATGTTAATTACATAATTTACCTTACCTATCTTACCTTACCTTGCATATTCTTAAAAAGGTTGTTAATTGGCTTTGGTACAAATTTATGTTTTTAACATACTGCCCTAGAAAAGCTTATAAACGGTCGATCTGCGGTTGACCTTCAAATCTGTTATCTGTAGCAAGACTATGCAGTGTATAATTATGCTTACATTACAGTGCCAATAATTAGCCTTTTATTTTCTTTGCAGTTTTTTAACATATAAGTGGTTCTAAATCACACAAATCTTTTGTCGCATAACGTTACTGTACGTTGAACAGGTACGCTGGTGGATGGCAAGAAATTCGATTCATCAAGGGATCGCGGTCGACCATTCACATTTCAGATTGGCAAAGGACAAGTAATTAAAGGTCAGTTGAAGTATTTCTTTTCTTTCAATGTGTAATTGTAATCTCCAGATTTCATTGCTGAAAAGAGTTAAGTAATGGGAACCAGCTTATTCGTAGAATGCTTAGTGAAGAACAAAATCAGTGAGGCAAGCATGGTCAGGTTTGGTTCTGAGTTGAGATCCAGAATCTGTTCTAATGCTCTAATAATAAAATGCAAAACTCGCCTCTTGCAGGACTTTTGTGTGCAAAGAAAAAATCTTCAAGCTTTCATTGTGCTAGTTCTGATGGTTGCTCTATGCTGTCCAACTTTCTTTTCTATAGTATCTGCAGGCATGATGAACTACAGTTTTACTAGCCAAAGCAAGGCTAATTCAGATTTTCAGACTGATCGCAGCCACGACTTCTGCAAAAGACTGATGAATGAAGCAAAATACTGTGTTATCACTTGGATGTAACCTACTTCCATTGCCACAGCCTTGGGTT
Source organism: Aporrectodea caliginosa (assembly GCA_020284085.1). Classification (NCBI taxonomy): domain Eukaryota; kingdom Metazoa; phylum Annelida; class Clitellata; order Crassiclitellata; family Lumbricidae; genus Aporrectodea; species Aporrectodea caliginosa. The sequence goes on along the minus strand of JACEVL010000180.1, from coordinate 266,011 downwards.
ACTACCCGCAGGCAGTTGTTGTAAAACCACTGCGGCCAACTTCAGTAATTACGTAGTTTTCTATGATGCAAGTCAATATTGAAAGTGCACTTTGAGGTCGAAGGATGCTAATGTGATTTTGGGCAGTGAATGTTCCTTTTGGGGTGATGGATCCCCTTTTAGGTTGTTGATCTCATAACTCAGTACAGTACAGGCATTGGATCTCACTCAAATCAGAGGTGCCAGATCTCAGATCCAGCAGAATTTAACCAGTGTACGTAGGTGAAAATATGGATCTCAAGTATTTCAAGAACTGAAAAGAATGTTTTGTCAGTTGTTACAATAAGTTGATTTGTAACTTTGTTTATTTTTGTCTTTTTTTTCTTTCAGGATGGGACGAAGGAGTAAAAAAAGTAAATATCTCGTGACTTGTTATTTCCTATTGTTGCACGATGAAAGGAAAGGAAAGGTAACGTAAAGGTAGTTCTAAGTCAAAGGATCTTTTGACTGCAGTGCAAACATAACGACAGCAATCCACCAACAGAATACTTTAACTTGTGGTGTCACTACCACTTTCCACAGCTATTTCTCTCTATTTATTAGGCCCCTTAGATGGCTCGAAACAGCCTAAAGTGACATCCTCAGTGTATGTTTAATGTTTGTTTGTGTATGTATGTATGTATGTATGTAGAACTTTCCACTGACTGGTTGTGACTGTTGACTTTTGTTGACCTGTTCTGTTGTTGTCTGTTGCTGCAGATGAGTGTTGGCCAACGAGTGACGTTGACCTGTCCGCCCGACTATGCCTACGGCAAACGTGGATATCCAGGAGTATATCCTTTGTTCCTTTATGTAATGCTGTTTCCAGTGGGAGGATATTTAATAGGAGTAAAATCTCAGAGCTGTTTGTATGCATGCCTGTATGTATTTAGGTATAGATATATATGTATATATGATATGTATGTTTATATATGCATTTATGCAATAACTATGCATCTGTAGATATATACATGTATATATGTGCGTATATTTGTATGTGTACATGGGATTACGGGTATAGATGCATGTATGTATGCATGGTATGTGTTTATCTGAGCTTTTTATTGTGCTTTCAATGAGCATGGGATCTAAACATACAAAGAAATTGTAACTTGAGCTAAGTTTGAAGCTACAGTATTTTATTATGGTTCATTAGCTACATATGCTGTCAGTTGCAGTGGGTAAGCAAGTTGAAACAGATGTTGATTAGTCAAAATGTGACAAATGATTTATTAATTTAAATTTGGAATAAGACAAGCTTGGATAAAAATGTTCTTTCTAAACATTGAGGCCTTGTACCTAGGACCATGATTAAACTGTTAAATTTAAATTGCTTTTAATTTAGCCTAAAGCAGAAGAAGTTATCACCAGAATTATAAAGTCCAGTGATCCAATAGTTTCTTCAATAACTCTGTTAGTTTAGTTTTTTAGTTGGTTATCTGTTGAAGGTTCTGCTTTCCAACCTACACGTATATGCTACATAGTTAACAAAACAGCAATGGTTAACTGACAGCATATGTAGCTAATAGGTAACAAAACAGGTTTATCCAGAGCTAATTGGTGATTGAAAATCTGGAAACTGTGAACTTGATCTGTTTTTCCTTGACCTTTCTTACTATTCCGCCCGATGCAACCTTGATCTTCGACATCGAACTTCTGAGTCTGCAGTGAATGGGAAAATGGAAACCTCACTCTCCAATTTACGTCTTCAATTTGTTGTAAGAATTCGATAGGTGCCACCGATGTGAACACAATTCTTTGTGTTGTTTCTGTTGTGACGGACATTATGTATATAAATTATGCTTGTCCTATGTTAGCCTAATTTTGGAATAGGACTGTGTTGAACAAACTTTGACCAAGTATCACACCGTGTGTCCAACAATGACCTTCTTTCAGGCTTTATTGGCCTAGCTTTTTAACTTTGTTGGCCCACAATTGGCCTAAAGTCAGACTTTGCTGGCTTGACACTGAATAATAATACTCCAAGCAGACCTGTGTAGTGCCAGGCATCAGTCAGTGGGTGCTCCTAAGCCACATTGGTGTGTATATGCCATATTCTAAGGCGAGTATGGTCAAAAGCCAAGAGGGAAATTCGAGAATTAAAATGTTGCCCTAATAGCCTAGTATCGGATTTTGTTGGCACATGTACAGCATTTTCATTTCATGGCTGGAAAAAATCAACTATCTGCTAATATAGCAGTCCTTTGGCCTATACCTAGACATAAATGTTGCCTTTCGAAGTACGGTGTCTGCTCAATAGTCTTGTGGTTAGCGTGATGGATTTGGGGTTCAAGTCCCTGCCAGAACACGAAAATATTGCCAAATTTCTTCCACTGGCTTCCATGTGTGTGTACAATGTACATGTGCATTCACGTAGATACACTGTATGTATAAAAAATGTATGTAAAGAATTTATTATCGGTTTACTTATAAAAATAAAAACAAATTATGTTCAAATAGTTTGTGTACCTAAAGTCATTACCGTAAGTTTGTTGCGTTGATGAAAATTTCCTTTGCAAAGACATCATATATAATTATACGCTTACATGTATTTGAGCATTGAACTGAAAATGAAGTGTAGCTATTTTAAATATACATACAAATAACTTAGCATAAATAAACACATTTCAGTAATAGATTTGTTTAGTTTATGTATGGATGTTCTTTATGTGATCATAAATGCCATTTTAGTGGATTTTTTTAGTCTAGTGATTTGCTTGGTGGGCTGTCACTCAGAAGTTTGAGGGTTAAAATCGTCACTAGGGCAGAAATTTATTTAGGGATTTTGGTTCCACTTGGGCCCAGCCAACTCAGCCATTATTACACTGACCATAGACATTGTTATTGGGAAGATAAGGTGGCAAGGGAGAGGGGTGACTCTGTATACAGTTTCAAGGGACTGCTCTTTATCATGGGTTGCTCGATAGTGTAGTTGGCGGTGCTGGACTGGACTGTGAAACAACAGGTCGGGGTTCAAATCCCCGCGACGGCAGAAATTTGGTTTGAAATTTCTCTTCCACCTGCTCTCCCTAGCCAATTCCACTATAATGATTACACTGACCGTACACTGTCGGTGGGAAGATGAGATGGCGAGGGAGAGGACTGGTCAACCGCCCTCATATGACGAGGCTAAAAAATGAAGTTGCTAACACTTCATACCCATGGCTGCGTTAGGGTTAGCTTAATGGACCGCTATTCTTCTTTATCATGGAATTTCTTTAAGGCAGTGCCATAAACAGTAGTCAACACATATTTTCAGAAACATCATGCAGCCATGCACAAAGAAATGCTAACCATTTTTTCCTTTGTATTATTTGATAAAGAAGCTACAAAATTTTACTTGTGTAACATGCTATCATAGGTATCATGCTGATTTCAAATGGTACAAAGCAACACTGCCAATTTAACATGGCATATATAGCAACACTGAATATTGTGTTCTTAGCACTGGATTTCAGATTTGTGATTTAAGCAGAACTTCACATATTAAGTTTAAATTACAGTAACAGTTTTAATTTAAATACATTTCATTAGAAGTTTGAGTTATAACAACTTTAAAAGAGCAGTTTACATCAGATTCTTAATCATAAATAGGAACTGTAAAAGAATTGCTTGCTTGAAATGTGCTATAGATTTCTAGTTCAAAATTGCAGACATTTTACGAATTTTAAGCATTTAAGCATAAATTTATAAAAAAACGAACTGAACATAAATTCATCTTTAAATTTGTAAAAACGTAATTTGAACATAAGTGCTATATGACAATTAATTTGTAAATGTTTGATTTCATAAAATGAGTCAAAAGTTAAATTTTATAAAAATAATACTGCAGAATCGCATGATCTCTTGAGTCAGATATGGTGTCTTTATGTCTAAATGCAGAAATGCAGAAAATTGTAGGACAATTATTGTTGATAAGCATAATAATTTGCTGTATGTTCTGTGCTACTGGGTAAATTAGGTTCTACTGTGCCGAGACATTACGACTGTAGGCCACAGGGACTGTACATTATTACCTATTATTTTTAACAAGTAGTTTCCAGACATATAATTATGCTTTTATGAATGTAAGCCACAGCAATTTGAATATCAGACAATTGATGTTTATACGCGTTTTTAGCTACATTAGTCTGCTGTTTCTAAACAATGCTTTTAAGAGTGTAGGTACAGTGACCGTGCTTAACAACCAGGCATTTAGTGTTTCTCTTGAAGCGGTGCTATACGAGTTTGCATTTACAACTACGACGAGCATTGCTCTAATCGCATTAGTGTCTAGTGTTAGGAGAGATTAATTCTAGACACGCCCACTGTACTAGTGGATGTTTATGGAACGTTGACCTTGTACTTGGAGTACTGGATTTGGTCATCAAAGCCGTCGTAGCAAGGACAGGCCGCTGTCTTCGTCCAAGTCTTCCACTGATTGGTCGGCCACTTCCCCACTTCACTCTCCACCTAATAAACAAATGAACATACACAAGGAAATAAACAACTTCATAAATGAGCAAGTAAATATTGTAATTGTTATTGAACATTTGTATAGCACCACTCAAGATTCAGAGGCGCTCCCGACCCAGGTCAGTGCTGCTCTGACAAATAATATGGTCTTCAGGCATTTCTGAACAGAGGAAGAGAAAGGCTGAGGAGCTCAAGACGCAATTCATGCGGAAGGTGGTTCCAACTAGAGGGCCCCAATATGTACCATTAACCTCTGTGCTTGCTGGAGTCAGTTCACATACTGGTGGCTTAATTCAGAGGTTTTAAATCTTGGGCTAGCATGGTTTGTACACGGGGACCTTGCGTGGCGACACACCCATTCACCCGGGCAGTGGTGGTGAAAGATATCACCCGATCAAAGCATTGAAAAATAAACAGGATCAAGGCCATTTGGTCACAGAAAAACGTGTACATTTACATTTAAATATCAATCAATCAATCAATCAATCAATTTCGTTTATTCACAACACCAAGCTGACAGGTCGCACTTGTTACAGGTAACAGCTAGGATTTTGATTCCTTTATAATGTCTTTCCCATCAACCAATATATCCTTCAACTATAATATACTACCTATAAATCAAAATATCCTATAACCATGATATCCTTCCTATCTACCAACATTCATTCATTCAGAGCATTTATATAGCACCCCGTCAAGAAGCTACTCAGAATATATCCTATAATATCCGTACTATCAACCAAAAATCCTTCAACAATAAATGTCCTTTGTATGAATCATAGTATCCTATCAAACAAAATATCCTGCATATAACAGGAAGTTTTTAATTGCTGGCAAAGTGTTCACCATGGAATAATACATTTACTTATAAAATCTTCCAGCAATCCCAGCATCTTTTAGTATTTACGATAATTGAAACAAATTTAATTAAAAAATATAAGGTACAATAATAATGATGTATAAAAAATAATATTTTTCTATCAAGCACTGGGATCTACATGTCATTCAAGATATCTTGCACAATGAATCTGCACTTCAATCATAAGACCAATCAAAGCTTCCAACCTGCCACTGCATTTCTTTTGTCCATGGTATCTCCGGCTCAAGCTCAGTCGTGACGGGGAACGAGTATGGTCCAGGTGGATCAGCCAGCTCAGACGACCACTGTGATGCAAAGATCATGTCTGGATGACTCGAGTCATACATGAGTCGTCGTCCACTTGGTGTCGTGATGACATCCTTGAAAGGGTCAATGTAGCGTGCTCGATCGTCCTTGTGAACAACCGTCTCCCGGTAGACACAGGGATACGCGGTCGACTGGAAGGCGGCTGGGTTGCGTCCAGTTAACTCGCAGGGGCGTGCCAGCTGACGCAGGTCTTGTTCCCTCTTTCCGTCAAATGTCTTAGTCAGGCAGCAACCCTGAGACAAACAAAACACATGATAAGGTAAGGAAGTATGTAAGGTAGATAAAGTTCTAGGGGTAAAGTAAGGCTAGGCAAGGTACAAGAATTGCATAATGTAAGGCACTATGCAAGATACAGTATTACTACATGCACATAAAATAAGGAAAGGTAATGTCGTAGGAAAGTTACTAGGTAAGGTGAGGTATAATAAAATTATGTAAAGTAAATTGTAAGGTAAAGTATAGTTAAGTTAAGGTAGTAGATATGCAATCTACTAGGTAAGGTAAGGTATTAGAAATGTATGGTAAGTACCACGTAAAGTAAAATTACTCAGTTACTACATCCTTCTAATAGCTCAGCAACCTCCAGGTTTAAATAAAACTGCTAAAAAGCCACAGGAGAACAGATTGTCAATGGACTTACAGATTCTTCTGCAGCGCCACATAGTGGTCGACATAGGAGCTCCTTGTTTCTGCAATAAAGATACACAACCAGCTTGGTGCTACCCAAAACAGACAACCAGAAAAAGCCCAAAATAGAACACAACCAGACCATGTTGCAAGCCTAAAATAGACCACAAACAACCCAATGTTGCAAGCTCAAAATAGACCAGTTGTGGTCTATATTGGGTTTACAAGTAGGCCAATATAGACCACAGCTGATGCAATGTTGTAAGTCCAAAACAATTGTTTCAAAGCTGCATTGTTATTGTGGTTTGCAACATTATTTTGTACATGCTACAGCCATGTTGCTGCTTAGTTAGCAGAATGCCTGTACAGACTATTGTTAGAAGATGCAATTATCATATTAAAAATGTCTCATTATATTTCTTATACTGCATTATGAACATGTTTAAGATGCACAAATGTGAATATGAATGTAAATTCCTTTGTCCCATCTCAGACTTAAACCAACCACTGGTAAACAGTGTGGCTCAGCTAGCAGGACATGTGGGCCTTTTTGAGGTTTTCCTATTGACACTTGTAACATAGTCTTCATGTATCAGTGTACAGGTGTATCTGAATTTTCGTGGTGGCCATTGAAGTTTGTGTACAGTTCAGATAGGTCTTGAAATGTTCACAAAGTTTTTGCCTGAGCATCCACATGTAAACTGTCACACCGTAAACCAGTTCTTGTACATTAGGTGTACCTCAACATTCATATATTACACACGCTTAATGTACAGCTTCTGTGACTTATAAGTACCAGAACCCAAGCGTAAATTACAAGAAATGTAACAGAGTCAAAGTTGTATTTGAACGTACAGCTCCTGTGACTTGTAGTACTGGTCCCAGTGATAGTTGTCTGTGTACTCTGTACCATATCCTGGTTTGTATGTCGTGTTGTACCCAGGTTTTGTCAATGGCAGTTCCATCCTTTCCACAGCTCACAAATTGCCCTCTGAAATGGAAATGTAAGATAAATATATTGTAACTGCACACGTGTACATCATATCTTCATGAAAACTCCTCATGTCTGTAAGGTGGCAATTCCATGAAATTCACCATGCACGCACGCACACATGCATGCACGAATGCACACACACTCACACAAACACAATCATGGTGATGCTGGACAATACTTTCACTTTGACCCCACATAAAAAAATGTTTCCAAGATCTCTATCACATCAGGGCAATACATCACATAAGGTCTGCTCTTAAAAGACATGTCACAGACCATCGCCTGGTGTCTTCCGTACACACCTTCATTAACCCTTTAACGCCGAGCTGCATATGGTTTCCCATACATTTTAGTACACGCTCGGCGTTAAAGGGTTAAGCCAACTTGGTTTTTGCAGGGATCTCAGATTTTGAACTCAACAGGCTTCAGTGCATCCAACATTCTCAGGCTCATGTGGTGCTGCATGGATATTCTTGTACGAACTCCTTAACCCAGCTTGGTCAGATGCATTGGTTTCCTGTAGACTGTAGAATTCAGAATAAGACTGAAACTGACCTGTAAAATCCTTACAGCGAGCACTCCTAACGTTACACTAGGATCTAGTACTCTGAGAGTACTGAGTACTCTTCAGGTATGGGTCTTTTTGTTGAACGGAATCGACTGCCAATTAATGTTTCTCCAGTGCTCTGTCTCTTTAGCTTCCTTCAAGCGGTTCTTCAAAGCTCATTATTTTTCATTAGCTTTCAAACATCTGGATATCCAACTCCACTTCACGTTACAACTGCATGGCCGCATTAAGGCTAGTGTGGGCCCAGGTGCTGTGATAACCTTCCAAAGGTCCCCCTCTGGAAACCACCGGTCCACCACGCACATTTTTTTATAAAATGCGGGCCCCTCAAAACTGCGGACCCGGGTGCTGCAGCACCCCGCCCTCTTAATACGGGCCTGGCTAACTGACCAACAGTGACTTAGATTCGCATTTCTGTGGGACTTGAGTCACTTGACACGCGTTAGAAATTTTCGCAACAGTAAAAATTAATCCTGTGTGCTTCGATCAGTAGCGTTTTTGCACTGTTTATATTACGTACCGATTTAGAACTATTGGTTTCTTATTACTAGATTAATATAACATATTTACAACAAAATATTAGAATTTGACTACTGAAACATAAGAACACTGGCGACCAGACCAATATTTACCAGCTGCACCGTTGTCATGGAGATGGCGCCTATCAGTTCAAGACCGCTGTTAGGCGTAAGATGGCGTACTAGGCAGCAATCACCGCTGTAGCTCGAGTCCACCCGTTGGGCGTAACCACTGAGATAATATTGTGTACGTATTACCTCAATGGGCGTAACCACGGCATACACCGTGGCGTAACTGGGCCTTCAATTCTATTATAAGCGAAGGTTAACTTATATTAAATGAGATTGGTTATATTTCGCATGACCCAAATATACGTAACAACAACCTAATTCTCAGACACAAACGCGCAATCATTTTATTCTTTAATGTTTAATTTATTCTTTATTATTTACCTTTGCAAGTATATATTCCTTATAAATAATTCTTCCTATTATTATTATTATAATTATTTTTTTTACATCGGGTAGAAAATAATCCCTCAGGTTCGCTGCCTTTATCTACGTTATTGATATGATTACATTGATTAGAGCAAGCTTAGTAAATAGTAAATACAAACGTGACTTGATGCAGGACGTCTATACTGACATTAATTTTATACATAACCAACGCGTCCTTTGTTTTTTTGCGCTATTGTTTGGTCGTGATTTCATGCCGTGAATTTGCCCATTTTTTTTACAAAATACTACCGTGAATTTTGAACTATTTTGCAGCGAATTCTCATCCCTATTTATAATTACAAATACAATTACTGATGGTCCTTTCGCGTTTTCGACGGACCGGACCGTTAATGTAAACTTCCGGTGAATTTTGAAGAAGAAGCTATTTTATGATTTGCGGCAAATCTGAACATTTTGCAATAAGAATATTTTAGTCAAAATTCGAAGTCGGATCAATATGAATATTCCGGTTCTTCCATGCGCGGGTAAATATGACTATATTCAATAATGTGGAAGGTATGTTCGTTTGCGTCAGACCCATTTGACCCAATTGACCCGGTCTTAGAAGCAGACGATCACGTCCGTGGGCGCGCGAAAACCTTTCCCAACGGGGGTGTAGTTAGTTTTAGCTTTATATTAGTAAAGTTTGCTCGCCAGAACCGTAAGATTTTCTCTGGTAGGCCTAATTATTTTTGCCGAAAGGGTATATCTTTTAAATAAACGTGGTTATTTAATTTTTAATTATTTGCCTTGATTCATACGTTTGAAGCTATTGGTTATTTATCGCTAGGGTTGAAACGTTCTTTCGACATGATCTTCGGACCCTTTTTATTGACAACTTTGTAATTGAATTAAACTGAAATGATACGCTTGAATGTGAACTAGATACAAGTAAGCGAGAGGTTTATAGGCCTACAGTAGGATGTGCATTCTGACTGAAATCTGAAACAGCAGACATTCCTGGCAGCATGTTGACAGGCCTGCATTCTTTTGAGGGTTTCTTTAAGGGTGCTTTTTTATTTAAAGTCTAGCTTAATGTAAATAAGAAGCAAGTTAAGATGAATTAAAATTAAATTACAAGGTGCAGCATATTTGTGGAATCTACACAAAGGGAGGGGGTTTAGGTTAATGCAACGTTGTTGCAGCTTTGTGTAGATTCACAAATATTATTTGTGGAATATTGATCTATTTTTAAACTGTTCTATAAATTATTCTTGCAGTGGTTTGTCTTGAGCGCTTGGAAGACTGTGCTTTCAAAATGAAGCGAAAACGCAAGACAAGAGAACCTGAAGATTTGCAGGGTATTTTATTTGCTTAATCCCTTAAATCTTTTTCTGGGCTTGAATTTTGTGGCATGTGTGCATGGTGTTTGTGTTGTTGCAGCTTTGTGTAGATTTAAGCCTATCTTGCTGTTGTGTATTTAGAAGGGACTTAACCAGTGCTACCACTTTCCATTTTCAGAAATCCCAAGATCTTCCCAAAAAATACCCCAAGATTGGCCAAAAGAGTACCAAAAATCCCAAGTTACTGAAAAGGAAAATGATTTGATGAAATATGAGAAGCGTTTTAAGTTTTACCAACCACAATTGTTCACAAAAATGCCAAGAGCTAAGAAAGTCTGGCAAAGAAAAACAGGACCATAACATTGAATTAAAAATTTACAATGTTTACAAGTTACAATAATACTAAATATCTTTCAGACAGACCCACTGAGCGAGTTTTTCTAATCTGATTCACTGCCACTGTTGGAAAGTACGGTAAAAACTAGTCTGTAGACCTTAGAAAAAATCCTAAGATTGCTATGCAAAATCCCCAGATCCTATGTCGACTCCCAAAATCCCAAGATCTTGGTTAAAATCCCAGAGTGGTAGCACTGGACTTAGCTGGGCTTCTTCAACAAAATTTGTTTAACTCTGTTTTTTAATATCTCACTTGAAGTCCCATCAGTTGATTCCATTTGCGTTGTGATGATAGCTATGTAGAAGTAAGCAGAATTGATTCGACTCAGTTGCAACATGAAGAGGATGTAATGATGCACTCAGCACCTAAAATTGGTAATTTTTTCTGGTTGTTATATCATAATATCTAAGACTCCATATAATAGCTTTGCCAAACTGGCTGTATCATTGTAATCAGAGGCGGCGCCAGACATTTTTTGTAACCAGGCATAGCCATGCAGGCAAGTAATACAAGTATCCAGTTCAGGGGTGCTTTATGCCCCAAATAAATTTTTGACAGGGCACAAATTTTGGTAGCCTTGTGGCAGGGCAACAACCAGGTCAAAGGCTTTTTTGCCAGGGCATTTGCGCTGCTGTAGCACCACCCCTGATTGTAATACAAGGCAAGTTATGTAATTTTTGAATTAAATTTCTGTGACAATAATTCTCCTTAGGTAAAGAAAAACAGAGGAAACTTGAAAAGAAAGAGAAACAGACAAACGTTGAAAAGAAAAAGAAGAGCAGACACAAAGATCGAGAAACGAAAATCACACAGGATCGAATGCTGAACAATCAGCAGGATGAAGAAACAAGGGTTGATCACGATCAGATGTTATGTAAGAAGCAAAATCGACTAATAACGAATGATCGAGTGAAGCACATTCAGCACGATCGAGCAACAAAGATCAGTCACACTCAAGTGGTGACGAATTGTCAGGATCGAACAGCACAGATCAGTGATGATCAGACAATGATTGACAGTCGGCAGGAGGAAGAAGAGAATCCTGTCGTCATAGAATTTCATGCTGTTGTGGATGCCATTCTGGAGGCCACATCGGATGTTGATCTGACTGAGATCATGGGTTTGTTCTCTACTAATTATTTGACGCTTGTTTAACACTTTCAAATGGCTCTCAGAGTACAGGTCATAATAATTGAGTAGTTTACTCGTTACTTTACGTTCTGCATCTGCAGTAGAGATTTTTGAGTGTGCTGGATGTTTCCAATATTTTGGAAAATTGTGTGAATTAAAGAGGATATTCTTTGCAGCATATGAATAGAGTATTCCTTCTGCTTTATCTTTTTATGCTTTATGTTTAGAAAATGATGCAGAGGATGAAGACATTTCAGCACTGTTCTCATCCTCCGAATCCTTACTCGATGGGTCACTGTTGAAGTCGGTTTTGCTGGCATCTGGTCGACTCAAATGTGGCGGCTTTACAAATAAGGTCTGTGTCAGTGGCGTAACAGCCATATAACGAGGGTGGACAAAGTCCAGGGGCCCCCGAGGTCCCAGGGGCCCCCAAGCGTTATAACTAAAAAAAGTCATGTACTTTTCCGTTTGTCCGTAACAATATTTAGAAGAAAAAAATCACATTATGCCAGTAGGCAACGCTTCTCAGTTAGGCCTACATGGTGCAAATTATAGTGCTCACTAGCTATGCATGTAACTAGTGTATAGGCCTAAGCGACCTGTAGGCTAAATTGGCCAATGCATTTCGGTTGTATTCTTGTTCTGCCTTGAACTATTTAGTAATCGTAATTGTAATCCCGAAACTTTTACAGCGCCCAAAAATCGAAGTCGCAGAAAACAGCTTAATCACTGCATGCAGGTGCTTGACCAAAGCAGAATCGATAGAGCGGATGGTCAAGATCCAAAGGGTCAGGCAGGCAGACAGTAATACGGCTATACGGTGGGTGGTGTCTAGAGTTGAAACGGCGAGGGAGGTGAGGGGAAGAGGAGGAATCAGGATAGGGTCTGCGAAAAATCAGTACACGTGTTTTCAATTCTGGGTTTTTAAGCCAGTGGAGTGATTTTAGGACAGGTGTGATGTAGTGGTGTTTGGAGGTTTTGGGGGACAGCACGGGCATTCTGAATAGCTTGGAGGCGGTTTATTTGGATATCTTTATTGAGAAAGAGAGATCGAGAGAATTGCCATAGTCCAATTTAGCGTGAACTATCGATGTAGCGATTGTAGATGCAGTTTTGAAGTCGAGCATAAATGGTGGATTCTATGAAGGTCGCGGATAGCTATGACCTATTAATGTAACTTGAACTATGGATTATAATTGATGATAACGTTCAATAGTTTTTACCTAACTGTGTTTTAGATAACTATCTAATTATTTTCACTCTTTAGTCTCGTTAATCGGTAAGGGCCCCAAGCTTAGAGTGTCCAAGGGCCCCCGGCTAGGTTGTTACGCCACTGGTCTGTGTGCTTGCTAAGACATGTTCAGGAGAAAGATGTAAGGTCAGGTCGGAGGGATATAAGTTCTGTAAGCCAACTGTAAGAGGCTGAATGATTTAAAGACGAGTTGCAGTTTTGCATAGAAGTGGCCATCAATAATAGTTCATGGATTATTTAGTTTTGACTTTGGCTTCATTTGAAGTGACCATCAATTGATGCTCTGTGCATTGTCAATCGATCATTCTTGCGAGAAGAGTGCTTAAGAAGTGTTTTCAGAATGAGTTAGATAGAAGTTTGTAAATGACAGTGACCTGTTATGGTTGCACAAGTTTGCTTTGTAATAATGAATCTGTGTTGTGTTTTTAATTTCATTTGTAATGGATTAATATATTTCAAGGTTCCCTGCAAGAGATTGGTTCAGCTGGTGAAAGTTCTGCATCTGTTTTTGAAAATGGGAAATACCTCACTACCAGTGTCTGAAATGGTTCGTATTACTCTGGACATTTAGGAACCACTTTTGCTATAGAGTCTACTTCCATGTATTTTATATGGTGCCTTTTTTAGGAAACACTTTTACCTGCAATATACTGTTATTGTGAAAATGTGTATTGTGTGTATTGCGTAAAATCGAGAGAGAAATGCAAATCAGGGCATGGTTAACACTTAACACCTTTTAAGAACCAATTTTACCATGGCCATTCACATCTGGACATTTATAGAGTGCATTTCAGAATCTATCGGAAGTGTTGGTGTGTTTCAGTTCTGCATATTAATGAAGAGAGTTTTTAGAGGGCATTTAATTGTGTGCTGCCAAAAGAGGATCTTTAAATTTCTGAGTGAGTAACTGGCTAACCTTTTCGATGTTTTGCACATATTAGTGTGTCATTTGAGCATCTTATGATCACATTCTGCTGTGGTTAAAGCTTCGTTTGGGACTGTATTGGTTGGGCCTTGCATGTGTGAAAAGCTGTCAGTAGTGATTATTCAATTTATCTAAGTGTTATTTGTTTACAAAATGACCTTGCTGTTCTTAACTAATTTTGACACCATTTCAGCTAGTGAACACAATGCTTCTTAAAAGTACTTAAAAGAGGCTGTATCAAGTGTGTGGATGCATAAATTCATATATTCACATAAGAAGCTATTTAATCTTAGGAGTCTGACGTCACAGAAGACTGCTCGACGGAAAGGGAAGCAGTCGTAGAAAAACTGCTGTTATCCTTGGATGCTTCCCTGGCCATCTTGAATATCATGACATCGGCTGACATGCCAAAGGTGGTGTATTTAGAGGAAGTCATCCTCCGTGTCGTACAAGTTGCCAAAGCACAACTTCAGAACACATTGTACCCAAAGTTCGACCCGCTGTACAACACTGATCAACAGTTTGGTATGTCTCATATTGCTTCAATGCACATGTCTGACCATTTATGTAGCTCATTTTGAGAAACTTTCAAACAGCATGAACTTCATAGTGGCGTTTTTAGGAATTATGCAATAGCTTGTGCTGCAATTGAGTCTATAGCTGAGCTTTTTGCAATTGAAGGGTTCAGAGCAATAACCAGGTATGTCTGAAATTATGAGTTTTGGGAAAATGGCTTCAAAGATCTGATACTTCAAACTGTTGTATCTTAGCTATTAGACCACATATCGACAAGCTGTTTGAAGCACCGTGTAAGTATTGTTGTCTTTAACGAAAACTTTGCATGATGCAATGCAATAGATAACATTATTGTTTTTTACACGACAATTTGCTTCATACCCGGTTATTGTCAACACCAACACCTTACCATCAGTATAATTATGGGTACAGTAACAGGGTATGTAGACAAAGTTTGTTTTCTAGCAGCTGCGTACCAACCATGTCATCTGGTGTTAGTCGACATACCTTATTCTTGCACCAAACAGTCACACTATTACACAGTACGGAAATCGTGCAAGAAGAAGGTAACAGTACATACATTATTTTCTTTATAGCACGGATATAGCCCAATTTAGAGCAAGTAAGTGACAATAACCGGGTATGTCAAATAACCTGTCTGTTGCACCGGTTTTAATACAAAGATTACAAGAAAACGACAATCTTGTTATCATACCTGGATATTGCAATGGAGTAATGGTAGAATACTGCCGGATGCACAATTCCATGTTATGTTGACATATTTGTTTTTCAAAAATGACTGTCAGAAATATTCGGATCTGGACGAAATTTGCAGGGTAAATAGACTACTATATTCCAAGCACGCTGGCATACGTTTTTAGCAAAGAAGTGGTATGTCGACATAACTGGTTATTGCTCTGAACCCTTCAATTGTATATAGTGCATTGCATTTAAAAAAAATTTTATTGGCAGTTTCATGGTATCTGTATCATTTGTATGAGTTTTTGTTTTCTGGTTTCACTTGAGCTGATATTCGATTGATGCCTTTTGCTTCATGATAATGGCACTATAGAAGTCAGTATTTTAGATTATAAATTATATTTCAATCTTAATTAATTAACATAAATCTGTGTATTTTACAAATTCAGCCAATTTAACTTCTTACCAATTTTTAGTGAAAGGTCGTTCAACCTTGAAATCAAAGAAGTCAAATGGTGCTTCAGTTGTCCGCGATAAGAGTGTGTTGCAGATGTATGCATCACTGATCCAGATCGTCACTCTGCTATCAGATTTGGTTGACGTACAAGAACTGACGGACACTGTTGTGCTTGAAGTATTTACTTATTTATTTTGTTTCCTATATTTATGAATTTATATGGCACTTTAGAAGCTACTTCAAAGGTGCTATACTAAGTGTCTTGATACATACTAGTACATACATGTATACATTTAAATGTAAGAGCTATTTAATTTTCTGATGTGATAATACCATCATTCAATGCATTATTGAAAGTGAAATGCATCGGCATAAGTATATGTATGTGTGTATATGCATCTGTGCTTGTATAGTTATCTAGGCTTTTATAAGAACCTCTCACAGAGCATATATTGTAGTCTGTGTGCTGCAGTGGACGTTATGCTATACATTTATTTAAAGAGCAGACTGTTTATATTTGAATTCCCTATTTAAATACTGGATATAATAATTTGATGACATTGCTAATGTCAAGCTATATTAAAAAATTGTAGAACTTACACCAAAAATTACTGACTTGTGCTTTGATGTGTTGTATTTTCACATTATTATGGGAACCACTGCTGGTAAGACTTTATTATATGATGCATGGAGGTTTACAATGATAATTTAAAGCGATTTTAAAGTTTTTCATTGATCATTATTCACAGGCTTCATCATTGGCAGTGTCTCCTTTCTTGGTCGAGAATGTGTACGAGTTACAATTGGTCGCCCTCAAGTTAACGTACAGGGTATGTGTTTGTACAATACCCTTTTAGAACCTGTCAAATTCTGAAGCCAGCTTGAAATCCTGCAACTCAGAGATGACGCTTAAAAACTTAGAGCTGTAGCTTTCGTATAAACGTTCTTTCATATATTTATATGGTTAAAATAGTGTATAGCTCCTGTTCAAAATCTACTTTCATTTTGTAGATGCTTATGGCAGCACTAGTTCTCACAGGTAATGCAACTCAGATGCGGCAATCTCAGCCACAATGAAGTTTTGAGTGTTGGCTGATTTATTGGATTGAGATTCTTTGTCTGTATCTGAACACTTATGTATCTATGTATCACTACTTCAGGAACCTGTCAATGACACGTTTGACTCTGAGGAGATTCTCATGAGGAGGTGCTATGCAAATTTGCAAATACAGTTTTGGGAAAACATTTATTTTAGATTTTTAGTCGATACGAGAAACACCAGCAGCTTATTCTTGAGGATATTCTATCGGTTTTGGTCAAACTTCCGTGCAGCAAGAAAAACGTTAAGACCTACAGGTAATCTTACTTTGTCTTGCCTTGCAGCCCTTGCCACATGTTATGGCTTTTGAATGTTCTTGTTTTGGTTTTCGCCTATCTTCTTGATTGATGTGTAGAAAAATCTTCTTCTTAATATATGTTACCCATGCCCATTGCTGCTTGTTGGGGCTAGTTTATGACAATGCTCTTGAGCATTGATGTAAAACATGCAACAATGGGCATGGATAACCGATACTATTAATTGCAACAGCTGCTGAACCTACAGTTATTGAATGAGTGTCTATGAAGACCCTTGCATGGTATGTGAAGCTTCTCACTTGAGTGTGGCACTATGTAAACTTAATCAAATTTTAAATATTTAAAAATGACTATATCAAAGATGTTGCAAACAAAGTACTCAGTGTGATACAGGAAATTGTTCTTCTGTTCACTGTTTTCCTCTGCTTCAAGTTGTATTCAAATTGAAGCCTTTTATTGACTGAACATGATGACAATGTTAATGCAAATAGCAGCATTAAGAAAAAAAATCAATATTCAAAGTGACCGATATGGGATCAAATAGGTTAACCCTAAAGGATGCGAAGGACCTGGGGAGATCCTTTGCATCAGTATGCACCCTGGCCTATCCAGGGTGCTTATTGATGGAAATGCATCAAGTATTTAATATTTTCCATACTTGTTATGGTATTCATCCTTCTATCTCCTGTCCTGGTAGGTGCCCAATGTTTAACTGGATATGTATGAATGCTATCAAGATAACTGACCATGTTGAAATCTGCATTGTTTACTCTGCACACTTTAGAATCAGTGGCAGCAGTGTCCCAGTACAGATGTTGACGGCTCTGACGCTTCAGTTAGTTCAGTCCTTGGTGAAGCTTCCGAAAGAAATTCCTGACAACAGTCACCAGGACGACAACAAGGAGGCGAGTCCAGAGATGGTGAGCATGGTATTAAAGCAGCCCTGAAGCCAGGTTCATTGAGCCCTAGCTTGTGACATAATATGTGCTAGCTATGAGCCCAGTGAATGTGGCTGTCCAGCTAGTGGCTCTCATATCCATGCATTATGCCTTGACATGACCATGTGCAGCTAAAGGGCCTTAAAAACCTTTGATAGTGTGAAACATGGTCGAAGTGTATTGAACTTTGACTGCATTTGTTTTGTAATGAAATACCTTGACAGATTCAGTAGATGAATCTATCTTTTTAAGGTAATAATTTTGGCTGGTAGGGCACACATTTGAGAGTTACTTTGAAGGTGCTGTATGAATATCTATGTTATATTACAGTATCTCAACCTTTATTTGCTACCTGAAACGTGCTAGGGTAACTTTATAACCAATATGAAAATCCAGCACCTTTGAGAGATTTCAGAAGTCACTGCACAAACATTTTACATTGATTTTATTTTGAAAAAGTCAAGCACATGTTAATAAACTGTTATCTGTAATTTTGTGTTTTTGAGTGTTGAAGAAATCCAGACATTACGATTACCATGTTCGGATACATGGATAAGATATATGCGATAGAAATTCTTACACTCAGTAAAAATATCCTCAATGGGTCCTGCAAACCATAAGTACTGCAAGAACCTTTGTTTGGCTGTGTCATATCATTAATGTTAAATTGTCATATGAGACATGATGCAGTTTTTGATTGCTTTGATTTCGTGTTGGTTTGCAGACTGACGCAATGGCCAATCTTCTTTTGTCCTACGAAAAAGCGCTGAAAACTGCACATGTATTTCTATCACTCTTTCTATCAAAGTGAGTCCCAAGATACTTGTAGATTTATCAGTTATGATCAATGTTCTGCCTGCTAGTGCTGAAACTGACTCAACAACCTGGCTTTTGAAGATATAATTTGACGACATGCTTGTGATATGATATGATGACAGATATTAAGGTAGTATGACGTTTGTTGAGTATGGTCAACTGAAACATTATGTGGAGGCAATAGAAGAATGTTCCAATGTAAATGTGATGGGACATTTATATAGCGCCACTAACAGTTCCAAACATATTAGTGGCACTCAGCAATATCGTGGCCTATAATTATGATGTTAAGTGTCATTTAAATCTAAACTATAACATCAGTTAGCAAAACAATGCACAGTAGGCCTAAACCAGAAGAGTCACCAATGACAGGCCCACGCACACACGTAGAGCCAGCAACCATTGGATTGTCATCAACAGATGACATGGTTGTTCAGAGTGTAGACAAAGTGGTGTCGTAAGGGTGGAGAGGAGACCACAGGTGACAGCATTCGCAGCACATGATGCTGCCGCCGAGTAGTCCCTCGTTGGTAGAAGATGACACACGTTGGGATAATTCATCAAGTCGGCAAGAGTACATAGAAGAGAAGAGGCAGTGGACAGTCCTGTGCAGAACATGTAATAGGCTTGAGTTGTGCCTGCACATCCCCACAGGCGGAATAAGCACAACAATGACATACCTGGTTGACTCAAGACTGGAACACAGCTTCCTTATACATGCCGGATGTATCTTGTTGCACTGGTACGTTTGCATTATCAGAGCATTTATATAGCACCAATTAAGAGCCTTTCAAATGCGCTATGTCGACTGTAGATGTACGACAAAGAGCGAAGATGACTACAGACCGCTTTTTGAGAATTTTGTGACGGATCTGCTTGAGATGGCCCATCATCCCGAATGGCCAGCAGTGGAACCAGTCCTTGTCCTTCTGGCCAATCTACTCGTAAGTATTTTAAAGGCCCTTATAGAAGTTTAGTACATCTATTCGACATTTCATTACAGATAATTATAATTGAATTGTATGCATTTTAAAAGGTGCTATAGAAGTGTCACATATCTATTTGATGATACTTCTAATGATCTGTTCTACTCATCTGCATTTTAAAAGGCTCCTAGAAGGTGCCACAGAAGTTTTACATTTGTTTCCATTAAATTACCTCCAGTTAAAGCTGATCTGCTCCCAGAAAGGTGAACATTACATTTGAGTTTAAAGGTAAGGTCAGCATTAGCTTTGATTAGTAAGTATGGTAGTCATTAGATTTCATTGGTAAGATAAGTTGAACATTAAATTTAAATGACAAGGTAAGTTAGCAAGCAGTAAGCATTAGGTTTGATTGGTTGATAAGGTGAACATTAGGTTTCACGGTTAAGAAAAGATGAATGTTTGATCTCATTAGTTAGTGAGGTGAATATTAGATTTGAACTCTATAAGTATGGAATGAATTAGATCTGATTGTGTATGATTCACTATAATAATCTATGATGTTTGACTTGGCTCAGGTGAAGCAGTTTGGAACAAGGTCCATTGACATGACTGCTCGAGTGGCTGCCTTGGGATACCTGGGTCTGATTGCAGCACGGTTGAGGAAGGATGGTGCAACCAACCACAAAGATGTTGGCATTGTCAGCCAAATTCTGGCACAGCAAGGCCACCACGTGAGCAATGCTTCCAATTTGTTTCCTTAATACAAACACGCATTGAATAATAGAGCTACCAGGTATATAAAAAGTTAAGAAAAAGAAATTGTGAAATGGCTTCTTATCTGATCTGGAAAATTTCTGTAGAATGCCTGTGTCTGAATCCATTACACAAAAGCGCTCCACTGGTTAAGATCACCTGTTCAAACACAACTGTTAATTTGTTTTTTGTGTGATCCACTAAATTACAAATATTTTATTGTATAAGCAAATGTGGTATTATTTTTCAGAATTCTGACACCAATCAGAAGATGATTTGTCTACAAAAGCTTCTGCTGAATTATCTGGCGGCAAAGTCCGAGACAGACAGCTCACTTGATGTAAGATGGCTTTAATGCTAATTAAGCATAACTGTTAGTGTGCATTTCTGCTAGTAATTACAGTCAAACATTTTGCCTGGCTATTTGTGCATTTTAATTAACTATCAACGGCCATTGTTGGCCCTGTATCTTGGAATAGTCTGAGCTTCTCAGTCTGTCACTGTCCTTGTTCCGCAAGTGCTTGAAGTCTGTTTTGTGTGATCGTGGGTTCCTTGCTTTGTTGGGACTGCCGCTGCTGCTGAGTTTTTCTTTAAATTGTGCTTTATAAATTTTCACTTATGTTATGCTATGTTAATGGAATTAGTAGTGGTTTACATTTGCAATTACATTTGCAATTACTGTGTAATGCTACTTGTGGAAGGTGTGTCAAATACTGTACTCTAACAAGTTTCCTTTCATCAACTGTACTAAGTGCTTGGGAGGATTAGATATGAGAGGGGAGACTAGCTACCCACTACTCTGTACCAAAGTTGAGCAAATGACAAGTGCTCTTTGGGGCTACATTGATTAAGGGACTGATCGTCTGAAATGCTGTTGTAGTTTTCTCGGCAATTTTACATGGCCCAGTGGTGCAGCGACCATGTTCGAACTACATCCTCCTCCTCACTGTCCTCTTCATCCTTCTCTGCCACTTCCTCCTCATCCTCTAATCAGACTGTAAAGAACAGCAATGGTCTGTCTAGAAAGACAACTGCCAAGTCGATCTACCCAACGTATCTATCTCTATCAACGAAAACCTATCTCAGGTAATGTTGGCTATATTATTTTTCAGATTACATTTGGAATTCTTATTTGTTTACTTGTAATAAATAGTAAATGATAAAGAATGACTTTGAATTTTCTTAACCTTCTGTTAATGTCTAATATTAGTAACTGATGTCACTGTTCAAGCTTTCTGATGTGTGTAAACTTTTAGTTCTTGTAAATTTGTTTCCAATTTAAGTACCTGTCAAAAGTCTGAGGTCCTTAAATAGGTGCTGTGTTAAGTGTGATGTTGTTTGTTTGGATTTTAGCTCAAAGGAGATGCTCAGCAGTGAGAGTGCCATGGCAGTTGCAAGATATTTGGCAGCCAACCATGCATTTTCTCATTGTGCAGATATCTGTCTCATGCAGGTAACATCCGATGAAATTTAATTACATAAAACTTTAGATTGTAAGTAGACGATGTTATTGTTATTTTTTATGCAGAATGGTTATGATTCAGCAGGTCATTAAATTAATATTTAAATTTAGATTCATTTATCCATATCAAAGGTCATACACCTTGTAAAAGCATTTGAAGACTCTTCTTTCACTGGATTGGGCTGGGAGTGCCTCAGAGTAGGTATCTTGGATAGGTGCGATATAATCTCTTTGAGTGCATGAATGACAGGTCAACCATTGTTATTCACAAAATATTGCTATACTTGGATAAATTACTATTTAGATATGCCAAATTGTATAAATAGCTGCTAGTTGTAGTACACTAGTTGAATGTGTTTGTACATACAAGTGCTCTATTATAAATTAGGGATGTTAAACGAAATTCGGAAATCCGATTTTCGGTTTTGAAACGAAATTCGGTTTTTATTATTGACAAAACGAAATTCGAATTTTCTTAAAAATCATTTTCGTAGGGAAAATTTCAAGAAATGCCAGAAAGAATTAATTCATGCATTTCTTTAGTGTTTACGATTGTTTTCATCGAATATGGCCGGCAGATAAGAAGGTCTTTATTTAAAATTCGTTAGCGCTCCGTGCAGCATCATTGCAGGTGCCTGTTCTGCAATCGGATATATCAACGATTATTTTCAGCCACTGGACATTTGATATAAAGCGATCTAAGCAACCGGCTCTTTCCAGAACATCCAGAGTCATTGATTTTTAAAATGAGAATCAGGACTTGCCAAATCAGTTTACATATCGAACAAGTCCTGATTTTTGTAATCTATGGACATTTTTTTATCTGTATGGTTTTATTCCACTTTCATGTTTATAGCAAGCATGGTCGCAAATCGGTAATTTTATTTTTGTTTTGTAAGAGTGAAATACTGATGATATGATTACTATTAAGAATATGTTTTATTCACGTTGTTTAATGATAAAAAAGATTTTGTATATAAACGTACTGTTTAAATTATGTTCATGTAAATTTTAAATCTCTAAAGTAGAAAATAAACAATTCGGTGTTGACAATGCGTTGTGTGTACGTACGTTACGGTACATAAGATATAAAATGACTTGCGTTATATAATAATATATTAAATTTTCTATGAAGGCAAATAAGAAACGAAATTCGGTTTAAAATCGGATTTCTAAAAGCAAAATTCGGATTGCCAAAAAAAACGATTTTAACAACCCTATTATAAATGCTGAAAGTTTTATCTAGAATTGTATGTTGAGTGATTATTAAACTGTTACATTATATTCCATAATTTAATTTTTTGTTGAACTGTCACTGCCTTCTTTTTTCGCTGGTTTGTATACATGATTCATTTTTGAGGATGTAAGCATTGATCTTGACCAATAAAAAATATTACATGCTATTATTAGGAATTGCATTTTATTGTTGTGTTGAAATTCTGTTATGATAGATCCTGTTGATTCTGGGCGAAACAACAACCGCAATTCGTTCCAAGGCCATGAAGTGCTTGGCCGGAGTCATCGAAGCAGATCCTAAAATTCTGTCTAAGGTCAGTCGCTGACTGATCCGATGGGTAATCAACCTTTCTGGCACTGTTGTTCCGCTATCACAAACCACTAGGCATGCCCGAACCCCTCTGTAATTTCACAGTGTTCAATAAAGATTTCAATCAATTGATAAAAGAAAGTGATATTTAAGGATTTCTGTAATGATGTGTATGATGGTGCTAATGACGGTAAATTTAGTTGTATAAATGACCTTTACAAACATTTTTGTAGTCTGTGCGTTTGAATTTATGTTTGTTCAGATTTGTGCATGTATGTTGTGACGTCTGATTTGTTTCTGCCTTCGGGCGTAATGAAAGTACTGAATACAACTAAGCTAAACAATTTTCCATTAAATGTTTGGGCCAGTGAGTATGGAATTTTCTTCCTGAGGATTTAAGAAATGACCATCAATTTATTCATGCTCAGATCAAGGAAATTTTTGGTTAGTAAGTATCAGTGTGCACACGTGTAATAACCTGATGCGAATGCCTTCTCCCGATTTGCCTCGTGATTGGCTACTTGTTGACTATGTATTATTAATACCTCCCTCTACTGTATAATCTATTTTAATACCTCCTTCTACTGTTCACTCTAAATTGTTTTATATTGAAGGTAAAATGCTAGCATTATCTTTGTGTATTGACTATGCAAATGAGCCAGCTAAGTCTTTAGCGGATCTCGGACCTTTTTCGGTTGACTCGTTGACCCACGTCTATGCTGTGCACAAGTTATGGTTAAATTGTATCTGTTGTGATACTTTCTTATATGTTGGTGCTGTGTGTCAATAAACAAGTCTAAGCATACAGGATTGTGTCGGTCTGTTTACATAGTGCTTTTAATGACCTTTGTATTAAGGTGCTATATGAATACAAGGTATGTCTTTTGCATTAGGTTGAAGTTCAGGAAGCTGTGCACGGTCGATGCCTTGACCAGTCGACGTCTGTCCGGGATGCGGCTGTAGACCTCATCGGAAAAAACATACTCCAACATCAGCAGCTCATTGACACTTACTATGGCATGCTTTCTGAAAGAATACTGGTAACTATCGACATTTTATTCATCATCTTTATCATCATTGTAACCCATAGGTTAATAAAGGATGTCATAGGTACATATGTACACGTAATGTGGTTTCTTTTTGATGTACAATCATTTTCATGTCTAATTACATATGTATTTAGTAATATTTTACTTTTGGATGCAAACGATCGGCCCTTCTGGCCATAAACATATTCCAAAGTTTAGGTAAATGACATTATAACAAAGGTTTGTGTTCAATCTGTAATGGCAAGTCTTTGTTTGTGGTTTGGTTTAGGTTTAAGCTTCTATGCTTTGCAAAGGTTCTTGATAAATGTGCTTTGCAAAGGTTCTTGATAAACACTATTTATATAACTCGGTTTACATTAATATATGTGTGCTTATATTAAGTTTCGGTCTATTAGATAGTGACCTGCAAAGGTTCTTAATAGGCTTTATGCAATTATCTATAATTCTATATACATTCATTCTTAGATGAAAAATATATAGTTCAATTAATGATAAGAATGACAATTTGCCTTGAAAGTGGTTGGTCATTGTCCTCTGGATCTGTCTGGCCGTGGACATTACATCAACACTGAAGACTTCTCTTTCATCTTTGCCTTGTTAAGTTTACTTCGAGTACCATAGACATCCTGCTGTTAAAAATTGTAATTGTATTCTTAAACTCCAAATTTCTTAAGTGCCACCTGAAAGCTAAGTGCAGAGCACCAGCTTATTCACGAGTGCTGAAAGATGAATGGGTGTTGATTGCACAGGACACTGGCATTAGCGTTCGAAAGCGAGTGATTGCCATCTTCAGAGATATTTGCCTTAGATATCCAACATATCCAAAGGTGCCTGACATGTGCGTTCAGATGATCAGACGAATCGGGGACGAAGATGGTGTTAAGGTGAGTGTCGATCTCTTCTGATGGTCTTGATTAGAATTTACTTGTTTCTGATTTATTTATTATGTGCACAAGGTCAGTATGTCTGAATCTGAGGCACCAGACAACAACTGTGCAAGGAAATTATTCAGGGTTATTACACGGAGTCCATTCAGCAGGTTCAAGCTTGCAGTCGTGGGATTGTTTATCATAATGTAATCAGTCTTTCTCTCTAGTGGTAAATTCAGTACAATATAATCAATGCATCATTAGTCATTTGAAATTAACAATATGACGTCACAAAGACAGGTGTGTGTGTGGTGTGCTATCTCCAAAAAGATCCTGTAACCCTAGAATTGTACCTATGACAACTAAAATAAGGGTAGTGATATGTGCCTTATCATTCTATTATCTGACCTTACCCTTTATCATGCCCTTGTCCTTGCCTTTCCTTACTATTTGCTGAACTGTATCACTGACCTTGTTCTAATAATATACTGAAGTTTTTATTGCATTCTACTCAATGTTCAAAAATTTAATCTGTTAGTTTATCTCATTTTGTTAGTGAATTATTTGAATTGTATTACTTTGCATACAGATATTTATTGTGTTTTGCTTTCGTGAATTATGTCATAAATTCTGTTTAGAAACTGGTGACGGAGACATTTGAGAGCATGTGGTTTATCCATCTTCATCACAGTGACACAATTGCCATCAAGCAATGTGTTGACAACATTGTGTCTGTTGTTGCTGCCTGTCAACACTCGTCTTTCTTTGATTGGCTCGAGCAACTTATCTGTAATGTTAGTAAAATTCCTTACGTTACTTTCATTATAGCTTATTAAAGCTGCCACTTTCTATAGAGTGGAAGGAACTTAGGCAAAGGTGCTCAGGCCCTTGGACCAGTCAGTGGGTGGGGTAGATTTCAGGGTCCAAGATTCATGAGACTATTGCTCTGCATGACTTGCCATAAACTTCCCAGCTTGCACCAGTAACAAGTTTTACTGCTGTTGAAAGCAGTTGTGTGTGAACTGCTTGCCAAGGGTTGTTACTTGTAAGGCATCTGCTCAAAGGCTAAACATATCGGTTGTATTTAGTGTCTTGTATTGGTCAATTTATATAGTGCCTCTTCCAGAACAAAGTACTCAGAAAAGACACTGCAAGTCTCAGAGCAAGCACATTACCATTCAAGCCACTTAACTGCTAACTGGACATTGTTCAAGCAAAGTACAGTGTAGATATACAATCTTATTTAATCTGGTAACTTTTGTTGCGGCATTATTAGTATGCACAAGGCAACCATCAACCGATGGCCACTACTAAGCAAAACTGCATTGCAAATTAATTTTCATTGGACGATTTGTTAGGCCCTGTGAGGGGAAGACAGGATTAAGAGGATAAGCAGTTATTGGTTAGTAATTGTTACATCTGTTTATTGTGCAAGTGGACAATTCCTTGTTAAGCTTTTCGATGTGTTCTGTGCATTAGATGGTGAAGAAAGGGAAGGAGACTCGAAATGCAGCCATAACAACCACCTGTCAGCTGATTGTCTCTGGTCTGATTCAAAACGCTTCCATTCTGACAGAGCAAATCAAAGGTTGTTTACCTGATGACATATGAGCTATTTGTGCTAAAGAGCCACAGTCACATATCACTGTAATGAAATGTAATCGAACATTTTTATAGTGACAAAGTGTCACTATAAAAGACACTCCTGACTAGTCTTAGCAGTGTTGAAGTCCATTTATGTAACGAGTTCATTTGTTATCAAATAATGCTCAACTAACTGGAAAATCACCCCAGCATACATTCATTCATTCAGGGTTGTAGTTTTGTCTGGACTGGCCCTGATTGTGGTGTGCTCATCAATTTTACATAAAAGCAAGCTGTGATTAGTTCTTTGTGTTTTACAAAAGGTGTGCTACAGTGGGGCTTGGTGGCAGATTGGTTTTAGCACTTGGCCTGTAAAAGTGCTGAAGATTAGTTTGACTTTGATTGTATATAATTGTAAAAAATAAAAAGACTGTTTTGCCAGTTGAAGATGGGAGTGCTACAGACAGCAGTCGACTGGTGGCCTGCTTCTCGGCACTCTACATCTTCTGCAAAGTGAAACCGGAACTCCTTATCCCACACTGCAGCGATCTTCATGTCTACCTTGATTACGACTTTATGGTGAACTCTCTTCTGTTTCATTCTTACTTTCTTCTTTGACCATAGTTCTTAAAGTAATGCATTTGGACATGCATTAATTAACACTTTAACGAAGAGCTGCGTTGGTTTCCCAGTTACTTTTAGTGCATGCTCGTTGTTTAAGTGTTATGTCTCTCAGGTCAAACAGAAACTTTTAAAACAAAACTTTAAAAAAAACTTGTTCCCATTTTAAAAACTTTTTTCTAAACTTTTTAATATGTATTTTCAATTATAACATTAACTGCTCTATTACAAGGACCACTACATGCAATGTTTTCAGGTGCAATGAAGTTCAACAGTGCCTTAGTATGTGAATGCCAGTTAATTGTAAACATCTGTGAATGGTAATGCATTATTCGGTTGAGTACCACTCCCATTCAACTCTACATCCTATATATTCAATACATCAGTAGCAACATAAATTTGGAAATTAAAAATGATCTATTGTTTCATTGATGTAATAATTTTTGAGCCACTGCCAAATGGTTCCTCAACCCTGGGATCACGCTTCTGACTAATTTCTGTAGGGGTATATGACACTGTACGTGCAAAAGTGTACATTTTTCACATTATATTGAAACTTTATGAATTTTTCTTCTAATTTCTTTCAGCCTCAGATGGACAGTGTTATCCGTCACCATGCCATCCACATTCTTGAGATGGTTTTACCGCGTGTGATACTGCCAGACGAGGGTTCGCTGACGCTAATTGAGGATTACCTGATGAAACTGATACTTAGTCAAGGAATGTTGGTATGTGTTTTGTCAAAGGATTCTTCTTTTCTTGGTTGCCTTACTTATTGTTTGTCATTTTGTTTTTTCCCTAGGTATAAATGATCTTTCAGGAACAAGAAATTAGTGGTGGATCAAAGACGTTATTCAAAACTCTTGTTGTTATTGTTATTGTAGCAGCTGAATTAGAGTGCCTGAGATGATTCACTTTACAAAGTTTCACAATGATATTATTGCTATTATTATTGTTATTATTATTAAACAGGTATTTATAAAACAAAAAATTAGGCACCTCAAAGGCATATGCAATGCCTGCATGGCTGTAGTACCCATGATGGCTATGGACGTGCATGTCTCATACAAAATTTGATTTTAAGTGTTAATTCTGTTGGCTTTTTGATGCACACATGCTCTGCTCCTTAAATATTCAAAGTGTTTCACATGCTTGCTGATGGATTTGGACTGAACTGGAACAGTCTTCCACAAATCTACATACCTTTTCACAAGAAACAACTCAACCAAATTTCAGCCTAGCTTAAGTTTGTAGGTAGGTGTGTTGCAGATGCATGTTTCAATGCCTTAAAGAGATCTATAAAAGGTGCTGAAATATATGTGTGTTGTTTGAATCCTTTATTCCTGCCTTCCTTCCATCCTTGCTTGCTTTCTTCCATCCTTCCTTCCTTCCTGAAGCCCATGAGCTCTGTACCTACTGGTGTCAGTCGCACACTATGTTCTTCTACATGTTTTTTCTTATGCTGTTTCTTTTTGTTTGCAGATTGTTCGGCGCAGTTTCAGTTGTCTTGCAACACTTGTCAAAAACGTTACTCATAACTACGAACCAATTCAATGCTATTTTCAGCGTTTTTTCCGTAAGTCACTTTTGTATTCATTAGATTTGTCTTATCTGACTGCTATGTTATATTTGACTAGGTCTTATGTTGCCTTACCTTATCTTAAATCATCTTTACTTGCCTTTCATAGTATTCTGGGATGCAAATTTGAGTCATTGGAGGTGTTAAAGGTGTGTTGTGTGTATTACCTTAACTTATATATATACCACTAGCATTTTTTACCCGGCTTTGCCCGGGTTTCCCCATGCGTAATTTTATCTCTACCTTATATAGGCCTATTATTTGTTCCCCGGGCTAAATAATATAATAGTAAACGAAGCTCGATCGTGTTCCATTACAGCGCTCGTAATTTTTCGGAACGGAGCCCGTGTTTTATTTCGATTGCGCCTCGCGTGACGTAAGACAACATTTCTCTTACGTCACGCCGCTCAAGCGAGGTTAAAATATGCATATTCATGAACTCCGTTATTGGTATTACGGAACCTCATAATTTTGAAGTTTAAAATGTTCATATGTCAGCGTTTAAATAAAATTGTGAGCTGAAAATAGTCGCGTTGAAACAGACGTGGCGTAATAACGTTTCGTGCGATTTTTCAAATCGCTAAAGCGTTCCGTTTCGGAGCCTTTAGAAACAGACAAACAAACATAAGGAAGGACAACGTAAACAAACTAAGACTTATATTATAAGATTTTGGCTGTATAAACCAAGGATGTAGCAGGACATTTATATAACACCATGATTATTGTTTTTATGGTGCTTTGTAATGATATATCTAGATATACCTCATATGTATGGTTGTATCTAGACATTTAAGGTAGCACCTTTTAACGAAATACTTAAAAAACTTAGGGTATGTTTATGCTCATCTAAGTGGTGTTGAAGTTCGTTTAGAAGTCTGTCAGGTAGCAAACTGTGCTCAGATGACTAGAAAAGTCACCAGTGGCAGTCTCCTGCCAGTGGTAATGATAACGATTACCTATAATAAGCTACTGAAAGAATCTAGCCAATGAGTGAATTGCCATCCAAAGTTGACACTTGACACTACATGCAGAGTTGCTGGAATTAAACTTTGGATTAGTACTTAACTACAAGACTGTACGGTATAATGCACCAGCATTTCTTTCGCACTGGGAGCGCCTCTGATTGGTGTTCACTGTGAGAGGCACTTTATAAATTTATAAATACAATACAATTTCTGTGTCAGGTCTTCTGGTCTATTTGACGATGGAGCATACGAAAAATTCATCGAATCCTGTCCTCAAGACTAGTCAACCAATGCTGCTGCGCTCTTTGTTTATTGTTGGCCTCCTGTGTGAACACTTTGAATGCGAAGAATTTTGTGAAGATGTGGTAAGGAGAGAAGTTTCCTTTTCTATGCCATGTTATAATTTGTTCAGTCATTTATTTGGAATTCACTATCCAGTTCTGCGCGTTTTATATTATTATTTAAGACGAATTGTAAAGCACAAGATAGTATAAATAAATGCACCATGAATGTGATGAAGTAGCTACTAGGCACTAATAAGTTGTCATGAAGAGATTGCTCTTCAGCATTTTTAGAAAACTCACGTCTGATTTCCCTAACCCATTGATCAATTATCCACCGATGTTTTCTCAAACATTTATGATTTTGACTATATGATTTCACTTGAAGTGAATATCCATAGATGCCCTTTGCGTTGTGCCATTGGCGCTAGAGAAATTACTAAATTAGATCAGAGCTTCATTCAGAGCATTTATATATCTACTGACGAAGGAGTTCTACTCACAGATGATCACAGCTTGCCTGACAAGCAGTATGTACGCAATAACCTCATGATGTGCTGGAAAACCGTACCTTACCTTTGTCTGTTGTTTTGTATTATGTTAATATTTGCTAATTTCTTGTAGGAGGGGCTTATAGATAGAATATTCCACACTTTGTTCTACTTCACACATCACCAAGTTGAGGAAGTCCAGCACAAGGCTCTCACTGCTATAGGTACTAATCAAATCATTGTTTGAACATTCGGTGTCATGTGGTAGCCAGCCAGTTGAACACACATCTTGTATCTTGTACAGAATGTATATCTTCCAGCCACCTCGAGCCAGTTACTGTACAAGAGCCTTGACACTGGGGTAGGGAGATGGTTGAATGGTGACAACTTGCTGGCGCTAGATCAGAAGGATGCAGTTTCGATACCTGCTAGCTCCATAAGGTTGACTCAGCCTTCCACTCATTAGGGACGACTGTAAATGAGCAGTAGGACAGATGGGTGCCTTGCAGGCTGCCATACAATTAAATTCAACTCCTGTTAAACTTGTTACCATCTGTTACTACTATATCATGTAATCTTACTGTGTAGTGTCAGTTTGAATTAATAAATGAATATTAAAAAAGTCATTTGCACTTGGTTACTGAGTTAATGCTTGTCATTGGATAGCTTTGCTGTATAATTATATAAGAGATAAATAAGCTTTTTATTTCAGTCAATCATGTCATGTGAACTCAACTTATTCCCCCTATTCATGCCTCACTTGTAGCCTGCTGGTAACATCATGGATAAATTTAATGCCAAACGTTAACATTTTTCATTGACCTGTAAATTCAGTATCAAATATCAAATAACAGTCTCTGAAGCATCTGAAAAAATTGATACATCAGGCCTTGTAGAGAGATTAAATTTTTCATCATACTTTCTGAATTTTATATCAAGTAGTCATATTTTTAAACGGATAGTTACAGTTTCATCATTGTCCATATTTGTTATCATATAGTCAGCCACATTGTTTTACTGTGTTATTATTGTTTTAGTTATCTTTGAGAGTTGCTATATGAATGAATGTGGTTGTTATCATTGATATTCAGGTCACATGGCTATTCGTCATTCAGACTTGATGCTTGGAAAGACTCTTAAAGATCTCTACATTCAGTTGTTGACCGACTCCGGATTGTCCATGCGACTTTGCTGCCAAGTCTTGAAGAATATTCAGATGTATCTGGCCGAGGAGGAAGCTAAGATGATGAAGGCCGATAAACGCTGTATGTACCAGCAAGAAATCTATTCTGGAACCTTCTGTAGTGTCATTTTCATAATGCACAATGCATCAATTAATAGGTGGTTCTAACCAAAATTACATTCTTATATCAAAGTCCATTTTTATTGTATAGACACTTTAGTTTCACAGACCGTGCAACCACTGACTTGTTCAGTCAGGTCTGTATCCATGAATGAACTTAGCAGTTTGAAGTCCTTTACTAAACTGAGCAATTGATAGCAGGTGGTTATGGGTCTGGTTCTGAGTCTGTCCAAAGAATTGTGATGAGGCCCTGAAGACTAGAAGTGAAGGTATGGAGGATAAACAGTGTGAAAATATGAGATATTATAGATGAGGCGTACTATATTTTTTCATATGATCTACCCCGAAAAAATTCCTAACAAGCTAGTTTCTTTATCAAATGATTTAGTATTAAAAGTTGTATATGCCAAACAAGATAGAAAGAGAAAGGTGTAATACTATCTTTGTAGGAGTGTAACAAACATTGCACTATTTTCTTGGCGTAATGAGACGTTTCGCGTATAAATTCTTCTAAGATACTATAGTGAATTAGCATGTTTATAGTCAGACGGTTAAATAAAAAAACGTACAATAATAATTATAGGTTCAGCAAAATCCTCAGAGTATTATAATTCAGGTTTTATTTCGGAGTAAGAGTTTATTTCGCTGTAGTGTAAATTATACTTGCTTCGGAGAACTCTTGTGTTGGTTTTTTGCAGGTTTTGTCCATGAGCGATAATATAGGATTGGTGGCTCTCCGGCGTGTAAACACCAACCTAGCGCTGGCTCAATTTTCTGGTCCTAGTTGGCCGCGCTGGGGTTGGTAGCGCCTCTGAGTAGTTCCCTTGAAGAGGCGCTTTACAAATATCAAGTTAGAATTGCAGCTGTCTGTTCTGACTTTGTGATTTCAATTGCATAACAAGGATGTTACCACAACGACTTTGATTCAAAGTTTACCAGAACGACTTTGATTCAAAGTTGCAGACCGCATTCTGAGTTACAACCGACATTATACACAAAAGACAATAATAATCAGAATATAACATACAAATAAGAAAGGTTCTTTGCATTCGATCATCTGCCTCAGGGAGAACTCTATTCGTGCACCCTTGGTCAAAGAGAACTCTCGAACTGTTTTATTGGGGGCACGTAACGGAAAAACACGTGTTCATGACCAGTTGCACGCAATACAAGCAAAAAGGGCCTTGTCTGCCCTGGAGCAATCCTGTCCTCAGGAACGTATCAGGGCTAGTCGACAAAGTTGGTTCAGCACAGCCTGAAGCCTTCTTCGATTACCAGTGCCAACAAGCCCCACCATGAGGCCGACAAGTGAAGCATACCAGCCACGAGTGTGGATCTCACAACATCATGCAATCTTTGTCCATGCAGTTCATGAGATGATAAGACCCTAATAGCACATGGACTTAAACGCTAAACAGTCTATGGCATTCTGCTGGTATGTTGAGCCCAAGTGGACATCCACATTCAAACCCTGGTCGAGGTTTATGCAATGTGTATGTCAAGGACAGCACAGTGGTGTTGCAACTCTGTAGGTATGCTGTATTTTGTAGATTTAAATCCCTCAGACAAAAACTACATTTATTCAACGTTGGTTTAATGAAGCTAAATTATTAGGAATTGCTTCACCAAACATTTCCTTTGATCAGCCGCTGTACATCAAGGCTGTTGATATTCTCTTGAAAGCAGATTTGGATGTAGTCTAAAGGTGGTTTCCATCTACGAGCTTCTTAGGATCCATTGGTCACTTGATGAAAGAATCTGGATTGAAAGAGGTGCTGAGGCTAATTTTTGTTGTCCAAAAACAGTTCAGCATGAGCTGACTGGCGAAGCATTTGCCTGATCTGTGCTAGGACATTTGCTTGTACATGCAGCACTAAATGAGATACTGTTGGATTATCTGAGGAGTGCAGAGCATAATGAAGAATATATCGCCCTTCTGTGGTTGTTCATTGTGAATCAGCTCAAGATCTTGCTGGTTAATTCTCACAAACACATAAAGAGGTGGCCCCAGTGACCTACATGGTTACATTTTGTTTATTTATTAATTTCTGTTATTTATACTATTACCATTTACTCGCTGGTAGCTGGGGTTGATCTGTGCTAGGACATTTGGGAGGACAGGATCATCTCTAATGCCAAGGAACCCAAGCGCCTATGGACCATGTTCAACACTCTCCTTGGTCGTTGCCAGGTGCATCCGAAATGCTCCTCATGGGCACCGGCTTTCACCGCTGAAGATTTCCTGACCTCGCATACAACCAAAATCCTGGCTCTCCACCACCGTACCATCCTACCACTGATTGCAGTCTGTCTACTCTTAACGAGGTTACCAGGGAGGAACTATGGCATATCATCATTGATTCACCACTTGCGAACTTGACCCCCTCCCGACCTTCCTGCTTCAAGAACATGTGGATTTGTTACTTACGCTCGTTACAGAGCTATATAACCGATACATCCGGGAGGGTATCGTACCACCGTCGCAGAAGAGATCCATACTGATCCCGACTTTAAAAAACAATGGCCTTGATCAATGGGGCCCGACTAACTACAGGCCAATAGCCAATGTTTCTTTCCTATCAAAGATCATTGAGATAGTGGCGTGTCAACTAGCTGGCCACTTTGAGAAGAACAACCTCCTGCCATCGTGCCAGTCAGGATTAAGGAGTTTCCATTCTACGGAAACACTGCTGCTTCGCCTCTTATCTGATGTCTACGGGGCTATCGGTCGTTCATAGCTCACTTTGCTAGCACTTTTTGATGTTAGCGCCGCTTTTGATACTGTTGACCACGACATCCTACTTAAGAGGTCGTATGTTACATTTGGGCTGAGAGCGTACGCTAAGTGTGGTCCATAGCCCTACGAGGTCTAGATGGGTCCCTGCTCCATATGGTCTCCTCCAGGGCTCTGTCCTTGGTCCGCTCTTGTATATTATCTATACCTCTGGGCTTTCCAGACTTCTGGCAGAGAGTGGAGCCCAGGGCCAGCTTTACGCAGATTATATACAGGCATATATTCACTGCCAACCCGCAAATGCTGCTTTGGCTGTCGCGGAAATGGGTCGCACCCTGATCAGGTTAGAAACATTTATGTCATCGATGCCTCAACCCAGTTACTTCCAACCTCAAACTTTGTATACTCTTGAAATGGAACTACTGTGGATATCAGTTACCATAGTTGATTGAACTTACTTTATTGGAGCATTCTAGAGATTTCTACCATCCCAAGACCAAAGTACCGCATCGACTATTTTATAACCAGCATCGATTCTACTATGGACGAAGTACATTCCCAACCAGGGGACTCAACCATCATCCTTGCAGGAAACTTCAAACCTCATCAACAATCTAGTTTCTGCTAGCAGATTTCAATGGTCCATCGCAAAAAGGTCACTCACTGGATGGAATTTATATCTCTGAACGCATATACCAAATCTGTACTGCTGTTACATCCTTAGGCCTATCTGGATTTGTGGTATCCATCTTTAATATTTGTAGCCATCTTGTGTGTAGACAGAAACTGTTAATTCTTTGGCCCAATTGCCCAAAGAACATATTTAAAAAATATAAAATGATCAATTTTCTAAGGTGCGTGTAATCTGGTATATGTTACGGGTTTTTGAGGCGGCCATCTTGGATTTTTAGGGCCATCTTAGATTACAGTAGGTTTGTGACACTTTCTGGTGTGTACAATACAATGTTATAATGAGTTTTTAATTTTCAATTTGCAGTCCTAGGCCCTAAGTGACTCCTCTGTACAAGAGGTAATGATATTTTTGAATGAAAAGGTCGTCAAATTGGATTTAGGCCCTAGAACAGGGGCTAGTGGCCCGATTTCTTTCTATCTTCACTACAGTGTATTACAGTATGTTACAGTCATATTTGCTTATTTTCAGCTTGTTAGGAATTTTTTCCAGGTTTTGCCATCCATCGACCCTACTATTAGCCCACGTCTGAAGATCAGTTTTTACATAAGATCTTATTAGTTAGATCATGTTAGAGTTAGGAAATTGCTATTTTATTCAGTGCCTTTACTGTTACGAGGCAGACATAAAAAATCCTATAACAAAAATGTGTAGTACAACGGATCTCTTGTCTACATAAAAATATCCTATAACAAATGCAGTTCACTAGCAAGAGGCTGCTTTATCATGTGCGTAATGCATTGGCCTCCCCAGGTCTGACCCGTCACTGAAACCAGACAACCTGGCTCTTGTGGACTTAATATGATGTAATGCCAGTGAATTAGAGCTCTGCAGGTCTCACTGATGCAGTTCTGTGTATTGAGTAAGTTCAGGTTTTACATTACCTGGTACATTTCGATGATGAATGTATTGCCTTCAAAGCACCTTCAGTTGCATGAGATGTTGCCTCTGGTTTACTTCTATGTTTTGTGTTTTCTGTTGCACCAGGGAAAGACATGCATGATCAGATTTCCCTAAAAGAAATGGCTGACATACAGTCTGGGTGAGCAGCAATATCTGTACATAGTTGTGTCCACTGTAGATTACCAGCATTTGGTATACGTACTATGAGCACCTCTGAAATATTCTCTTTGTCTCTGTCTGTCTTTCTCTGTGTTGTCTCTTTCTCTTGTCTCTGTCTTTCTTTTGCTTTCTGGAGATCTGTCTGTCTGTCTCTGTGTTTATTGTATGTCTGTCTGTCTGTCTGTCTGTCTCCTGTTTTCTCAACCTCTGTCCTGGGTCTTTTTCCATGCACTGTATGGCCCACCTTGTCACCTTGTGCTGTCAGTTCTTGGAACTTTAGCGACCTTCATGATCAAGCCTCTCCATTTCCTTCTGTCCGCCGTCGCATCTCTCAGTTCTGCCAAATTCATTCCAGTTGTTTCATGTATCTCGTCCATCCACTTTTTCCTTGGTCGTCCTTGTTTTCTCCTTCCCTCTCCATATGCTAACATCATTTCCTTTTCCAGTCCATCTGATCGCATGACATGACCAAAGAACCTCAACTTTGCTCTTAGCACGGTTTGTTGTAGTGTCTCTTCCTTCTCAATTCCAATACTCCATCGCACCCAATCATTGGTCTTTTTCTCTTTCCATGATATTCTCTGCATCTTCCTCCATATCCACATTTCGCATGCGTTAATCTTTTTTCTCATTTTCTTGGTCATTGTCCATGTCTCGCTGCCGTATGTTACTGTTGGTATGATCAAAGCCTTCACCAATCTTTTTTTTCGTGTCTATACTCACATGTTTGTCCTTCCATATTTTTCCAGACCATTCATTGCAGCTTTTCCTATAGCCACTCTACGATTTATTTCCATATCACACTTTCCTTCTTTTTCTATTACTGATCCCAAAAACGTGAAGTTAGTTACCGTTTCTATTTCTTCTCCGTCTACTTCAAAACTGTCCTCCTCCTCTGTTGTCATGATCTTTGTCTTTTTTATATTGAAGTAGAGTCCTGCTTTCTCACTTTCACTCTTAAGCCTTCTTATCAGTGTTACCAACTCGTTTTTTTTACCCGCCAATAATGTTGTATCATCAGCGTATCTCAGATTGTTCATTATTCTTCCCGCTATCTTTATTCCTTCCTCAGCCTCATCCATTCCCGCCTGCCTCATTATCCTTTCAGCGTACATGTTAAATAAGACAGGAGACAGAATGCATCCTTGCCGCACTCCCTTCCTTATCCTAAAACTGTCAGTATCTCCATATTCAGTCCTTATCACCGCTATCTGATCTTCGTACAGACCCCTAAGAAGTTGTACCAAGTGTTTCGGTATTCCCATTTCTCCCAAGGTTTTCCACATCAATTCATGATTAATGCAGTCAAACGCTTTACTATAATCGATGAAGCATATGTATACTTTCTGTCCATACTCCCTTTGTCTCTCCATTATCCACCTCATATTGGCAATATGATCACGTGTTCCACGAGATTTCCTAAATCCTGCTTGACTATCAGGAAGCTCTCTCTCTATTGTACTCTCCATTCTTTTTTGTCAATATTTTAAGTAATATTTTTCCATGCACTGTATGGCCCAGTGCTGCCTTATTCTGAATCCTTTTTCATTGAAGTAGATCTCCATGTATTGTGCAGCCCAAAGTTCCTAACTTATTATGGAGATACTTTGATTTTTGTGTTTGTTTCAATGTAGAATGGCTAGCGCAATCATTCAGGTCTATCTGAAGCACGTCCTCGAATTGTTCTTCTCCACCGATATTGGGGTTCGATCAGTGGCTCTCGATGTCATCACCACCGTTCTCCATCAGGGTCTCATTCATCCAGCTCAGGTTTCTCCATCTTATTCTACCACTGCTAAACCTGGTGTTCTGTATCATCGTTATCTGATTATTCAGTCTAAACTGGTTTTGTTCAATGGATTTTGTTTTTGGAATGTGATTTTACTTAGTAGCATTCATCTGTTGATGCCGTGTGCATTACAGTAACGGTGCTATAGACATTGGATGAGATTACTGTGTCTACGTACACCAGACATTTATCTAGGGCCTCCCAGGAACCGCTGAAAGGCATATCTGGCCTTTATAAAGGCTGCTATTATTCAGTGAGAAGGAAGAGTTCATCAACAGGTGAATGAGGCTCAGATTGCAGGAAGTCTCCATTGGAAGGCGCTTACACTAACAGAATCAGAACAGTGGACTCTTGACTTTGACTGACTGATGGGTTAAGGGTTCCTGCTGATATGTGCTGTGCTGGTGTTTATTTATTGCACTTGTTACATATGAAAGGTTGGCAAAACTGAATCTTTACGTCGAGACAAGTGTGTAAACAATTTCTCGAGATATGTCACATGCAGTCTGCCCAGCAGTCTTGAACCTGCAATTGTTAGATTGCAGACCCAGAGCACTAGTGGATAGACAACCATGCCATGCAAACAATGACACTGTTGAGTTCTCACCTTGTAAAGAGGACTGTGGAAGTTAGACATCATTTTGACATTCGACCACGATGCCACCTTGTTCACTACAACCTGTCTTCTGTCTTAGTGTGTGCCTTACCTCATCTGCCTCGGATCAGACTGCGATCCTGCGATCAGCCAGAAAGCGGATCATTGGCTCAAAGAAATCGACAAGAAGTATCCAGGTTTCATTCAGGTGAGGTATAAGATAATTGAGAATCTGCTAAGGATAGGCAAATATGTCTGTTTATGCTTAGTCATTAGGTAGTGGTGCTACATAAATGCCCTCATCTGAAGACTTCTATTGCACTGTTATATTATAGTGCATTAGAGGTTGTTAAGGGTTCTTGGTTCATGTTGCACTGAGGATGAGGAAACTCACATGGTAGGCTTTTGCTCACAGAAAGATCTCAAGCTACGGAGGTGTAACTGTGCAATGTATCGTTTCATTTGTACTGGCCTAAGAGTTGTTGCACCCTGTGCAGGACTACTTTCTTCACTGAGTTTATGCACTCCCTAATGCAAATATCTGGAAATTGTGATAAATATGCCACCTTTTTGAGCAACTATCAGTTCCAATTCAGTGCTTTAATGTTGTGACCTTCTGCAGCACTTTCTGTCAGGCAGAACTTGATGAGGTTTAACTGATCGAGACATAAATAAAAAGAAATATAACTCATTTGGCCACAACTTAGTTTTATCTTAAGCCTGAAGACTAAAGACTGAATTAACATTCTGTAGATGAAGGCTGTGCAGGGAATCCGTTTGTCATATCAGCTGCAGCAGAAACTGCAGGGCTCTGTTGCAGAGGCTGTTCGAGGCCTGCGTCCTTCATCGAAACCCAGCTGCCTTAACAGTTATGTCTATACTCTGCTGAGGACAAACCGAGGGCAGAGGCGGGTCTTCCTCAACTCTCTTCTTAAGCTTTTTGATGACACTCAGGTATGTTTTAGGATAATTATTTTATGAGCAGTTGTTATGTATGCCAATTTATAGCAATTTAGTTGAAAGGCTCTCATGTCCTCGTGGAACTTAGAGGAGGTGCTTATTTACCACTCCTTGGCCCTTAGCCAGCAATCAGCGAATCCCAAGAGGACACAGGGCCAGTGCACTGCAGTACTTACCGTCTACTTCCCAGCTTACACCAATACAAAATTATACTACTTAGTGACAGAGAAAGTGTGGTTAAAGAACTTGTCTAGCAGGCTCAAATCTGCAAATTTTGTTTGTTTACAGACCTTAGTGTGCAACCGATAGACCACTGTGTCACACAATTTAAGCAATTTTGTAAAATTGCAGTAAATGCATTGACTGATTTTACAAAGTTTCACAAAGAAACTGTTGATAAGAATAGTAAACTTATTCAGAGCCCATTGAATTTCTTGTACAGTATTAAATTTTATATTTATAATGCACCAGAGTCAAAAACAAGGCATTAGTTCTTGGCTAGCTAGGTAGGTGTCTGGCATCCAAGGTGTTTGCTGTTTATGCTTGTTTTTCCTTTCCCATTCTGAGAAGTGTCTGTGTGAAAACAAGTCTGTTACTTTACCAGTGTGCAATTAGTAATTGGTTAATAAAGAATTTACTTATTTACTTTTGTGCATATGTTTCTGGCTATTTATATAGTGCCTTTTATGACCCAACACAGGCACTTACATTGCAATTATGATGCATAGATTTTTGATCTGTTTGACGTTTTGGTTTTCCAGGATACAGAATTGAGGGAGTTGGTGTATGTTGCTGATTGTTTTTCCGGCTTCCCTTTCCAGCAACTGGACGAAGTTCTGTTCCTCATCCACCAGCTGGATGCTATCGTTTCCATCTCAGGATCCAACGTTCTACAGTCTTACACTAAGGCACGTAGATTCGTAGAATCATCCGAACTGGGTGGGTGGGTGGATAAGTCGATGGGTGGGTGGGTGGTGGGTGGGTGGTGGGTGGGTGGATGGATGGATGGATAAATGGATGTTAGAGGGTGAGTAGGTAGATGCATTGGCAGCTAACTTGCTGGATGCATACAGTAGTTGCAAAGAACTGATTCACTGGCTCACTCATTAACTAACTCAGTGATGGACATGTATATCTTTAATTAATGAAGGATTCGTTTGTTAATTACCACAGATCTTTTACCCGAATGAAGAAGAAAGAGTGAAAATGGAAGATGAAGATGTTGAAGAAGACTTGGACAGCCTTCTAGGTGAGACATTTGGCAGGTGTTATTTGTCGTTGGCCACAACAATATTGTCACTTGTGAAATTTGTCCGCTCTAGCCTAGCTTCCAGTTTCACTGACCTAATGGATATCAACTGAGCTTCTCCAGTGGATTACAAGTCTTGATTGTGGTTTCACTTGAAGCGATGATTCATGTGATTGACGTGGTTGAAGCGATGATGCTTTGTGCATTATGATAATGACACTACAGAAGTCGTCAGATTAGATTAGATTAAAATGCTGCATCAGATGTGATTGCTGGAAATAGTAATAAACTGTTTTTTGTCTATTATTGTTTAACTTCATCATTTCTTTTGGTTTTGTTTATCCTTAATTTATTCTGTTAGTTTTTAAATTAGTTTATATTTGATTATTGTTTGTTTCTTCATTTATTTTCATTTAATTTATTATTGTCTATTATCTATTCATAACTTGTTATGCTTGTTTATTTGTTTGTTATTCTTCATTTTTTTGCAGATTGTTTGCCAAAGGATGTCTCGCGGCTAAAGAGGTTGTATGTAACATCTCAGCGATACCAGCTTCTGCTGATTCTGAAAAAACATCTCAAATCAACATATGGAATTTCAGACAAGTGAGTCACAGTGAGATGTACATTGGTTAGGATGCTGGAATATGAGCATGTCCCACTCACTTGATTGTTCAGACCATCCTGTAATTGGATTGGACAAAGCCATGTCCACTGGGGAATAGTCATAAAAAGATTTTAAAACAGATTGTGAAAACTTTTAAAAGGTCATATTTGAAAAACAGGTAATTAGAAAATTGTTCATCATGAAATGTACCATTGGAGAAATTGCCTCTCATTGTGTGATAGAGAAGTCAATTGGTTTGACAACTCCCGGTTTAAGTAGATTATTATTATTATTATCATTATTATTATTATTATTGTTATGCATTTATTAAGCACCACTATCTCATAACCACTATCTCATAACCAAGCATGAGTCAGTGGCACTGAACAAATGTGAATGAAGGACTTGCTCATGGTCCCTTCATGGTAACCCTCTCGGGAGGCTCAAACTCATACTCTCATACAAGTGATGCGGCCAGGGAAAAACATGGCAATTTTACCATTGACCAGGCCTTGCCCCAGTATATGCATGGCTGACTTACTGATTACCATACATTACTCTAGATTACTTTACATTGGATTGCAATGCTTGCATGTAAAGGACAATACAGCAGTACTCGCCAGCCGATGGTGCCAAGCTGTATGACAAGCCGTTGAATGTAAAGAATAATGCGAAGTTCAACCCAACGACAGCGCTTGATGTTCTCAAGCAACCCGATGTATCACGCACAGAACTAGTAGAAGCATATCTCGACGTAAGTACAATGACCTGTCCTTGAGGGACTTTTAAAAAGTGCAATATAAATTTAGGGACGATTATGGTGATGGATGATGAAGATCATGATGATAGAGATTATGATGATGGATGATTATGGTGATCTGTGAGGAGGATGGCAACTATGAGGGTAATGATAATGATTATGTATGATGATGATAATGATGATGAAAAGTGATTATGATGATTCATGGAAATGATCAATGAAGAGGAGGAGGAGGAAGAGTGTGACGATGATTGTGGTGATTGATAAAGTAAGAGATTAATGATGAGGAGGATTAAAAGGAGAGGATTTGCAGTTAGAAAGACAGTGTTTACTACGACAATGAGGATGTTAAACGTTTTCACAGCAAAATAACAAGTTGGACATATCAAGACACATTTGCTGTCTTTTAAGTGCATCTCAAAAGCAACGATCACTCTAAGCAAATGCATTTTAAAGGTAGTTTAAAAATTGTGTAATGTATTGAACTATGTGTTGAACAGAATGACAGCGTTCCTTAAAGATAATATTAACCCTTGATTTGCATTTTCCACGCCTCAGATTCGCATTCTGTTTGACTTTGCACCTGTTAAAAATATTTGTAAGAATAAAATAATATGAATGTAGTACCTGTGATAATATCCTGTCCTGTTAATAATGATAAAATAATAAATAGCCTCTTGGATTCTGTTTTAGTTCAAAGACTTGATGATGACAATTGATACTGCTGCAGACAAAGAGGACAAGACCAGCCAAGTCCAATCTGGTGGAATGTCCCTTGCCTGTTGCTCGACTGTGGACAGCTGCTGACAGAAATTTCTCTTAGCCAAAGACGGTCACTGATTAAGTTCTTCCAGTGTATATCATCACCTGTTAGTTCCACCGAGTCAGATTGGGGATTTGAGTTGAAGTCACGACAAACATTTTTTCAGGTTGCTTTGCCTTTCATAAGATTGTTACTTTTAAACTATGAAAGGTTCTGTATCAGCACACAACTACTTACGCACATGCATAGATAGCCTACAGAGATTAGGTGCTGACTATGAAGCTCAGGGTTTGATTGATCAATCAATCGATAGATTAAGTGATTAATGATTCATTGACTGACCCACCGACTGACATACAGAATGCTTGATTGATTGAAAATGAATCCATCAATGCATTAATGCACACACAGATAGAGAACATGAAGAGGAACAAGCCGTAGACTAGCTTGTTTACAGTCAACAGAATCTCTCAGGTTTTACTGGTGATTAGATTTTAAAAATTTGCCTGTTTCCCTGTTCAAATTGTTGAAGCAGCTCGACATAAATACATAAATTTTCTGTGACTCGTTTATATATTGCCCTCTCCCTTGCTGTATGATCTCTTTCCCATTAGATGTAATTTAAACCTGATAGTCATGATTTGTAGCAGTACCCCTGTACAATTTTGGCGCAGACATGATGTTGCGCCCACACTGAACATTTTGCTGGCCACTAGTGGCAATGTTGGCTGTTTTAAACTTGGCTGTCTGGAGATGTAGCAACAAGATGGACAACAGATTTAATTCAGCTTGAGAAAAGAATTTCATCATATGACAGTGTTAGTATAGCCTAATAATTTATGTATCTCTAGAAGTATTTGGATTCAGTGTCTGAGAGGTTGTTAAAAGACGCCATATAAATAACTTTGTAGAATTGTAGACCAAATGACTGCTTTATTACCTACTATAGTCAATTAATCTGGATATATAGGTACATTAATATCAGCTGTTCTCAGGCTATTCCTAAAATGTATATATATAGACAAAG
Organism: Aporrectodea caliginosa; assembly: GCA_020284085.1. Lineage (NCBI taxonomy): Eukaryota > Metazoa > Annelida > Clitellata > Crassiclitellata > Lumbricidae > Aporrectodea > Aporrectodea caliginosa. The sequence continues at coordinate 221,711 of JACEVL010000180.1, read as the reverse complement.
ACAGAAACAGCCGAAGGCAGCATTACGGGGCGCTTCCAGTGTGTACTTGTTTAAGTACATGTAATCCTGTTTTTAACTTGTTGGTCATAGTAGCTTAAAATTAGGCATTGAAAGTTAAGGTTATTATTAGAATATGATTAATTACTATATTTTAAAACCTATAGTCATACCTGTACAGAGAGATGACAAGGAATTGTTAGTAGTACAAGTGTAATATATTACAGTTGTATATATAGCCAGTTGTACAATTGTGAATATGTTTTTTTACATTATATTGTTAGTTGAATTAATTAGTGTACATAGATAATTATGTTAACAGTTGAAACTGCAGTTTGGCACTATGCTAATATATGTGTGTTCTTTTCACTCGGAAATCAGAAATTATTTGACGGTAGTTGAACTTTTCCGATTTTATTTTGACAGTTTTAAGGTTAAACTATTTGAATATTACAAAGTCGTGTTGAGTTTCGTGTGTCGTTAGCCAGTTAAGACTGTTGCAGTTATTTTATACATTTGTAATTTAATTAATAAGACTGTTTCTGTTTGACGTGTTTTGTAATTTAGTTAATGGTTTGTCATAACTGGCATTTTTAGGTCAGAGGCAGTTGTAAACATTTTGTAGGTTATCAAACAAGACCAAAATAAGATAAATGTGCAGTTTCATGAAGTTGCATTATAGTGTAAAGTAATACTTGTGTGAGGATCTGTTGTTGAGAGTTTGTCTGTTGAAAGTGGTACTATATAATGGCATTTACTTTATGTTATACGGTTTGTTTACCATGGAGGCACCAGGATTTCAGGTTTGGGGGCTAAAGCTCCAAGCCCTTCCCTTTTGTCCCCTCGTCCCTGTGATTTGCAGTGATTTCCCAATTTTTGGGGGGCTGAGCCGCAGTTAGGGGGCTAAGCCTCTCCCAGCCTCTCTCGCACACAGTACTAAGGCCTAGATGAGGCTACCCTGTTGATCTTGGAAAGATATCTGTGTACTGGGTGAGGTACTTTGATACTGCAGTGTCCAGAATAGGGACTTGTACAGACTGTCTAATAGATTAATTAGTCATCAGACATTCATCATAGTGCAGACTGCTGCCTGTATGAAGTTGATGCACTGATAACTACGTACTTGTAGTGTAATGTGTGTTATTAAAGAAGACTCAGTTGTAATGTCTCATCGCAAGGTATTTGTGATGTAATGTTTGTTAATGTTGACGTAATTGTACTGTGACCAAACTCCAGACTAAAGAGGCTTACTGCTAGGCTTCAGTGGCAAGACTGAACAGAAGGCAAACATCAAACTAACGATTGGCGCCTAACTCCAGACTGCATGCTTAAAATATGCGTGGAAACCGGAGGGGATGTATGAATGTCACCAGAAAACTGGAGGCCTGAATGTAGCCAGAACACTCAGTTACTTTGGCCTACACTCGCAAAATTAATGTCTGCAAATGGCAGACACAACCTCAGTGCCTTGTGGGTGGGGTAGAACTTTTGCAGACAAGTAAATAATATTACTAAAAATATAGATATCAATCGACCCTGCTCCATTGGGCTCTCGCTTTGATATGTAATTTTAGAGTATTTTCATTTTAGTGCAGTTTTGCGTTTTTGGTGATTAATAAGTATATGAAACATTTTTGTTAAGAGACAGTTTTGACGTGTATGAACGTACTGGTGGCAACATTAGTGCAAGACGTTACTTTTAAGAGTGTAGGCCACACTATTTGTCTGTAGTGTCAGACATAATTAATGACTATAAGTTTTAGGATTCGGTTTCTGTGTGAGATGTTCGTAAAGGACGCCATAGATACACTGCTTTACATGTAGAATTGTAGACCACAGTGAATGCTTTATTACTAGACAATCTGGCTAAACAGAGGCATTAGTGTCAGCTGTTCTGAGGCTACTCTTAAAGTGTATACAGACAGACAGACAGACAGACAGACAGACAGACAGACAGAGGCATAAACAAGAGAGGCCTACAAATAAAGCCCGTGTACTTTGCCGCGCGGCGCTGTTGTACGGCGGTCTGTCTTCTGGTTGGAGTTTTCGGATATTGGAATCTTTGTTAAGTTGTCGGTGACAATGTTTTCTTCGATTCGAGGCACCAGATTAGCTGCTCTGGGACAGGTGTTTCTGCGACGACCTGGATTTATGGCGACCGCCCAACGCTCAACAGATGCAAGGTATTCGTAATCTCAGAGTTTCGTTTGGTAGGGGACCAAGATTCCTCCACGAAGTGGAATGATAATGGTAGGGGACCGAGCTTTTTGGGCCCTGGATACGATTGGAAGCGGACCCACTCATTGTTGGCCTGGAGCCCTGGACCAGAGTGCGAATTGCAGAGGAGACTGGTGCATCCACTGGCTTCAGAGGATATTAACTTCTGTTCATATATGTCTTTCCCCATTAGATCAGACTATCTCTTATTGTAGATAGGATTTATTACTTCTTGCCGGTTGGATGCATACATTTTCCCGTTGCATTTAGCTCATGCCCATAGGGGTCGTCCATATAGGACGTTCGTAGAGACCTACAGTGTGACCACTTTCCATTTTCTGAAATCCCAAGCTCTTGCCAGAAAATTCCCAAGATTGCCCAAAACCGTCCCAAAACATCCCAAGTTACTGAAAAGGTAAAAGTTTTCGAAGAATTTCAGAAAAAAATTTTTTTTACATCCGCCAAAATTTCATTTCTGATGACCTTTTTTTTGCTTTCTCGTCATTTTTCTTATACAAAATTTCTTCACAAGGCCAATTTTGCACCTCCCCTCATTACTCCACTGCTAAAACCCCAATTCCTTCCCTTAGAAAAAATCCCAAGATTCCTTTGCAAAATCCCCAGATCCCAAGTCGACCTCCAAAATCCCAAGATCTTGGGAAAAATCCCAAGCAGTGGTCACACTGGAGACCTACCTCAGACCCCTCCCTCCCCATGTCTGTTTTTAGAATTACCCTTCCGAGTCCCGTCGCGGACAGCCGCACTCAAGCGCAGTACTAAGGCCTGGATCGATTAGGCTACCCTGTTGATCGTGGAAGGGTAATTGTGTTTATACTGGGTGGGACTTTGACACTACAGGGTCCAGAAAAGGAACTGCCTAATAGCTCAAAGTCATCAAACATTATTACAGACTGCTGCCTAACTCAACCAATATTTGTTTATTCAGTTTGACAAGTCGACCTAGGCGCGGCTTTATTTTTGAGATTTGTATAGCACTCCTTCAAGATTATGTCTCTGCACTGAAATAACTAAGTACCAAATTTAGAAGCGGACGTCCATAGTCATAGTGGCATGACCCTCCTTGGCCCTTGTCCAATTGTGTCCGCATTTGGGTGACCTCTGCCGCCCTTCCTCAGCGGACGACTCCATCCACAGGTCTTCTGCCCGGGGAACGGACATTATCCCCCCGGACATTATCCCCCCGATTTTGCGTAGGACATTATCCCCCCGGACATTATCCCCCCTCTGTGTAAATATATGTATATGTACATATAATGTATTTATATATACATGTACATATGTTATCCTATATATATATAGATATATATGGATATATATATATATGTATATATGTATATAACTTAAGACTTGTTAATGTCGCTCAGTTCATAAGCAGTACGAAACACTTTGACCGCCAGACCATTTATTAGCAGTACGCCACAGCCCTCTAGAACATTTTAATCCCGACAGCCCTAATAATTGTAAATTTGACACGAGGCATTCCTGGCGTAAATTTGACACGCGTCAGCCCTGTCTATCTTAGACTGGGGGGGATAATGTCCTACCCTGGGGGGGATAATGTCCGGGGGGGATAATGTCCTACACTCCTTCTGCCCGAATGGTTGGGCCATGCCTTAGCATGGTGCTCCACCCTCTTTAGCCGTGGTTGTTGTGCTCCTGAATAGATATTCTGATGTGGTGCTATATAAATCTCTTAATGAATGAGTGAATGGTTCAGACTAATTGCTGTGTATAGGTCTCTCTCTCACTTCTTCAGAGTACACTCTCCCACTGAAGATACATTTCCATCATACATTTTGCTCCTTGTAGTTATAGGTCTACCCACACTACTTCCCACTGCAAATCACACCTTTGCTATAATATAATTTTTAGCATCATTCTTAATTTGTTCATTCTTAATATGTTCTTATATCTAAATTATGTCTATTTTGTTAATGATTTTAGTTTTATATTGTTGTTATTATTTTTAGTTTTACAAAGTACAATCTTATCATTGCCAACATAGTAATCATATCAAAAGAAGCTACACAAAATTGAAATGAAATGATGTTAATGTCTTGTGAGTAAATCAGCCATTTATTCACCACATGTAGCAGCAATGAGGAATTTACATCATCGTTGGTTGGAAGAAACTTTCTGACTATTCGTGATTTCTTTCCAACTGAGATTGAGACACTTCTTTGGACAGCCAAGGACCTCAAGACACAAATTAAAACTAACAAAACGGTCAGCCATCGTTCTTCGTTTATTGCTCTGTCTCTTTTATATCTATGTTGTTAATGATTTGTGAACTTCTTTATTGTTTTCTTTATTTTTTATAATTGGGGTCATCCATTAATTATGTCAACAAATAGGGGGAGGGGGTTTGGAAAAGTTTGACAGTTGTTGACAGGGGGAGGGGGTTTGGTCCAAGTTGACGTCAACAAATTTTTTTTTTTTGAATAAGTGGGAAAAATATGGTAAATGACTAAAAAAAAAGGTCATCAGGGAAAAAATGTCTAAGAAACGGTCGTCGGAGTTTAAATTTATCGAAAAAAGTCATTGTGAAAAAAAGTCAGCCTGGCTACGCTGCCGGTAGGGGGTTCTGGGATTGTTGACAATTTTTGGGGGGTCCGTCAATGTTTGACAGTTGTTGACAAGGGGAGGGGTCAAAAAGGCCTAAAATTTGTTGACATAATTAATGGATGACCCCATTATAATAATAATAATTAGTATTATTTTTATTGTTATTATTATGATGTAAAATTTTCTCTACAAGATTGATTTTGCTTAATATCTAATTTTTTAGTAAGCTTTTTGGTAAAAAAAAGTACTAATACTAGTGCATGTAATACATTATATTATAACTTTTGGGATTAAACTAGAGGTCCAGGAATAATATTATAATAATAAAAGTTTATTAAAGCAGTAACAGTACCTATTTAATATTCTCAGAAAACAAAAGCTCTTCGACTGACTGGATAGCCTTTCGCTTAGCTGGCTGGCCAATACTGACTGACAGACTGAATGAAGTTATGTTGTTTGATTTCAGATTTATCAGCCTCTGGTTGGAAAGTCAATGGCCGCCATCTTTCAGAAGAGAAGCACAAGAACAAGAGTCTCAGCCGAAGTCGGTTAGTCAGTTAGTATACCCTTACTATGCCCTGCAGCATCTTACCTAAATTCATCTCACCTTTCATAGGTTTTTGTGCCCTGACTTACCTTCCTTGTTTACCATACCATACATATAATCTCACCTTTAATTATTCGTTGTACCTTGTAAATTCTTACCTTGTGTGATTTTAATTATCTTATTCTCTTACTGTATGCATACTTGTAGCAATGTACATGTATGTATGCATGTATGTACATGTATGTTCCTATGAAGTAACTCACACAAGTGTTACCTACGCTATTTGAAGTGGTGTTAAGAGTTCACCAAAGACCACATGTCCTTGAAGTGAATAATAATCATATGACTGGAAAGGTCATGTAGAAAGCTCAGTCAACATTGTCCCACTCGAAGTTGTAAACAAGAACCATGTTAATTCATACCTTTATATACCTTTATCTTGCTTGAGTGTACATTATCTTACTTTCCTTACCATAACATGCAATACCTTTTGTTATCTCATCATACTTGACTTTTTAGGATTTGGGCTGTTGGGTGGAAAAACAGTCATTCTCAGCCCAGAAGATGGCCATCTGGGAGTAAATGAGTCCGTCCAGGACACTTCAAGGTTGGGATTGCACTTCTAATCATTCTGTCAGTCATTAAAGCAGTAAGGATATAGGTCAATCGTTCATTCATTTGGTCATTTCTATATTCAGTCAGTTAAGGGTGCTCGATAGTGTAGAGGTTAGTGTTCTGGACTGTCAATCCAGGGCAGAAATTTGGTTGGAGATTTCTGCCCCACCTGTGCCCCCTAGCCAACTCAGCTATAAAGAGTGCTCAGTGGGAAGATGAAATAGGGAGGGAGAGGACTGGCCACCCGTCCTCATATACCGAGGCTAAGAAAATTAAGTCTATAACACTTCATACCCATGGCTTTCTCAGTACTAGCTTAAGGGACTGCTCTTCTTCCTCTTCAGTCAGTTAAACTCTTCTGTTCAGTTAACCAGCTAGTCAGTTATTAACTAAGTCGATCAGTGTGTGAGTAAGTCATTCAGTCAGTGTGTAAGTCATTCAGTCAGTGTGTGTGTAAGTCATTCAGTCAATATCAGTCTGTCAGTATGCCAATCAAGCAGTTAGTCATTCAATTCAGTCTATGAATCTATCGTGATTCAGCCAGTTTGTCTGTCATTCAGCCAGTTTGTGTGTCTGTCTGTTTGTCTGGGCATCTCAGGCAAAGTAGCTTTGCTAGTAGCTGTGTTGCTGTAGCAAGACCTACAATGGAATTTTTCCTCTCTTGAACCCATCTACACTGCAACCTCTGGTAGTCAAGTGTTTACTTCGAACTAAACTTGTGGTGTGTCTTTTGTCAGGACCATTGCCCTGTCTGTTTGGGTGTGAGACCCTACTTAACCTCATTGATTGGTGAATTTTGAACTGGGGATGTGTATAATCGGGTCAAAGTTCGTGCCCCATTACCCCGGGGTCGGTTTTATTTACATTTAATAGGATGAGACCTAAACCAAGCGGGGCGGTTAATGGACCTGTTTTTAACGGTGCAAATGTTACATTTACTGTGAGCTATTGCATGAATGAGTGCATGGGTAGATGGATGGGCTGGGTGGGTATAGGTGGGTAGATACATTAATGGATGGATGGATGACTAAATTAGGCTAGATGGATGGATGAGTGGAGAATAGATTGATGGACAGCAGTGGCGGCGCCAGGGGGGAGGCTAGGGGGTGCTTAGCCCCCCCCTAACTGCGGCTCAGCCCCCCCCCCAAAAGTGGGAAATCACTGCAAATCACAGCGAGGATGGAACAAAAGGGAAGTTTTTTTTAGCTTTAGCCTCAAACCTGAAATCCTGGCGCCGCCACTGATGGACAGATTGGTTGACTGACTGACTGACATATTACTCACTCATTTACTCACAGGCTTACTTGTATCTACTGATTCATTCCTCCATAGCTCCATAACTTAGTTTTCCATCCATCTATTTGTTTATCCACCCATTTACCCGTCCATTATTTGTTAGTTAATTCATCTGCTCATTCTTTCATCCATTCAGCTTTCCGTCCATTCATCTTGTCATTCATCCATCTATTCATCTATCCATTCATTCGTCTGTCCATCCACTTATCCAATCAATCTCTAAAAATTTCAGAGTGTTGTCTGGCTTCGTTGATCTGATATTCGCTCGTGTTTACGGTCATAACCTTCTGGATGAGATGGCTTCTGTCGCCAGTGTGCCAATCGTCAATGGTCTCTCCGACATGTATCATCCACTCCAGATTCTGGCTGACCTCCTCACCCTCCAGGTTTACGCTCTATGTTACATCAAATTATGTTACATTACAGTGAACTACAATAATGCAAATTACTTTCTCACAACATATTATATGGTTTACCTCAAGTCTGTATCAGTTTGCATGTATGTATGTATGTGTGCATTTGTGTATATTTATGTATGAGATTTGAATAATGATCATCACTATATAATGGACTTGAATAAAAAAAAACTATCCATTAGCATAATACTTTGTATTTAAGAAAGTTTTATGCTATCATCTCTACGTTACATTGTATTTGGGCAACTCTGCATAGTGGGACCTTGTGGTTCCTTTTGAGTTTTCTTTTTGACACCTATTGATGTGAACTTGATTGCCTGTGTATTTTGTAAGCTTAATGTGTGCCAAAGCTGAGGTTTTCGATTCAAAGTGTATGAGAAGTGAGTTTAGTGTTTCTCACATATAACCGAAACTAAGGTTGTTGATAAAGGATATCCACAGAAATTTACCTAATTGAACATCTCCTTCCCCTTGTCCACATACTTCATTACTCTCTTCCTCCCCTTTGCGGATATCCACACTTCCGGGCTAACGGTTATGGGGTGGGGGTGTACTATGATACTGTCGTGTCAAGCAAAGGGACCCTATTTGTTATAATATGTAACGGATCCTGTAAGCTGGTAACCCAGCCCCAGGATTATTACTGTAAATCTTACTTTACATGGAACGATTGATGCTGGAATAATGTCTTTAATTCTTTGTTTAGGAGCATTTTGGGCATCTGAAAGGTCTGACGATTTCGTGGGTTGGTGACGGAAACAACATCGTTCATTCCCTCATGATGGCTTGTCCGAAGTTGGGCATAAACCTGAGGGTCGCGACCCCAAAAGTAAGTTCAGTTTACATCAGCTATTGCCAGAGTGCTGTTGGTGTTGATAGTAGTAGTGAGGTTCCACACTGTTTACAATCATAAATTGCCAACCACAATCAATGAGAAAACCACAAATCTCCATCCACAATCAAGAAAACAGCCATTAATTTCCAATCACTACCCAAACACTAATTTCGAACTAAATTAACCACTGATTTTCAATCAAAATTTCCAGCCACAAATTTGCACATGGCCTGGGGACATAAGCAGAATGAATGGGAAAAGGACAGTAGTGTAGTCCTAAAAAATGAAGTGGGGGAATGCCTGGATATTGAAGTAAGCAAAAAGTGCCATCTTGCAAGAATTTTTCAACCAGTGTGAGAAAACAACAGTATTTTTCAATCACAATCAAGAAAAAGTCAGGGGAACTAAATTAACCACTTTTTCCCAGCCACAAATTTTGCATATAGCCTGGGAACATAAGCAGAATGAATGGGAAAAAGGATATGCTCAATCATTCTGTAGACACTGTCTGAATAGATACAGTTGTCTATTTGGTAGCATGCTTGAATTGTTATCCAACAATTGAGAGTTTGAGCCTAATGAGTGAATGACTTTGGGCATGTTAATTGTTTGTGTACCAGCAGAGCAGACTCTGCTACCAATTCGTCAATTAACCAGCTAAAGAGCGGAGGAGGAATCGAGTGTCTCCCATATGTTCCACTAAGGACATGGGAGCTTGCTTTAATCATTTTACACATGAAAAACAATTTTGTGTTTGTGGCCAATATTTTCCATTGAATAGTTCCTGACTCTCTGGGTCGCCTCAATTATGATGTTGGATGTCTTTGAAGTTTCTATTTGCTGGTGTATAGATTCTGTTTCAGCTTTGCATTAGGCCTCTACTGATGTTGATGATGATGACTATGATGATACTGCATTAGTATGTATGTATCTGATGATGATGATGTGATGATGCTGATATGTATGTATCTGATGATGATGATTATATGGGTTATGATGATATTGTTAATGACTGATAAATAAATAAGATTGTCTTTTCTTGAAGGGTTATGAATGCAATCAGCAAGTGGTGTCCGATGCAAAAAGATTTTCTCAGATAGTTTGTGCTTTTGCAATTGTCTTTTCAGTCTTAAGTTAAAGAAGTAGGGGATACTTAAATGGTAACACCTTTGTTTGAAGAACTACTAATAATATATGAACTATAATAATGGTAATAATAATATTAATGCTATAATTATACATGTAATTATGGTAATTATATATTACAACAATTATAATGATATTGTTATAATGATTTCAGCGCTCATGAATTATCTGGTGCCCTGCGCTTGGCTTTGAGTGGCATTTAAGAAATTTGGTTTACGATTACAATTGGAGTTTACGTATTAACAACTACGGTATATTATTATTAGTATTAACTTGAATTTTTATAGCATGCTAATTTATGAATTCACCTCAAAAGCACAGGTAGATAAAATTGTAAGCCTGTGATTATTGAATAATAATAAAGTGCATTCGATAGGTTCCTGATAGGTGCTACATAAATTGTTATTACTTTAGTCTGGAAGTGAGCTGTTACTTACGAATGATCCAGTGGAGTCGGTTCGTAACACTGACGTCATTGTGACGGATACATGGATAAGCATGGGACAGGAGAAGGAAAAGATGGAACGAATCAAGGCATTCTCCGGATATCAGGTTACCAAACAGGTACCTCAGCAGCTTTATTAGGCCAGGTAAATAAAATAAGTAAGGTAGATATATATGGAAAGGTAAAAATAGGTACAGAAAATACGTAAGATAAAAATAAAATGTACACTTTACCGTTTACATATAAAAGACAAATATAAGTAGGTAATATAAAATGAATAAGTAGGTAAGGTCAGTAAATTCAGATTTATAGGTCAAGTCAGTCTGTGGTGGGTAAACAAATTGAAACAGACGAAGTTTAACAATTTAACTACGAGCGTTTATTAAAAGTGACTGGGAACCTATGCAGCTTATTGTTAAAGTGTTGTTTACAACTGAATGACAATAAATCACTATGAAATGTTTGCAGCCATCCTTCATAATTATTAATTATAATAGTCAATATGTAAGAACTCAATGACACATTGCTTTCCTCCTCATTGGACCATCCTTCTGGAACAGTCTTCCACTCAAAACTTTAACTTTACCATCAGAAATACCTTGAGAAGCATTTAACTTACCATACATCAAGACACAAGTGTAATGAATGCTGTTTAATTCTGTAATTGAACAACTCTTCTAAATAGCAGGATTAGCTTGTTTACTGCTGATTTTCCCTTTCACAAACAACAATTTGTGCTATATAAGTGATTGTATTGTTGTTAGGAAACTGTTGGTGATCAATGAAGTTTTGCTCAGTTCAATTCAACTTTTGAAATCTGTTAGCCAATACAGGGGCATTTGAGGTACTTTGAAGGTGCCATTTAATAAGCAGATACATGTACTTAACATACATACATCTAAAAGATCGTCTTGAAACTCAGACAGCTATCTGAATTTAATTACTTTTCTGTTCATTTTCCAGTTGGCTGGTTACGCTGGGGCCAAGTGGGTTTTTCTACACTGTCTTCCACGCAAAGCAGAAGAGGTCACAGACGATATATTTTACGATCAGGAAAGATCCCTCGTCTGGCTGGAGGCAGAGAATCGAAAGTGGACTGCAATGGTAGGAAAGATTCTCAGAACTCACTACATGTACTTGTGTTTGAATGTTCAGGTATGGTAGGCAGACAAGGGGATATACCCTACGAGGACGTCTGCATCTATATTTCGTACTTACAGTAACTATAGTAACTGTATTGTAATTTATCATACTGAAATACCTCTTATTTAAGTACAGACTGTATAAACATTAGCTCCAGTCAGCCAGCAAGCAGTCTGTACTTCATTGGTTCTAATAACTCCTGATAGTAATAAGAATCCAATAGCATGGTTCAATAGCCTTGCACCATCAACATGCTAGCCTTATCTAGGTCTTCGTACTCTGTTGGAATGCAGACATCCCCATATGCAGATATAAGGACAATGCCGAATGTGGACAAGTAGGTCATTTTTGCAGATGTACGTTTAATGACAACAGTAAATGTTCTGTATGAGATGGATCATGGAGAAACGGCAGAGGAAGATGGAATTATTTGAGTCAACTTGCAGCTGCATGTTTATTTTCTTTTCCACCTTATCTCACCTTTGCTTACTGTATCTTTAGTAACGCCTTTAATTACCTTTAATATACCTTAGAGTACTTAACCTTTTATGACTTTACCTTTCATTACCTTACCTGAACCGACAACATTAATCGTTATCAATGTTTGTTTTCTAGGCCGTGATGCTTCACCTGTTGACTGACCACACACCTTCAATTCCAAAGCCTACCTTCTGCAGGACGTCTTCCAAATAATAATGGACACAAGTTACGTCTTTCGATTAGAAAACCTGAACACAAATTGGTTTTGAACCATCAGATGCTCTGCTGTGCAGTCGGGTATCTATGAACATGGAAAAGGTGCTAAATAAATGTTTGATTATGTTACACAAACTGATGAGACCGGTGGTCAGTATTTTGGTAATTTTCATAACCCAGAGAGCCAGAGAAGATCTTTAAACGCTATGCTACATTTATCATGCATGGAAACATGGTAGACAATGCTACTTTAATATTACTAATGTAAAAATGTCTGGAAGCCTATAGAAGCTCAATATCAATTCTCCAGTCTGTTAGCCTGTACGTTTAAATAATGTTAAAGGAAAACTTCTGTAAACTATTGAAAGGCTTTCTATTATTTCACTGTACATATACAGTTATACACGTTTTCATATATACGAGTGCCACGTACAAACAGCCCTGCATGACAAATATGCCATCGTCTAGAGTATTCAGATGTGGCATGTTCTACCACCCGCCCAGGTGGCGCCAGCAGGTAAGAACCATTTGCTGCATTCAGCTTTAATCTCCCAGTCTCCGTTCAGAACACAAATCATTAAATTTTATGGACAAGAAACTGCTGGTGTGGTTCTACTTGTGTATGCGTGCAAGGGCCTGCCAACTGAGACTTCTCTTGCTATTCCTGCAGAGGATGTGTTGGTTCCCACAACTTAGCTTTTTGGAGCGCTGTAACAGATCCATGGATTTATGCTTGCTTTATTGTCATTGTTGAAATCAAAATGCCTTTTTCTTATTTCCATAATCACAAATAATGCCAGAAAATTAATTTAACATGATAAACATAAACAATCATAATTGCCAACAACAAATCGACGATTTTGTTTGGACCATTTCTAGAGTAGTGCCAAGTAGTTCTGTTCATTTGCTACTTCCTCCAACAAATTTTGTGTGTGATCCAACTGCTATAAGTTTACCATCTTTCTTGTTTTTTATTTCAATTGACAGGAAGGCAAGCGACTTGCCAAGTTTAAGCGTGTTGGCGTCGATGACTATTTCTTCACCTGTCTTTGCTGCCCTTAGATATCTGGATGACAAAATAATCAAACCAAAGCACAAATTTATCATGGTATAACAGTATAAAGTAAACAACTATCCACTTGACTAATCTGGTAAAGAGGTACTGCACACCTTCTGAAAGTAGTTTTCAGCCCAAGCAGCTACTCTTCCAGTATCAACCATGACTTCAGAGACTATGGCAACACAAACTGTTCATTACATCAACAATTCTACAACTAGATTATGCGACTTAATATCTAACCTACCCTATTCCACCCTACCTAAGAAAATGCACTACAAGCTGAATGATCCCTTGACCTTTGGATCATGCATGCTTCTGAGGAATTTCTATAGGGATGTGTTTAAACAAATCTGTAACCTTGTCAGTGGTTAAAGTGGTTTGGTTGAGCAGTGTAAACTCCGAAGAAGAGTTTACCTGAAAGCATGGGGTTCCACTGCATGGTGAGCAGTGGGAATACAAGCAAAGAATTTTGAGAGCAGTTGGAACGCCATTAACACACGCATTCCAAGCCGACTTTAAACACTGACCTTTGTAATTGATAGCACCATTTCTACTTACGAAATGCTCATGTCGACACTGACCCCAGGGGTCATGCTTTCGTTGGTCATCAGAGCTGCAGTTGACACGGTATCGACCAACGTCGCAGTGAATCCGCCGTGCAATGTACCGCCGCGATTCTGATGCTCCTCTGCAACCTTAATCTCACAGACACAGCGACCCTCGCCTGCTGCAGTCACCACCATCTTATGTAAAAATCACATTCAGTAATGTAATCACTGTAATAAAACCTTGGCACTGCAGTAGCTGCGGTGTAATCAGCAATTTTAACATTTTCAAGGCTGTAGCTGATAAACGTCAACATTAAGGGCTGAGGGTGGGTGTCGACAAGTCACATCTAGAGGTTGAGCAGTGGTTTTAGACCGGTGTCAAGCAGGCTAACTAAACATCAACTTCCAGCCAGATGCGAGGATACGTAATACAACCCAATCTTATGATCTGTAGAAGAAGGCTGAAAAACACAGTGTGACTTGCTGATGCATGTGATCGATTGTTTTGAACAATTTCATGCAGTTCAAAATGATCAGGTACAGAGTGTGCACACATTGTCAAACATTCTCTAGATGTATGATTTACATGATTACAGAAAATAAGCAGTTTCCACATCTTTCATTGAACATGGCGAGTGCGGTAGCACTAGCCTATAGTGGGATCTGGGTCTAGATTTATTTTGTGGGCTTAAGCCCCACCCATCCCAGGCAAGCCCAGCGCTAGTTGCGTCCTTGACTAGCGTAGTTTGCTTCTTGAGTGACGCTATATAACTGTTCAGTTACAATTGCTGTTTCCAAACAAATAAAAACACAAACAAAATATATTACTTTGTCCATTATGCGGTCAAATCCAGGACCTTTTGTGAGAACGGACATCAGCTGGCGCACAAACTGAAGTTTATTACCCGCCATTCTCCTAATAACCTTCCACAGCAACTGCTCGGGTCAGAGGTCAACCTCCAACGACCAACAATTTAAAGGACCGGAAAGTCCTTATCAAATATTTGAACGCCTACGCAGCGCAGCGCCTCTGGCGGTCAAAAGTATCACGTCTTGTTTAGGCCTACTTCACAAAAATGCAGTGCAGTCTCAAAGAAAATCATGCTCTATGAAGAAAAAATCGACAAATAATTATGGTTAAAATCTTTTTAAATGTCGTGCGACGAATCGATGCACCGCACCAGATATATAATTTTTGCACGAGTATACAATGCTATTGTGTAGATTACTTGTCCAAGTACGTAAATAAGTTGACAAAAAATTAAGCGCATTTTAAATACTTATTTCATGAACTTTCACACATTTTACTCAATGTAGCGCCACTGTGTGACTGGAGGCAAATAATGTAGACCGCCGAAAATCTTGGGGCTAGGCAGAAACTTATCATATCACTCGATTCCTGCCTCAAATCGCTCTACTGGCTAAAAAATCCCAGAGCGAAAATCCGAAGTCCTACCACTAACTTACAACTCCTTAAATACTACCAGCCCAAACAACTTCGCCAACTCTGGTATAGCCCAGGTTATAGCCTACTATGCGGACAACCCAGAGGTACAAAAAACCAAACTTTTTCAGAATGAAAAGTTGTTTTTTTGTTTTTGAGATTTTCCTATTTCGTACCATACAACTAATAATAAAATACAGCCCGTAAAAACAAAGTTTTTTACTATATCCATCTAGTATCCTATAATGGGTCTGATGAAGCAGTTACCTCTACAAATATATAGTCCGCGTTCATTTTACAACATAGCATGCGTTTAATGATGCAGCGCACCCGTTTCTGTTGCGGCCAATGGCAACGCTGGCCAATGGCAACGCTGCGTGTCGGAAAAGGGGATTCCCCGATTCGAAAATTTGAGTCCCAGATTCTATAAGCTAGCCTTTTTGGGGGAGCTGAAATTTTGATAGAATGAAGTGTGTGCAAGGGCGAGTCTATGTGCCAAGTTTCATGACGATTGAATGATTGTAAGTGATCGAATTAGTCGTCGCAAGATTTGACTTTTTAGCCTGTGGCACAAGCAAGATTCCCGCAAGTTAAACTAGATGGATAAAAAATACAGCCCGTAAAAACAAAGTTTTTTACTATATCCATCTAGTATCCTATAATGGGTCTTATGAAGCAGTTACCTCTACAAATATATAGTCCGCGTTCATTTTACAACATAGCATGCGTTTAATGATGCAGCGCACCCGTTTCTGTTGCGGCCAATGGCAACGCTGGCCAATGGCAACGCTGCGTGTCGGAAAAGGGGATTCCCCGATTCGAAAATTTGAGTCCCCGATTCTATAAGCTAGCCTTTTTTGAAGGAGCTGAAATTTTGATAGAATGAAGTGTGTGCGAGGGCGAGTCTATGTGCCAAGTTTCATGACGATTGAATGATTGTAAGTGATCGAATTAGTCGTCGCAAGATTTGACTTTTTAGCCTGTGGCACAAGCAAGATTCCCGCAAGTTAAACTAGATGGATAATAAAGATTAAAAATACAGCCCGTAAAAACAAAGTTTTTTACTATATCCATCTAGTATCCTATAATGGGTCTTATGAAGCAGTTACCTCTACAAATATATAGTCCGCGTTCATTTTACAACATAGCATGCGTTTAATGATGCAGCGCACCCGTTTCTGTTGCGGCCAATGGCAACGCTGGCCAATGGCAACGCTGCGTGTCGGAAAAGGGGATTCCCCGATTCGAAAATTTGAGTCCCCGATTCTATAAGCTAGCCTTTTTTGGGGAGCTGAAATTTTGATAGAATGAAGTGTGTGCGAGGGCGAGTCTATGTGCCAAGTTTCATGACGATTGAATGATTGTAAGTGATCGAATTAGTCGTCGCAAGATTTGACTTTTTAGCCTGTGGCACAAGCAAGATTCCCGCAAGTTAAACTAGATGGATAAAAAATACAGCCCGTAAAAACAAAGTTTTTTACTATATCCATCTAGTATCCTATAATGGGTCTTATGAAGCAGTTACCTCTACAAATATATAGTCCGCGTTCATTTTACAACATAGCATGCGTTTAATGATGCAGCGCACCCGTTTCTGTTGCGGCCAATGGCAACGCTGGCCAATGGCAACGCTGCGTGTCGGAAAAGGGGATTCCCCGATTCGAAAATTTGAGTCCCCGATTCTATAAGCTAGCCTTTTTGGGGAGCTGAAATTTTGATAGAATGAAGTGTGTGCGAGGGCGAGTCTATGTGCCAAGTTTCATGACGATTGAATGATTGTAAGTGATCGAATTAGTCGTCGCAAGATTTGACTTTTTAGCCTGTGGCACAAGCAAGATTCCCGCAAGTTAAACTAGATGGATAATAAAATACAGCCCGTAAAAACAAAGTTTTTTACTATATCCATCTAGTATCCTATAATGCGTCTTATGAAGCAGTTACCTCTACAAATATATAGTCCGCGTTCATTTTACAACATAGCGTCCGTTTAATGAGGCAGCGCACCCGTATCTGTTGCGGCCAATGGCAACGCTGGCCAATGGCAACGCGGCGTTTCGGAAAAGGGGATTCCCCGATTCGAAAAGTTTAGTCCCCGATTCTATAAGCTAGCCTTTTTGGGGGAGCTGAAATTTTGATAGAATGAAGTGTGTGCGAGGGCGAGTCTGTCTGCCAAGTTTCACGACGATTGAATGATTGTAAGTGATCGAACTAGTCGTCGCAAGATTTGACTTTTTAGCCTGTGGCTCAATCAATCAAGATTCCCGCAAGTTAAACTAGATGGATAATAAAATACAGCCCGTAAAAACAAAGTTTTTTACTATATCCATCTAGTATCCTATAACGTGTACTCTGAAAATAGTCCGCGTTCATTTTACAACATAGCACGCTTAACGAGGCAGCGCGCCCATTATTGTTGCAGCCAATCACAACGCTGGCCAATCACAACGCTCCGTATCGGAAAAGGGGATTCCCCGATTCGAAAAGTTTAGTCCCCGATTCTATAAGCTAGCCTTTTTGGGGAGCTGAAATTTTGATAGAATGAAGTGTGTGCGAGGGCGAGTCTGTCTGCCAAGTTTCACGACGATTGAATGATTGTAAGTGATCGAACTAGTCGTCGCAAGATTTGACTTTTTAGCCTGTGGCTCAACAAAAGCAATCAAGATTCCTGCAAGTTAAACTAGATGGATAATAAAATACAGCCCGTAAAAACAAAGTTTTTTACTATATCCATCTAGTATCCTATAACGTGTACTCTGAAAATAGTCCGCGTTCATTTTACAACATAGCACGCTTAACGAGGCAGCGCGCCCATTATTGTTGCGGCCAATCACAACGCTGGCCAATCACAACGCTGCGTATCGGAAAAGGGGATTCCCCGATTCGAAAAGTTTAGTCCCCGATTCTATAAGCTAGCCTTTTTTGGGGGAGCTGAAATTTTGATAGAATGAAGTGTGTGCGAGGGCGAGTCTATCTGCCAAGTTTCACGACGATTGAATGATTGTAAGTGATCGAACTAGTCGTCGCAAGATTTGACTTTTTAGCCTGTGGCTCAACCAAGCAAGCAAGCAAGCAAGCAAGATTCCCGCAAGTTAAACTAGATGGATAATAAAATACAGCCCGTAAAACAAAGTTTTTTACTATATCCATCTACTATCCTATAATGCGTCTTATGAAGCAGTTACCTCTACAAATATATAGTCCGCGTTCATTTTACGACTGCGGCCAATCACAACGCTGGCCAATCACAACGCTGCGTATCGGAAAAGGGGATTCCCCGATTCGAAAAGTTTAGTCCCCGATTCTATAAGCTAGCCTTTTTGGGGGAGCTGAAATTTTGATAGAATGAAGTGTGTGCGAGGGCGAGTCTATATGCCAAGTTTCACGACGATTGAATGATTGTAAGTGATCGAACTAGTCGTCGCAAGATTTGACTTTTTAGCCTGTGGCTCAATCAAGCAAGCAAGCAAGCAAGCAAGCAAGCAAGCAAGATTCCCGCAAGTTAAACTAGATGGATAATAAAATACAACCAATAGTAAAAACAAAGTTTTTTACTATATCCATCTACTATCCTATAATCCGTCTTATGAAGCAGTTACCTCTACAAATATATAGTCCGCGTTCATTTTACAACATAGCGTCCGTTTAATCAAGCACCGCACCCGTTTCTGTTGCAGCCAATGGCAACGCTGGCCAATCGCTGCGTGTCGGAAAAGGGGATTCCCCGATTCGAAAAGTTGAGTCCCCGATTCTATAAGCTAGCCTTTTTGGGGAGCTGAAATTTTGATAGAATGAAGTGTGTGCGAGGGCGAGTCTATCTGCCAAGTTTCACGACGATTGAATGATTGTAAGTGATCGAACTAGTCGTCGCAAGATTTGACTTTTTAGCCTGTGGCTCAATCAAGCAATCAAGCAAGATTGCAAGATTGCAAGATTCCCGCAAGTTAAACTAGATGGATAACCAGACGTCCCAATTTTAAAACAGTCCCGATTTTCTGCTATGTCCATGCCGGGAAAGGTAGGCCAAACTCTAAATATGTCCCGGTTTTTCAAAAGTTACCTGACTTTCGGATCTTATATATGATGTATTTCATGTACCGTTGTCATGTGATGAAATGAAGGATATACTTACTTACTTTATCAGCGTCTTTCTGATTTTACTACTGGCATCTGGCGAGTAAATTCATTTTTAATCTCACTTTTATTTATTACCATGCATAATACCTCTTCCGGTTCTAAACGTCATGTTGTCGTAGTGATAATATTCTGATAAAACACATTTTCATAAAATAATAATTGGAAACTAAATAACTGAAATAAAATTATAAAATGTCAAAACGAAAGTGTTCCTTTAACGACGATCTGAAGGCAATTTTAAATTTAAAAGCATGATTTGAATAAAACCTTTCACTTAGTCTTATAGACTTATAATCTTATACCAATATAATAAACATAAAATAGATATTTGTGCAAGTTATATTATATTAATTATTGAGAACATGACAAATTTATTTCGTGATTGAAGTGTCCCGGTTTTTAGTTTAAAATATCTGGTCATAAAAGATGGATAAAAAAAATGGCATAATACCGTTCAAATTAATCAGATGCATATAAATGAAATTAACTAGAACAGTAGAATCAAAGATATTAGAGTCGTAGACTTTGGTAGAATGTCATAAAACGAAGTTAACAAAGACCATACAACGATATTATTGCCAAGAGAGTTGAAGAGACGCCATTTTTGGCATTAATTTTATAATTTCTGAATTTGTAAAAAAACAAGACTTTAACAGTCCTGGGACAACCTGATCCTATTCGCACGGAATCACTGGACTTGACACTACGCTCGTCAATAAGCTATTGTGCAGCGTTAGCTTTAAACAGCGCTTTCGAAATTTTTAACTGTACGAGATAATAGATGACGTTCAACAGAAGTTCCCAAGTATGGCGCTACAGCATGTGCGCTTGTGGCGCTGCCTCTATAATACAGCTGTGACTATTACGGTCGCCATGTTTTATTTAGACGTTTTATAAATCTACTAAATTTCATTAAAACGCGAGCAAAATTAATATATACAAACTAGTATCAGCATCGCGAAAAATTCATAAATTTTTATCATGAGCTGTTACTAAATTTAATTAGGTGTAAAGGTGATCCGAGTCACAACCGTAACGGCAATCCGGTACGTCGACCTTGTTCATCCAGCATTTGTGTGGCGCATTTAATCATTATAGTTTGTTTAATAGGCTCTTGTGTAGTGAATAGCTGCTTTAATATATGTGCTGCTAATAGACATTCCAGGTTAAGTTACACTTCATTTAGCACTTGAATTATTACGTATTCGTAACGCGCACTGTCAGCAACACAGACGTGTGGCTCGCTAGGTAGGTGGTGGAACAGTTAGATATCAAAACGCATGAAATCCAGTGAGAAATAGGGAGTTTCGAAACGTTACTAGAGTTTGGAAAAGACTGAGTTTTTAAGAAATTTTTGGAGTTGGTTCAGAGCATACTCAGCAGTATGCAATTGCATTCCATACTTCGTAAGCCTATTGCAGCAAGAAGCCAGCCCGAGCTGAAGTTTGCAGGTTGGACTCGCACACATAACACATACACTTGTTTATGAGATGAGCCATCCTAGTGTAAGCACTACTTGAGAAAGGTAGCTAAAGACAACTTCATAAGGAGGTTGCATTTAAATGTTGCATACATAGCTGCTGATTTATACTTATACTGCAAAAAGAAAAACTGAAATGAGAACTTTATTTAAACTTAGAAATTATCATTAATATTTATTTCTTTACAGTTCCTTATAATTATTTAATTTCTGCCGAGGCCTTGGATGGATTGTATTTTGATGTGCAGTTTTATTTGAATTTATATTTTATTTTGAGGGGCACTTTGCCTATTATTGAATCTATTGCATTTATGTAACCTTTCACTCATATTTGAATATGTTGAACCATACAATCTTGTTTAAATTTAGAACACTTTATGATCAGCTGTGTGATAGGTTAGTGGTTAGCATGCTGGACTGTCAACCCAGAGATTGCCGGTCCAAGGTAGAGGACTAACCGCTAGCCCTCATAGACCATAAATAAAAAATGGAAGTTAGTTAGACATCTTACTTATAGCTGCCTTTCGGTGTTGGCTTAATAATTGATCGTCTACTTTTCATTGATCATATTTGATTTTATGAATTTACTGGATCGTATGATCATATTTTAATTTCTACAGTCATGGACCCAGATGACGTTCGTGCGCTTACCGATTACCTAACGAAGGGCGTCTACCCCCTTGGACTGAACCGCGATGACAAGCGAAGTCTGCGACAGAAGGCCAACTCGTTCTTGTTCAGCGATGGGCACCTTTATCACCGCGGGAAGGAAGGTCGGAAACAGCTTGTCATCTGCAATACTGAGGAAAAGCTCAGGATCATCCATGCAATGCACACAGAACCCGGAAGCCGCGGTGGACACAATGGAATGAACACGACGATACGGAAGATCAGCGAGCAGCACTGGTGGCGCCGCCTTGTGGAGGATGTACGCGCCTTCTGCAAGAGCTGTTCTGTCTGCAGTCATCTGACCGTTGCAAATCCAAGGCCTGTCTATGTGGCACCTGTGGAATGGCCAGAGGAATTTACTAGGTTTACTAAGTTTCACTTATGTATTGTTTTTATTATTTATACTTTTTGCTGAGGTAGAAATATTTCTCAGGATTTAGAAAATGCTCTGGAGAATAAATATTATTCTGGAATGGCTAATTATTTATTTAAGACACTTGTTATATGCAAATTCAGTAAATCTTACTGTGAGGAGTGAATGAATATTCAGGACTGAATGATAGCGATAACTTTTTACCCTGGTTAGGAATGATCTCTCAGGAATGAAAATTAGGTTGATGTGTGTGAGAAGCAGATCTCTGGCGGCAAATGTGGCTATCTGGAAAGGTGTCTGAGAGAGAGCATTATGGTACTGGACACTGGTGTTGGAAAATAGTCTGAGCCTTGTAACTATCTCTCAAGACAGTTGAAATACAACATGGCACAACTGAGACAAGTTCCATAGCTTCAGCATTTATGAGATCAAGTGTTTCAAGACTGATAGGGAAAACATGCCTTTTTAGTCAACAGTATTTAGTGACAGTGATAATTTTATTATTAGTGTTATTTTAAAGTAAATTGTAATTCTTGCGATTTTAAAGTGAATTGTTTAATTTCAGTTTTACAGAACCTGCCTATGTATCCGCTCCGGTTGTTGAATACGCAAACATGACATCGTCATCCTATGCGACTGATCTCCTTCGGATGCTCAGCTCTCTTTACGATCAGAAAATCTGCTGTGACGTTGTGCTGTCTGCCGGTAGATTCCAGACGCAAGCGCACAAGGTTGTCCTCATTGCTTCCTCCGGTTTCTTCAAATCGCTTCTTCTCGACAAGGACCTCCCGTTCAACGATGTCATCACGCTATCTAGTGAGCATTTAGTGTATTTGTCTTTCGAGTCTATTTGTGTTAATTTATTTTTAAGTGTTTTATTTTTAAAATTTATTTTAATGAAACTTTGGGGTAATTTAGTGTGTAGTGTTCTATCATTCAAGTAAAATATTTTACTAATACTTTATGGGTTACTTTCATTATTTCATCAGTTGATGAGGGCAACCATCAGCTAATAAGGCATGGATGAATGTTATAAGACAAAAGCACTGTAGAACTTTCCAGATTAGATTAAATTGTTATATGTGACCTGCTCTGGCAAAAGGAGGCAGAAGTCGCCAGTGATAAAACTGAAGAAATTACCGGTAGTTAAAACACAAATCAGGTGTAAATTTTTCACTTTTCGTTTTTGGCATATATCAATAAATAGGATCTTATATTATGCTGAAAAATATTATTTTAATAATATTTCACCTATTTCAGACAAATTTACACATAAACTTTGCACTCTATCTAGGGTTTGTATTAAGATAATAATCTTTGCATGGGTTTTTCTCAAAATTGTACTTTCGAGTAGAAAAATTTATAAAATTCATATCTCTGGAACCCATCAAGATAGAATAATAATTTTTTCAAAATTTTAAACAGAAATTATTACCTATAAATTTTAGAACAAAATATGCAACACTAATTTTTTTGGACAACAGCCTCCTTTTGCCAGAGCAAGTCACATATGGTTGAAAAATCCTAAACTTTGCTGTGCCTTACCTTACCTGACATAGATGTGAATAGGTACTTGGTAAATATCTTATCTGTACCTCGCCTTACATTACCTTGCATTGTTTAGGTGTACCTGGCCCTTGTCTGGAGTCGCTGGTCTCGTACCTGTATACTGGCGTCCTTCGATTGAACCGCGACACCGTGGAGCAGACCCTGGAGTCGGCGACCTACCTGGACATCACATCGGCCGTTGAACTTTGCGAGAGATATCTACGCCAAGGAGAGGATGGGCCGTGGCACCAGACGGAAGTTCTGGCACCGGAAGAGGCGCCAGAGCAGGCGCTGAAGCTGGCTGATGAGAAACCAATTGTAAAGAATGATGAGGAATTTGCTGAACTGGAACTGTTCATAGAATCTCATCTGGCTGAGGTATGTATGTATGTGTACTTGTGTGTTAATTTATATGCATGTATGTATGTATGCAGTGCCTATAAAGGACCGCAAAAACACTGCATATGCTAGCCTTAATGGTGTTAAATTTCTTTAACAACAAAAAGCTAATCAGTAAGCAGGCAGTGCTAAGATAACTGGGAGAGTCACCATTAGTTATCTTGATGTTTACATAGCACAATGATCTTTGAGCCATGGAACTGCATTGGGGATTGTTGTGTGCTATAATGGGACATGAAGGAACTTGTTTGTCTCTCCTTCAGGCTTCAATTAATCCCTCCCAGCGGAGGGGTCAGCCACACGGATCCTTCTTCTTCACTTGTTTCTGTTACAAATATCTTCTTTCTTCAATTTTACAAGCTTCAGGTCCTGTTGTATAAGGTCTCCCATCTCTTCATCTGTCATCCCCAACTGCGGTGTTCTGGTGACTTCTGCTCTCATAAATCTGTTCATGCAGCGTTCATTCTCTCTTCTCATCTCGTCCTCTCTTCTGATGAAGGAACTTGTTTGATTTTCCTAGTACACTTTTTGTTTCAATACCTAAAGATGTGGACATGGGTGAAAGCATGGCCATTGCCGTGATGATGCTTTGTGTAGTGTGTCTACTGGTTAGTATGCTAGACAGTCAACATAGATGTTTAGGGTTCAAATCCCATTGTTGGTGGAAGGTTAAGGGTGAGGGAGAGGACTGGGTAGCTGCCCTTGTGTGGAAGTTGCCAATGCTTTATAACCATGGCTGCCTCTTGAGTTTCACTTTAGGGATTGGTCTTCTCTGTTCTCATTGAACATCAAGTCACGATACAGTAGGACAGTAATTACCAGTCAGACCTTTTGTTGTCAGAGAATGAGCCCTAAAAGGAATGCATTGTTTCTCTGTTAGGGCCAGTTTCCATGACGACATATATTGTTACGCTTTTACTTTGTTTCTTGTAACAGGGTCGTCATATACCAGAGTTGACAACGTCGATTAAGGAAGAAAACGACTCTAGGGTTGTCGAGAAGAAAGTTCGTGTGAAGAAAGAGAGCACGGCTTCAAGTCCTGAATCTCAGAAAAGGTTGGAGCAAAGGACGAAAGATTGTTCCGTTTCCTCTGATACGAGAAAGCGGAAGAAAACTGGTGAAGAGTCCATAACTCTTGGCCTTGACAACAACTGTCCTCAGCAGAAGAAGTCACGAGGCCGGCCTCGCAAAGCATCGGAGATCGTCGAGCAGACTCCGGAAAGACGCTATGCGACGAGATCATCCACGGGGGCCGTTGTTGTAAAAAAGAGGAGCAGAGCAAATGTGGAAGCAGAGGTGCCATCAAGGCCAGAGTCACGAGCAAACATCAAGCCTCTGCCTGCGCCACTGGAGGATCGTATTAAAAAGAAATCGCCAGGTGCTTTGTCAGGTGCTGCCTTGAGGGATCTGCTATTCTCGAATGGCGACCGTTGCAAATGTGGCATCTGCTTTGCAAGTTTTAAACTGTCAACTGGTCTGAAACTGCACTACAGCGTGGCACATGGTTTTGTCTTGGCCCAAGAGGCAGGCTGTTGGCTGTCACGGAAGATAGTAGACCGCGCCGTTGGTGCTAGATTTACGGGCATTTGTCAAGAGACTAAAACTGGTGACAAAACAAAGTACTCTTGTGCCACCTGTCATGTCGGTTTCGCACTGAAATCTGAGGTAATGGTGCACCGCATGCGAATGCACTCAACCTCTTACACCTGCCGAGCACCACGCTGCTTCAGGCAGTTTCGGACCTGTCTGAAACTCCTTTGCCACCAGCGATTCAAGCACGGCTGTGGCGCCCAGAGTAAAACAACGACACCTGATGTTTCTGTTAAGCAATCTCCTGTTGCCAAGACAGCTGTCATTTCTGGAACATTGGCAGACGCCTTTGTGTCAGAGGACGTCTTCTCAATCAGCAACAAGTGTGGTTGGTGTGGGCAAACGTTTGCAAGCCGTGAACAGCTGCTGGAACACCGGCAGACGGTCCACCGTAAGCCAAAACTTCCACCTGTGACGAAGAGACGTGTCCAGCGTGACTGGAGCTGTAAGGAGAAGGGCTGTGGCCTGACGTTCAAGACGAAGGATAAGTTGAAGACGCACATGTCAGAGACGCATCCGTCGGTCGTGTTTTCCTGTCCCGAATGCAGGTTCAAGACACAAGTCGAACAGATCCTTATAAGGTAGCATACTTACTATACTTGATCTCTTTGTTCCTCGTGGAATGACCTTCTCCCTTTATTATACACTCAAAGATTTTGGCTTGGGTCTCTCCTTCATCTGCCCACTGCTTGAGGACTTTTTTATTTCCTCGGGGCTTTCACGCTGAGAGTGCCTCTGAATAGCTTATACTGTAAGAGGCACTTTACAAATTTTAAAATACAATACAATATAGGAAGATGTGTTCCATGTTAGGTTAGGTAAAGTTATTTGCTCATTTCTTAAATGTAATTATTGTAACACTTGTTTCAAGACACAAGTCAAATAGGTCCTACTGAGCTGGCCTACTGTAGTAGGAATTGCTTTGTCAGTGTTTCAACTTCTAACCTTGAAACTTCTATACACAAGGTATCGGTTGAGTGAGCAAAACCACTTCTGCAATCGCAGTCAGAACCAGTCTAAGACCAGATTACAGCCTTCAACAGTTTATCAACATGAGGAAGATGAGATTTTAGCTGAGACCTGAACAACATAAGAAAACTTGGAGTAATGTAATCATGTCTCTTTCTCTTAAGTTTGTATGTGTTGTATATAACTGAAAATTTCTGTAGTACCATCAAAGCAACTCTTGAAGATACTCCTCACAGGCCTAATATTTACAATCGAGTTCATTCACAACTACTAGTTCGTCTATAAGCAATGGTATTTGACTAGCTTGTTGATTAGCTTTAACGTGTTACGTTTCAAATTCAAAACTGTGTTTTCAGGCACCTCATTCGTCGACATCGTGAGCGTCACATGTGTCAGCTGTGTGGAAAAGCATATCATAAGCCATTCCTTCTTAGGGTTCATCTCTTCAATCGTCATAAGTTGTCTGATCCTCAGCTAAAGGTAACGTGGTTCTGAATAATTTATTATTTAAATTTTTTTTATATATTTATTGATACTTGATTTGATTATGTGTCAGTGAATAAGCTGGTCTCCAAGATGCAGCTTTTGTGTGGTGCTGAGAAATTTCAGGGATTTCACCATAACCATAAATTTTATTGCTTCAATTTACAAGATTACGTCGTGTAGTAAAGCAATAGTATAGTCAAACAGAAAGCAAAGGGAGAGAAACCCTTAAGGGAACGAAGTCCCGCTCGCAGGGTTAACCAAGTACAGAAAGAGTTAGCGACAGGTTGTGTATAGTACATTGCCGTACCATATAAATGTGAAGTTACGATTATGCTATGCTACATACCAGTCAGTATTTACAGATCTATAACTCTGGTTCTTTGTTGTAGCTCTACCACTGTCAGCACGAGGGATGTGACTACGCCTGTCCATCTAAGAACGGATTGAACCTCCATGTGTTGAAGCACACTTCCGGAAGTCCGTTCGCCTGCAATCTCTGCTCGAAAACGTTCAAGCGTTCTGTGTGAGTTTGTGTCTAGTTTCACTGCTTAAGTGGTGGCTGTATGGAACACTCTGGACATCATAAATGTCTCTTGATGTTTAATTGTGACATTAGTCGGTTGATGTATGACGTGGATTCTTCAAGCATGAATTATGTCTTGTTTCCTGTAGTGGGAGATTATATCTTCTTTGCCATTGTCTACCAGCTTGACCTTGGAGCTACATGTCCAAGATGGCTGTTATGTTTATCTATCATGTTAGTTTGTCATATAAATTTATATATTGCAGAATTTCCTCAATAATTCTCATTTCTACTATTGCTAAGATACACCTAAGAATTTGTGCATTTGCGAATAATGTTTGGTTGCATGTAAGCAAAAGCTCAAGAAACCTTTTTATGTGATGGCTGTTTCTGTGATGGCTGTCTTTGTGATAGATGTTTCTGTGTTGGTTGTTTAGGGGTCTGGACAAGCACATAAGTAAGATCCATCTTGGCATCCGGCCGTACATCTGTGACAAATGTGGTGTGTCATACGGAGACGAATCGGAGTTAAAGATTCACATGACACGTCATGCAGAGAACAAGCCATACGCCTGTAGCTACTGCGACTACTCCACGTTTCAGAAGGGCAACCTCAAGTGTAAGTAGCGGCACGTCTGTTCTCTTGTGTGCATGCATGTTTATTTGCTGAAAAACCCAATATATCACACTCATACTGCAGCCACTTCATTGGCTGCCCATTGAACAGTAAAATTTGCTAGAGGTGTAAGCTGGGAAGTAGGCTGCAATTTTTTATTGGCACCTTGTCCAGGACCTTGGGATTTGTCCATTGCCAGCTCAAGGGCCAAAGAGCAGGCAATGAGGGCCCAGTCCGTTTTCTACTATGGGGCTTCCAAGGGAGATTTGCTTGTACAGAGGGAATGTGCAATTACCTTACCTCTACTCCAGTACCGAGCAAGCATGCAGTTACTTTACCTGAGTTTACCTCTACTGCTATGTAGAGGGAACTTGCGGTTACCTGAGCTTATGTTCTGTGGTTTGTCTTCTGCACAGCGCACCTCTTCTGCCGCCACCAGGTGCTGATGGACCAAGAGATGCTCGTCATGAAGTGTGATCAGTGCAGTTTCACAACAGACAAGAAATGCCGCTTCCACGACCACGTCAAGATGCACCGCAACATCCGCGATATTCCATGCGCCGAGTGCGGTAAGATGTTTGTCACGAAGAAGACCCTGCGCCAGCACATCATCAAGGTCCACCGCCAGAAGAACTTCACCTGCCCGCACTGTTCCTATTCGACTGCCGTCCAGAGCAAGCTCCAGGAACACATCCGCTCTCTCCACGCCAACCAGGATCCGAACCCCGCAGTGGCTTTCATCGATTCGTCGCAGCTTCAACTCCAGTCTCCGCATCAGATTCAGATGCAGAATTGCGTCAACGGAATCGTTCCGACGTCGTTGGCAGTGATGCGCGACTACCAGACACTGCTGCCATTGGACAGCGGAATCGATCCGCAGCAGCAGCTTGGAATCGCAGCAGATGCTGCATCTTCGTCTATTGTCGTCCGGATTCCAATGTCACTTGATTCGGGCACGTACTGCTTTCAGACGCTCGATCGGAGTCATTTGGTGATATGATGATATGGTTATGCTATGATGGATAACCATTTGTGGTCATGCAATGATTGAGGACCATGTAATGGATGGCTGTTCGATTATCCCAAATGTACATGTACTTTAGGCGATTGAAGGCTACTTATGGTTTCAGAACTGAGGACCAGTTATGGTCTTGCTCACAAAGACGGCCTCATAATGTTTCTCTCGTCTCAGTTGGCCTCACAGTTATCCATATTGGTCTGGGAATGATAGCAGATCCTGGTTAATATTGGTGTTTCTTGATACTTTGACAGCAGTCTGTGGAGCAAATTCTGTGAAAATATCCAACAGCTTTACGTAACAGTGTGTAATTTTCGGTTGCAGTTTGTTTGCAAGTGACTGAATATATATATATTGATTAGAGAGACATTTCTTGGCTATCTGTTGTCCACAACTTTTTATACAGAAATTGCAAGAAACATTGACTGTCACAAGCAATGTGCAGATTTGATGTTACAGTTTAAATGTCTAAAATGTCTGGTTGTAATAAGGTTCTTATTAGTATTATTATTTTACTAGATGTTTTCTCATCCTAAGACGGTAAAAATAACTTCAATGATATGAGCCCGCACGCCACATGCTGGACAGCGTGGCAATAGACTTTCATTACACGGAAATTTGAATCTACATGGCGGTTTAAAAACAATTCTTAGCACGTAGTGCGATTGCAGCGCCACCTACCGAAATTAAATGAGTCAGCGCCATCTACCGAAACGAGTCTAGTTGATAGCGCAAAAGGATTTTAGCAGCGCCACCTACCGAAACAAAATGAATCCAATTAGCATAACAGAAAACGTTGACTTCAGGACATACTTCACGACTTCTTCTATTATCTTATTAATTATTATTTCTAAATAAACCCTAAACCCAAATAGTTTGTGTGAGTGTTGGATTGATATAATTGTCGTCTTCAGCCAAGATTCATTAACTGCCCAGACCATAGCTGCAGCCAGTCAATCAATATTCTTTTATTCCAGAGATCTAGCTGACATAGACGCAACTAGTAACATGTCACTACGAAAAATGGACATTACTTTACACCCGACGGTTGGCAACGAGGTACCATATTGTGAATAGAAGTAATAAGCATTCAGGTGAAACACTAATTTATTGCATACCAGGAACTCTGTTTATTTCCTTATTTTATGTAGGTACAATATTAAGAACTTAAGTAGACACGCCATGTAATCCTTTTTGTAGAATTGGAATTGACATGTAAATCACGTTACAATTAAACATGCAAACATTTCACACAAATGAAACAAATTCCCAGGCATGTTTTTGGCCACCATAATTTTTCAGACGTCAGTTGACCAACAAATTTTTTGTCGGTGGATTTCCTGGCAACGGTATTTGCTAACCACAATAGGGAACTTGTATGGAACTTTGTCAACAGTTTCTCGTAAGTGCTGTCAAGTAGATTGAATCTCATTTAATGTGTTATATTTATGTAATACCAGTGTCGTGCAATACCAGTGTCTGATGAAAGCATGTAAAATGGCGGCACTAATGTAATTGTGTTGGCTCGGTCTGGTAAGCAGACTGAAGACATGTGGTAGGTTAATCCTGCACCACTTTTAGGGATATGCATGTATGCTCGGCAGTTAGTTCACAACAGTGTCACCCACCCAGTTGAAAAACTAGATGTTTCAGAGCTAGCCAATCTATGTTGCAGTTTATTGTTAAATTCTATTTGATGAATTTTAGCCTTCAGAGCTAGGGAAACTCCATTTAAAATTTTATTAAATTCTATTCATTGAATTGTTTTAGTGAATAAATCAAATGTAAATCTAGATAATTCCC
Organism: Aporrectodea caliginosa; assembly: GCA_020284085.1. Taxonomy (NCBI): domain Eukaryota; kingdom Metazoa; phylum Annelida; class Clitellata; order Crassiclitellata; family Lumbricidae; genus Aporrectodea; species Aporrectodea caliginosa. Next base: position 191,112 of record JACEVL010000180.1, on the reverse strand, counting down.
ATTCAAATCACTTTTATTATATTCTATCGAATTAACTGTATTATTTCCACCAAAATATAAAAGTAGACAATCCCCAAAGTTCAGATAACTGAAGCGACAGGTAGGCCTATAAACTGTCTAATAGGGTGGGGCAAAAAGTAACAAAAATTCGAATTCAGTTTCCGGACAAACCTAAATCAGGGGTCTATGTTAAATGCAATATTGTACCAAAAATGGATTTCTCATATATATCACCGTTTTCTAGCAACTTGATCTGAAAGACAAGCCCAAAAACGCAGAATGTTGTAAAATGAGAGCTGGTGTTACATCAGCCGGTTTAATGGTTATGACTTTTAAATTTAGAACCCAAAGTTAGAGCTACAAACAACAATGAGTAATAAAAAATGAAAAAACATCCGGCACAGTGCTGCAGTGAACGTGTTTTAACTTAGTTCAGAAAATCAGCTTTAGTTTCTATAGTTGGCAAGTCCAATCTTGATTTCTTCATTTGCATGACATCACCGTGGCGTGAGTCATGTCCGTAACTCGGCCACAGACTGCAGACACGTCTTTGATATTTCTCTCCACATCTTGCTAATGACACGGATAGTGAGGTAGAACTACTCGTTCATTAGGCTACTGCCAACAGCTTTCGACGTGATGTCTTGCAGGTGTGGAGGTGCGTCGAAGTCGCATTTTTCCCAGTCAACCATATTTATGTACGAATCAGATGTAAATTTAACTGTAATAGTTTTCTTGTCAAAGCAACGAATTGTATCACTGGAATGAGTATTTCTAGCCATTGGATTGTTCTCACATGAAAATGTCCTTCTATTATATTCATCTTCATCGCCAACGGCTGCCAACAGATATTCTCAGGATGGCAATGTAGGTGTTGTTCTGAAGTAGGCCTACTTGTGATGACAGCTTGATCAATTTGTCAAGTTTCTGGTACAATTATAGCATGAAGAAGAAGCTCTTTGCTCCATCCTGGCTCGACCGATGAGGTTTGATATTAAACCATGATAGTGCATAGAAATTCAGTATGAATTTTACAAAGCGTTGCAGATTATAGGAAGGACATTCTTGGCAAGCATACAACCTAAGCAATCGGTTGGCTTTAGTTAGCCATCTGGCATGACTGAGTGCACCAGTTGCACCTGGTTGAGCGGTCTGCAAGTAGGAGATGTGATTCTCACTAGAATTGTAGCCACATTGAATCAGCAGACATATTTAAGCAAGTAGGCCTACAACTTAGGTCATTCATCATCGTATCTTCAAGTTCAGCAACACAACCTGAAACAGGAGAAAATTCAATTATTGGTTTCTGTTGTTAGTCAAATTCCAGCATGTCTGATATCTGTCCTTCTGCAGTTCTTGGACCAGTGGTCTTCTTATCAACGACTTCCATTAGCTTCTTCTGAATCAATTCGTTAGCATGCATTACAAAATTAACCACTGAAGAGGTCTTCTGAGGTGAAGTTCCATGTTTCGGATTACTCCATTGATTCAACCGGTATTCACAGCTGTTCCATCACAAACGGGTGCTCGTAGCGTTGGTTCTGATCTACTATCTCTAATCACGGACAAAATTTCTCTTGAAATATCTGCAGGCTTACCTGATGCAGCAACAAGATGTTCAACATAACTTCGGCTATAGGGATGCATCCCAGAACACAGTGTTCTTCTTTGATTTTTCGATGAGTGTGCCCTGCAGGGCCAGCACAATGTGTAACTGTGTGTGTATTGTCCAATGTGTGTATTAATGTGATTGTGTATGTATGTATGTATGAGCACTTGTTATAGCCCCCTTCAAGATTTCTACTAAGAGGCGCTCCCGACTACAACGCGGACACTGAATCGGAGTTTCACGCCGAAGCGCATGAGCATTGAGCAATTGTGAGTGAAGGACTTGCCCAGGGTCCCTACGCGACGGCTTGAGGTGGATTCGAACCCGCAACCCTCGGGTTGCAAGGCACCGAACATACCCTACACCACCGCGCCCCACAATATAATATAGTGTAATACATTATAGTAGCAATTAATGAGTTTCCATGACCCCATTGTAATAATATTAATAAATGTGTATTAATTTCTAACGAAATATATTACGTCACACATTTTTTAAAGTTGCGACCCCTAGACATGATACAAAATATGAAAATGAATTATTTCATTAACCAGTAGATGAGGGAGCTTCTATTTATTATTGTCTGGTTGAGGCAACTGCGATTTGCCCCACCCTACTGTCTAATGAATTTTATTAACTGAGCTAAGTATAAATCTAGACAATTTTATTGAAATCGTTTTTTCACTCATTTTATTTTTGAATGTTAATAACTTCTCTGATTCGATATTGCTCTACATGCATCACCAGTGTACTGCGAGCTCATGCAGCTTAAGAGGATTGCGGTTGCTAAGTGCCACAAGTTCGTTCCTCCCTTCCTCGGTCTCCGCTCGTGGATCCTGGATCCACTTTCGATCGATGTAGTACTCGATGCAGCTGTATATCTCTCGATCATTGTACTCTGTCACATTGATCGGGACAAATGGATCCAGCAGCTCAAAACCGTCCTTTCCAAGCAAGTCCAGTGGGAGGTAGCGCAGTGGATCAGCCGGATAGAGGGCATTGCCATCAACCGTGCAAACAACTGCTCCATTATTCCAGTCATTCCTCAGCAGCTTTTTCCAGTTGTGAACAATCGTGAGTTCTCCCGGTTCATGCTTTCGGTGTCGATTATCATCCTGTTTGATATTTGTCGATGCCCAGAAAGCGTTTACTCCGTCTGTTGCAACGAGCACCTTCACCTTCCCCGCAGATGCTTGAACACGCATCTCTTTCAAGATGGCGCCCATTACATCCGTCGAGTACTTGATGCGGTTCAGGCCGAACTCGATGACCTCGAGCAGCGGTGTTCCGACTTCGGCGACCTCACGTTTGCTCCAGACATAGCGGCCTGCAGTGGTTGAGAGATTCTGCAGGAGTGGTTCATTCATTGAGCGGAAATAGGTCAGCCACTGAGCAGCATCAAGCGGTTGGTCGACTCGGCCCGGACGGTAAGTGGAGTACTGAACCTCCTTGCAGTAGCGGCCGAGTGCAGCTGCCCACGGCAGGTGCGCCACGATCCAGCCCTGTGATCCGCAGAAGTGCATGACGTGTGCAAGGCTCACGGACCGCCCACATCCGTGGCGGCCATAGAAGGCATACCGAATGACGGGCATTGATGCATCAGTAGACTTGATGCACTGGATGACCTCGGTCGCTGGAGCACGAACCATCAGACACGCTTCATTGAATGCCTTGACAACCTAAAACAAGATAACTTCAGAAGTAGTAAATTTATGAAAATATTAACCCTTTAACGACGAGCCGCTTATGGTTTCCCATACATTTTAGTACACGCTCGTCGTTAAAGGGTTAAACACTGCACATTTGTATTGCACCTTGAAGAGGTTCTTAGACATTTCAAGATCACTAACTAGCACAATAGCCTAGTGGTCAGCATTGAGGACTATCAAACCTAAGGTTCAAATCTCCAACACAACAGAAAATATTTCAAAATTTGTTTTACTAGCTAACAGTTACCATACACTGTCTGCAGCAAGATCCGGTTGCATAGTATTTGCTAATGCTTTTAAACCAGGAAATTATGGTAATGGAAATTAACACTACTGGTGTACCCATAAGGACTAGAAGAGTTAGTGCAAACAGACTAGAATTGTTAGCAGTGAATGCACTAGAACAGTTTGCGCTACTTAGAAAGCACTGAATCCTGAGACCTTGTTAAAATGCTCGCACTGGCCTCGCCTTAACCAGCGAGCGAAGTGCTCATCAGGAACTGTGTAGAAGAATCCCTCATGCCGCGTCATGTGGTTAGCTGGATCAGACTCCGATGTCCAGAAGAGAGGGCGCTTGTTTGACCCAACCGAAGCCTTCCGGAATTCAGCCACCATCGAGCTGTTCCATCTCCTGCCACCTGTGCAAAGCACAGCAAGGTGAGTTAAGTTAGGTAGAAGCAAGATAGGGTACGGCGAGGTAATTGAGATGCTATGAGGTAAAGTAAGGGAAAGGAATGTAAGGTGAGGTTCAGTTACAGGGAGGTAAAATTATATGGAGGCAAGGTAAAGAAAGTGATGTGTAAAGGTGGTAGGGAACAATAGTTAATGCCAAGAGTGTAACTTAACTCCATAAAGTTCCCTGAAGACGTTTCTCTTTCCATTGGGGCTTCAGCACTGACAGCGCCTCTAAATAGTCCATACTGTGAGAGGCGCTTTATAAATGTTCAAATACAATAAAGTGGTGGTGACCAGAGATGGGTACGATTAGCTGGAATTGCTAATCGATTAGAATTAGAATTAGCTACTGAAATTTGCTAATCGATTAGAATTAGAATTAGCAAACGGTTTTAGCTAATCGATTAGAATTAGAATTATCAGCAGCTAATCGATTAGCAATTAGAATTAGATATCGATATTTTGACACAGTATATATATATTTGCTTCATGAATTTGTCAAAATTTAATCAAAGCACAACAAGTTACTACAGCAAGTTGCTGTAGCCTATTAAAATACATAAAGCTGTAGCCTATTACAATGCCTAAATCTGTAGCCTATTACAATACCTAAAGCTGCACAACTGCTATATGTGAGAATAGTCCACATACCAGCAGGGAACACCACATCAGTCAATACATGCTGCAGTTATTGACATTGCTACTGGATATATTCACTATTGTATTTTGCAATTAGCATGTCTTGAATCAGTTAAATGAGTGCATCACTTAGCCTATTGCACCTTGCGTTTACAACGTAGCCAGCAGAACTAAATACGCATTCCATGGCAGCTGAGGCTGCGGGAACACAGTGATGATTGAGATGAAGAACATGAAAACATGCAACTCTTTCAGTGTTACATGAGCAGAATGGACATATAGCCATGACCAGATAATTGAAAGTTTGAAACAGACTTCAGATAAGTAAGTAAGTATATTCTTCAAACTCAATATTACTAAACTCATCCTTAATCAACGCTTAATTTTCAGACAGCTAATCGATCAGCTAATCGATTTTCGATTAGCAATTGGCTACAATTGCCAATCGATTAGAATTAGAATTAGCTTCAGATGACAGCTAATCGATTACAATTAGAATTAGCTGTTTGTCTAATCGATTAGCTAATCGATTAGCATCTAATCGATTAGTTACCCATCTCTGGTGGTGACCAGTCTACTCCTTTGGTGTCAACAACATTAACCTGGATGACATCACTAGTTTATGCAAGATAAAACGGTAAGTAAGTAAGCTGATGTCAAGGCATCTATCAGCTTTGCAATAGTTAAGTATATAAGAATACACCACCACTAATTATCATTGCCTGAACTTGTTTTAATTTAAAATAACGCTGTCATGTCGAAAAAGTATTTCAACACAGATCCAAACGGTGGTGGTCACTATTTTCTCACAATACAAAGTTCTGCCTACAGTTAAGGCATGGTACATTAAGGTAAGTTGACCTAAGGTAAGAGGTAAGTTAAGAGGAAGACAGTTAAGGTTAGATAAAGTGAAATTATGGAAGTCAGTAAGCAGAATGTAAGAAAGGAGTTAAAAGCTCAAAGTAATTTATCTTGTCCTATAATATTGTTGGCAACCAGTAACCCTTAAATGCATGGTAACTGATTGCTAGTATGATTGTATTCTCCTTGATTTGAATTTCAGTGCATCAGGTGAAACTGATGAAATAATATAATGTCTTGTCTTGTCTTCAACCATCCTCAATCCGAGGGTTGGTCGCTCCATGGACAAGTCTTCTCCACCTTTTTCTATCTTCCGTCTCTGTCAACAATCGATGAAAAGGCATATTCATCCACGTGCTTATGTTGTTAAGCCATCCCATTCTCGGTCTTCCCCGCGTCCTTGCTCCTGGTACAGTTCCCTGTATGATCTCCTTTTCCAGGCAGTTTCCCTGTTTTCTCATCAAATGTCCAAAGTATGTAAGTTTCCTTCTTTTAATCTGATCAAGTAGGCTTCTTTCCGTTCCTGTTTTCTCTAACACCCACTCATTTGTTCTTTTTTCTATCCATGATACTCTCAGAATCTGTCTTAGGCATTTCATTTCAAACGCATTTATTCTTTCTTCCTCTTTTTTCTTGATAGTCCAACTTTCACACCCGTATGTTGCCACTGGCCATACCAATTCTATTCTTCTTTATTAATTCAAACTGACAAGTACACAGTAAGATTACATGACATAGTAGTAACAGATGATAACAAGTTTAACAGGAGTCGAATTTAACTTATGGCAGCCTGCAAGGCGCCCATCTATCTTACTGCTCATTTTACCAGTGTCAGTTAGCAAATGGAACGGTGAGTTTACCTTATGGGCTAGCGGGTGTCGAACCCGCGTCATTCTGATTTTTGTGCCAGCGTGTCACCCTTCAACCATCTCCTCTGTTAAACCATGTAATGCACGAGAAGAGGTTGTCTTGTCGTAGAATTGTCATTGCCCTTGTGCTTCTGTTGACACACTTCAGAGCACCATGACTCGCCTTCAGTTGGACTTCTAGGTTTTCGAATTGGCCTATACTGTTGGCATGAACTACGATTTCAGTTCGAAACAACCATCAATTGTCGGCTTTTGCGTGGTTATCCTGGCGCTACAGAAGTCTCTGTGTTAGATTAACACTCTCGACGGACAATTGTCGCTAGAGTCGTACAGAATACGAGTGATTACCTCACATTACCTTACGATAGTTCTTAAAGCCTTACTCCAGGGTCACGTCCGTGCCAAAACAGTTCGAACATCAAGGCAAGCGGTAAATTTACCAATTATCGCTCAAATGTGAATAAGGTTTACAAAACTAACAATTAAAAAGCCCTGTTTCAGAAATCAGACTGGCACGACTCTTCAAAGTCGTAGATCTAAGTGGAAAAACTGGGAAAAGTCTTCCGACATTGGAACAAACTATTTGAGTGCACAGCCGAGACGAATGAGATGCCATGTTCAACAAACATCAGCCATGAAGGACATCGGCTATTAGCAAAAGATTAAAAATCTTTTGACTAAATACATTTGCGGTATAAAAAGTTTATAAGTAAGTAAAACAGTTAATTTTTAATTTCTTGAACCATTCCACCAAATCGAATTATCATAAACCCAAAATAAAGAATTATGGCCTTCATGCGTCTTACATATGATCCATTTTGTGATTTTTGTGTTACATGCGTAACCTATATTGAAATATTATCACACATTATAGGCCTCACACATAGCATAAAAAGTTTTTATTGGGGGGTCCGGTGGAGCGTTGGATAACATCTGGCGAAGAGTGCGAGAGGTACCGAGTTCGAGCCCCGTTAGGGCGGATTTGCTTTGTAGGCTGCTATTAGCGCCGTGTATTACAGGCTGTCTGTTCTGTTAGTAGTTAACTAGTTAAGATTGTTTCAATTGCATAACATGTAAATGTACAGCGCAGTGCGTTTGTCAGGCGCTAAATTAAAGAAAAGATATTATTATTATTATTATTATTATTATTATTATTATTATTATTATTATTATTATTATTATTATTATTTTTTTTACAATTTTACAATTTTTTTATTATTATTATTAATATTATTATTATTATAAGAAGCAAATTTATTTCTTCATAAAGCCAACAAACTTATGTACAGACTGATTAAAAGTAACTGTTTTCAATATTTAGAAGCCTTCGATCAGTCCTGGGCTACTGTTGTTGCAATCTGTGGTGCCTAAAACAGATAGAGCGTTTCCAATTTGTAGGGCGACTGATAAGCGTTGTAGAAGAAGACTAGTCTCACGCTGGTCGCCTGTCGCTGCTGAGATCTTGCGTCCTAGTTCTTGGACAAACTGCAGTGATTCTGTGTGCCAGCTTCCTGCAGTTTCGACTGCCACAGGGACGAAATGATGTGACTGTGTGATAGCAGCATACTTGGTTTCCTTGTTGCGAGCTGCCTTTTCCGCTGCCGCACCTGCGATTTGCGATGTTATTATTACGTTCGTAGGATGCAGCGAAAGTATCTGGCACCGTGACATCCCATTATTATTATTATTATTATTATTATTATTATTATTATTATTATTATTATTATTATTATTATTATTATTATTATTATTATTATTATTATTATTATATCCTTTATGTTTTCTGACTATTTTTTTACTGGCACCATGCTTTGTTTTTATTGGTTTAAAGCAGTTTGTAACGAGTGTGCGTTTGTCTTGCGCTACTAAAAATCACTTACTTACATATATACTTTGCCCGTGTTGACCCATCAGATTGGAACTCTCTTCCCCAGTCTCTTCGCCTTGAGTTACTAGCCCTCTCTCCTTCCCAGTTCCGTATACGTCTTAAGACTTTCTTGTTTCCTGATGCAGGCAGTGACGCTGGTCGAGAGCGTTGCTGATTTTTGAGCGGCGCTATATAAATGTTCAATTACAATTACAATTACTGAGTTAATCACTTATTCACAAGCCAAGGAGTATATTTATAGGTCAAACGTCAAATGTTAGAATTTTAATGACGTCACGATGACGCACTCTACGTGAATTTACCAAACTTCCATCAGCAGCTGAGTTTAGCTGCTGCGTTATCAAGTCATTTGAAGTCATTTAGGGATTTTAATGGCTATAATTATTTGACCAATTAAAAGATCGTAAGCGAACCGTGGAATTTTTATGGGTGGTTTTGATTGGGGTGTAAACACGAGCGCCTTTCAGAAGGGCGGTTGTACGGGCCCCAGAAACCTCTAACAGTCGACGTACCTTGGGCTATACGTACGTAGCACAGTGTTATTTGGGTTCAGAGTTCAGACCGGAGGGCGGTGTATACGTTACATAGGACTGTGTGCAATCTGCGCCCGGCAGATGGATCGACTTGTAAGCCGATCCCTCGACTGACGGGGGACCTTCGGACGGTCGCAGGAAGGAGGCTTTTATGAGAGGGGCGGAGCTGGTGGACTTGGATCGGTGCTGAACAACGATTAAACTACTATTCAGTGCTTCGATAAATACTTTGATGCCAAAATTAAGTTACTTTCGCATTAATGACGCCGCCATTTAAGACTTAGTTATGTTGGGACAGCTGTAGAAGTGATTGTATAGCGCCCGTTTGTGGACTCGTGTGGGGATTGAAATGTGGTAACAATGTGGAGTCCAACACATGTTGAAGTCACAGGTAATTTATGTTTTGTTTTCAACCCTTTCCAGAGGTATTCAATCATATGGTATCATACCCCTTATCATCACCATGCTTACCACCGACACAACCACCGCCATCATCATCATCAGTTCCTGACGCTAGCCATTTGGAAGTTATGGGTACTAATAAAATTTAATGATCTTCACTTTTACGTTCGTTTGTCAGATCTAGGTATAATAGTGCTTTGCTGTTCTTCATTTTTTCCTCTCATCTCCAATGCTGTTATGTCAAATGCATTTAGTTTAAATTTCCCATGGTATCGTATGTTCAGTGGTATATGATATTCATGTTATTCTATTCTGTGGTTTCCTATTCTATCCCTCATAATCCCTGCACTGTCATATCCATCTTCTCTCATGCTTGATCACACAGGCCTGCTATCAGATTGTGCTTTGTGCAGTGGCGGCGCCAGACATTTTTTGTAACCAGGGCATAACTAGGGCAATCATACAAGTAACCAGTGCAGGGGCGGTTTATGCCCCAACTAAATTCTCGGCAGGGCAAAATTCTGGCAGGGCAACGACCAGGGCAAAGGCTTTTTTACCAGGGCATTTGTGCTTGCCCTGGTGTAGTGCCGCCACTGGCTTTGTGCCATGCTACCTAACCACCTACCTAATGTAGTGTAAGTCTTTTAAAGTTTTCGGCAACATGCAGGAACTGTAGACCTGCTTTTTCATCTGTGCATTATCATATCAAGTCTGCAATATGCAAGGCGTTATGGTCAGTTTTGATACAAGGTGAGAATGTGGGAAAGGGTCAAGCCAGGGGGTCAAAGTTGTTCAATGGTCAAAGTGATTATGATGACAGTGGTGGTTGTAGAAAAGTGCAGAAGTAGAATCAGGATAGCACAATTTACTATGCTATGCTATGTAATGGAGTCTTATCTTTAATTATCCTCCAGCAATTGTAGTACATCGTATCCTGATATCTCCTTACGTTACACATAAGCTTCAAATCATTGTGCACCATTGGAAATTGCCTTATCGTTTAACCTTTCCTCTGAGGACCGATGTTGTTATAAATTAGCAGTAGACTTGCCTTATTTACCTTACTTTGATTTAGATTACCTTGCCCTTCCATAACACGTCTTACTTTCCTCTACATTGCTATACCTTCCACATGTTACTTCTCCTTCCTCACCTTTATCTTGCCTTACCGTATCTTGTCTTACCTAACCTTCCTTTGCTTACCTTGTATTAACTTGTTTGCCATATGTTCTTTATCGTACTGTGCGGTTATGTGGTTGCTGATGGCTAAAAGACACCCACCTTAACATCTGCTGTGCTCTCTCTGATCCTCTGGAAACTGGACTCGGACCTCCTTCGGACTACTCTTTTGGACAACCCCTCTGACTAGATGAAGCGCTTGTGTATAAGCTGGTGCCCTGTGCTTGACTTTTGAGTGGCGCTTTAGAAGTTTCGAGATTACGATTATGATTACGGTTAGTGTAGTGCTGTGCCGGCGCTATGGTACTTGAGCCCCCACAAAGTACTATGGTACTTGAGGCCCCAATAACTGCGGAAAATACACTGCAAATGAAAATAAACAGGCATAATGACCAGCTAAATTTGAAGACCATTTACAAACTTGAGGAGTGAAGACCCCAATTGAGGGTTCGGGAGGGGGGGCTCTGGTGTAGTGTCATAAAGTAGCAACTGCCTAACAAGGCTAAGAATTTCACCAGGTCACAAAATTTCTTTGGTCAAACAACAGTAAGAGTCTGGAGTGTGCAGACAATGTTATCAGTCGGGTTATCAGACTGGCTTTTCCTGACTTGATTTATCTGTACTTACTGGACCAGATGGTCTAGAAATGGGTATGGCAGCCTCTGGGAGGGGTCCTTCAACACTTTGCTGCCAAACTGACCATCTGGAAAAAGAAATGTCCAGCTGGTTTACACTGATGTAATGCACTGTAAAGCGTGCAACTTATTAAGATAAACTATGCTGCTCACGGTTCCTGCGACACATTCTATTCCAATGTGAACACTATAATAATAATAATAATAATAGAGATTTGAGTGCCGTAGTTCGTAAGCAGTCGATGACTCGAAAGCAACGATTCAGAAGCACTTTGAGGAGCAGGGTTAAGTCACTATCCTCTTTAGCCAAGGTTGGGTCGGGAGCACTCCTGAGTAGTAATCTTTAGGGGTGCTATATAAATGCTCGTAATGAATGAATGACTGCTATCCTGTTTCCGCTGCTGATGCCATCGTAATCGCACATCACCTTAGCATTGCACTGTCGCCCTCAGCTTCACCCCCGTAATCCGACCTGGCACTAAAACTTATCAAACAACCTTGCCCAGTGAAAATAATCTCCTCTCCCTGATGCAGCCAAGTGGTGGTAAAGTTCACTCGGAACAACAAGCTCACCCATGAGTAGACACTGATAAGATAACTGGAAATCATCAGCAGGGTCTTACACACGCGTGGAGACCATTCAACATTGTAGGATACACTATTATTTTTAACCACTCTTGTGTATTTATTTTGTAAAATTTGTTTGCAGTCAGTCGAGCGAGAAATCTAAAAGCGAAAGGAAAATCAGGTAGGACTTGTCTATTTTAAATTCTGATATTAGGTCATGTATAGGCATGGCTAATTTTTAGCTTTCACATCAATGTAATGTAATGTAAATGAACATTTATATAGCACCCCGTCAAGCTATCTACTCAGAGGTGCTCTCTGCGCTAGCCTATAATGTTAAATGCCATTACGAATGAATATATTGCATCAGTTGGCAAAACAATGCACAGTAAGCTGAAAGAGTCACCAGTGACAGGTCCACACACACACACCTCGAACCAACCAACAGATTCCTGTCGACTACTGATGATTCATTTCATTCATTCATTTCAGATATTTATATAGCGCCCCTTCAAGATTTCTACTCAGAGGCGCTCCCGACTACAGCGCGGACACTGAATCGGAGTTTCACGCCGAAGCGCATGAGCAATTGCGAGTGAAGGACTTGCCCAGGGTCCCTACGCGGCGGCTTGAGGTGGATTCGAACCCGCAACCCTCCGGCTGCAAGGCACCAAATATACCCCCTTGAGGTGGATTCGAACCCGCAACCTTCCGGCTGCAAGGCACCGAACATACCCCTACACCACCGCGCCCCACATGATGACATGGATGTTCAGAGTCTGAACACATAGTTCACTTAGTGCAGAGGTTTTAGGTGTAAACCTTTCCTCGAGTGATCAATGTCTAAGAACCTTTTAGAGCCTTCAACAGTAGATCGCATGAAAACATAACTTCGGTACTAGTGTCAAATTTCACACGAATTAAATTCTGCTTTTATCAAACTTTCAAGTGTGATATTTCACTTGAATTAAATTTCGTAAATAAAAATCTTTGACACTGATAATCCTTCAGAACATATTTACCCAAGTTAACATTACCCCGGTGGGGAAATATTTGGGTGAAATACGACACTAGGATGAAGGCAGAATTTAATTCAGGTAAAATTTGACACTAGTACCATGGCTTCTTGCACTCTCTATTTCTGCCTTGTCAGTTGATACTGGTGCTGTATACAAAATAATAATAACAATAACAACAATAAATAATATAATATTATAATAATAGTAATATAATTATTATTATGATAATGTATGTTATTCCTGATTCAACTTCTTCGTGTAGCCATCCAGCACTTGAATGTAATTGCTTTGTGCAGTGCTTTCGTTGAGCCAGACATAAGTGAAGATTAGCCACTCTTAATAAAACAAGTCTCTCAAACTCATGTGACACAGAAGTTGCGAGATTAGAATAGAATTTCTGTTTCGAGAGAGGCACAGAAGTGTTTATGCTGTGAACATGTCTTCAGCAGCCATTAGAATTGTAATAAGTCTGCACTGTGAAAACTGATCCATCGAAAATGTTATGCTGAATTTATTCACAAGAGTTTTAAACTCCACCTCCTCATTTCCATAATTGACAATCCCTTTTCACAGAAAGCTGCTCGTCTTGTGGACAAAGAAGTTTTTATAATTTTCTGTTTATGTATGTATATGATGAAAAAGCATTAATCGGATTCTATACGAATACGCATGCATAGGAGCATTCACAAGTCACGTGATATCTTTGTGATATCTGCCCGCCAACGTTTGTGTAAGTCAAAACATCGGCTCATTCGGCTGTTGCTGGAAGCAATATTGTAAACAAATGAATAAAAACATTAATATTTTGACGATTACTAATGCTGTATTCCTTTTTACATGTCTAAATCAACTGTGAAATATGTTGACGGCATTTTAAAATTTGTTTTGACTTACGTAAACATTGTCACGTGATCCAGAGTAAATGCTCCTAGATCTATACTGAGATACATATTCATATATACTTACTTATTCATCCATATTCATGTATGTTTATATACACATTAACTTGAATCAGTATTTCTAACCAGTTAATTACCCACGGTAGTCATCTTTTATTTTGTATGTAGAGGTACTAGAATGAAGCATAAGTTGATCCAAATATTTGTTGCTTAGTGGCAGACGCATTTGTCTATCACCTCAGCGCCCACACTTTGAATCCTGATGCCAGTATGTCATGTGAAATTGACCAATCACTGTCAATTGCTTGGTCATGGTATAAGCCATGTATCCCATAAGAAAAGGCTTCCTATTCATGGGATTGCTGTGACCATGTTTTACTTAGCCAAGATATCCTTTGACTCAAAGACCCCTCAAATGTTGACATGGGTGTGTATTGTGCAGGTGATGTGTGATAACAATCTTGCATTACAGTCAAGGCTGGCCTTAGTCTCCCCATGGCCCTGTTCCATCCTACTTTGTCAGCCCCATACCTTCCTTCTTTTCCTCCATATTCTCCCTTCCTACCTATTAAGGTTTTGTCACTGATGTCAGTTGACCAAAACAGTAAGTAAATATTTCTTCATTAGACCGTGTGCATCATGATAACGTCATTGCTGTGCAAGCGTTATTTTCCAATTATATGTGTAAGGTTTAATTAACCCCCTCAGTGCAGTGGATTGTGGACTACAGTGGGCTGCAGCCACCATTTCATCCAATTTCAATCTAAAACAATTGCAGCCAAGAATTCTGTGTTTCCATAAAATGTGCAATCCTGTTTTGTCTGTACACCTGCCTAATGAGCACCTCTGAGTAGGAATCTTGAAGGGGTGCTATATAAATTCTGATTGATTGATTGATTGATATCAGTGTTACTTTGACATTTTAACTTACCTTTATTAATTATCAGGAATTGTTTTCTGTTCTTTATTAGGAACGAATGATGCATATGTGAGCATAAAACTTGGAAAGGAGAAGTTTCAGACGACGCTTAGAGAACGAGCCAAAGATCCAGAATGGCATGAACAATGTCAGTTGTAAGTACCAGGTAGCACCTTAAAGCAGCCTAGACCCGGTAAGGTGGAGTGCAATACAGTGTGCTTCAATATTACATGATATAATAATATTACATGATATAATATGTTGCAGTACACTAGCAGATCCAGTAGTTGGGGAAGGGCATATGACTTAACTTCGCAATGTCGCTTTAACACTTTAACGACGAAAGTGTACTAAAAGAAACTGGGAACCAATACAGCTTGTGGTTAAAGTGTTAAAGTAACTGCCTCCAATACAATGTGGAATACAAAGATGTTTCGCAGTATAATTTATTACAATATGATATACACTTTAATACAATGCAGTACACCAGGATTAAATCTGCTAATATGTACTAGCTGCCAATAGAGTTCAGAATAATACAGTAAACTTACTTGTGTATCTGCGATTCCCTCACTCTCAAAACCATTCCAATGTTGATATGATTCTCTGATAAGTTTACATTACTTTACGTGATGTCGCATTGCTGGCATTTCCAGTCTGTTGTCGGAGGAGCACAAGATGGTCAAGTTGAAGGTCTTCCACCGTAACCTCATCGGCAAAGACGACTTCCTTGGCTATGCGGAAATCCAGCTGGATCCTTCCTTGGTCTATGAAAGGCCTCAGAGCAGGTAACATCAGGAAAGAGCAGATACGAATATAGCACATTTAGACATCAAGTGTCTGGTAATAAAGCACAGTTGTTAATAATAATAATAATAATAATAATAATAGTAATAATAGTAATTGTAATAATAGTAATAGTAATAATAATAGGATGGTCACTCCAGAGTTAACATTGCTTTTTAATATCTGACACCTGAGGGATTATAGATACCTCTGGTAAAAATAATAATAATAAATTATTGTAAATTAAAAAAGAATAATATTAATGGTAAGAATAATGATGGAGTCTTGTTAATTTTTTTGCAACTTACCATCACCAGACACAGGCAGCACTTAGAAAATCTGCTTCAATTTGTTTTTTGGAATGCAGGTGGTACAACCTCGGAAATAAACCGGGTGACAAGGGACCCGCGCGGAATCGTGGAGAGATCGAAGTGTTTGTGACTTATGTTGTCCAGAGTATTTCCGGAAGTCACATGAGCCTCAACATGACTGCGAAAGACCGGAGGCTTTCAGCTTTCAAGGGACTTGCTCATCAGTTTGGTAGGAGAAGAGGGCATATACGTACTTGAAACGTTATTAAACTAAGAATCAGTTTTCATTGTAACAAGTTGCATCTGTTACAACTTGGTTATTTCAGAATAAACGAATGTTGATTGATTGATTGATTGATATAAGAAAATTATTAAACACAGTGTAAGAATATTTAGCGGCTTTTAACAGGCAGGCATACACACCTTTTGCAGGAGTGTGAACACTGTAATTACGTTATTATTTTCCCCAAGGTAGAAAGGATCCTCGGGATTTAAAATTCTCATGGCAGGACCTTGAACAAATTCTTGGCATAACATGATGCGTACTAATTTATTGACCTTTGTCATTGAGTGTTATATAAATGTAAGGTATAGTTCTATAGCATGAAAATATACTTTACATTGCACTGTTTTTTGTTACATTAGGTTGATTTCTTGATGTGTTGTTATTAGGAGACAAATTGAGTCTGAAGGGGTCGTTGAAGAGAAGTCCAAGTCAAAAGTCGGACCGCAAAAGCGATTTAGGGAACTTGGAATCTGGACTTGAGCAGGTGAAGTTCTTAAGAATTCCTGCATATTGTGAGTCCAACGGAGATGACATGTATATGTATATATATATATGTATATATTATATATATATATATATCTGGGTATTTATATAACACCTTTTGGGAACCTTGCAAGTGCACTAAATAGATTAATCTGCAGGCAGCAAGCTGCAAAATTCACAATTTACTAAATATTACCTTCTTTACTTTTTTTACATGTCTTGAGAGCTCTATATGTGAGACATGCTGCAATGGATTGCAGTTGATGACATTATCATACTGAAGCTACTCCTCTGGGAGAGTGTCAGTTGTCTGTGCAGTTTATTAACTTGTAAATACAGTATTAATAGTATTTCCTTGCTGAACCTGTTGTTTATATTTCAACTTATTTTATTCAAAGTACTAGCAATATTTATTTAAGTCTAGCAAGCCCAAGGCATTAAATGGCAACTTTTGTGCTGATGTGCCGTAAACCAAATCAATCAATCAATCAGTGCCGCCCCAGATACATTAAGCAGCTCTGCATTCTGTTCTTGAGCCAACCAGGTGACCTGTGCTCTTGTATGTTGATACAGGCACATTTTACTTTCTTCTGGAATAATCTGCACTAAAAATATGCACTGACTTACCAGGCTACATTTTCAAGCTGTCTTAAGTCGCATAATGTGTTTAGATCTGCAGGATAGCCCTTGTTTCAATACCTTTGAGAGGTTCTTAAAATTTTCTTTATGCTGCACTGGGTTGATATTTACCACTGAAACCTGTTGCAGTCGAGTCGAACGTTACCATCATATCACAGGCGAGCAGTCGAAAGTTCCGAGAGTCGTGAGGATGAACGGGCAGCTGGGTTGCTTGAAGAGGTAGATGAGGCTGAGGTAGACCACCAGACACTGAAGGACAAAAAGCCACCAACAACGGTAACTGATTGACATTAAAGAGCCAGTTAGTGCAAGATTTGTCATTAAGCTAAAAAAATGGCTACTGCTTATAGGGCCTTACTATCCGCAGGGGCCTGAAAAAGTTGTGTGTATATATTAATGAATGTTAAAATTATTTTAACATTATATTTAAGTATTGTTTCCAGGGTATACTGTATTAAAATCTACGATAGAGATAAAACCTTACCAATTGATAAATATGTAATCAGGAAATGCATTCATGTGAAAAATAATATGAATTTTTCACTTTAAATGCCTTGCTGTTTATTAATGAAAAGGCTTGATTTTTTGAATAGATTCAGTTCAGTTTGACTCCGTTAGATTATTGGCTTGTCAAATTAGTTGAAATTAGGTCAAACTAAGCAGATCAAGATAGATCAATTCAGTTAAAATTTTAAAATTAGGTTAAATTGGCTCAAGTTAGCTTACATATAAAGTTATATCATACTGTCTGTTACCATACCATACCTTATCTTATTGTATCGAATGCCATACTATACCGTATCATACCTTCCCATACCTTATAATTATTAGATCATGCCCTACTTTCTCATACCTTACCTTAATAATTGTTTTATACCTTTTGATACCGTTTTATACCTTATTGTTTTTGGATTGTTTCTGTAGAGATCCTCGGTGTTTAAGCTTCCATTTCGTTCCAAGAATAAGCAACTTCAGAAGATGAGTTTACTCTCACAGTCGACACTTGGACTTCCTGTATGTTAAGTTCACTTCATGTCGTCATTATACATGCATCACATAATGTTGTGGGGCGCGGTGGTGTAAGGGTATGTTCGGTGCCTTGCAGTCGGAGGGTTGCGGGTCTGAATCCACCTGTAAGCCGTCACGTAGGGACCTGGGCAAGTCCTTCACTCGCAATTGCTCATGCGCTTCGGCGTGAAACTCCGATTCAGTGTCCGCGCTGTATTCGGGAGCGCCTCTCTCCACAGATGAGTAGAAATCTTGAAGGGGCGCT
The DNA here is from genome assembly GCA_020284085.1 of Aporrectodea caliginosa. Classification (NCBI taxonomy): domain Eukaryota; kingdom Metazoa; phylum Annelida; class Clitellata; order Crassiclitellata; family Lumbricidae; genus Aporrectodea; species Aporrectodea caliginosa. The sequence goes on along the minus strand of JACEVL010000180.1, from coordinate 172,931 downwards.
ATATAAATATCTGAAATGAATGAATAATGCTAGTTCCTCTGGAAGGTTACTACGCAGCATTGCCATTTCCACAACTCTGCCAAGTGCTCCAGGCTTGTGCTCAGCGGGCGGGTTTCCACCTCGACGGCCCAACTCTGCATGTTCCTAAGCCTTCAGGTCACTCTCTGCCAGCTCCTCTTCCAGTATTTGCTATCCGTTGGGCCGAACTTCAAGGCTTGGAGTGCCCGTGAGTGGTCCTGCCCTGTATCACAGCATTCGAAGTGACCTAACAATCCATTGTCTCCTTGTTACAATAATCCCTGAGATGGGGATTTGAGTTGTGCATTTGTATATTTCTGCATTACTCTGTGCTCGGTATACAGAACTAGCGGGATTGTCCTCAAGCATCATTGCTTCAAGGCTTTCAGCTTCTTCTCCAGGGACCAGGGCCCTCGTAAGCATCCAGGTCTCGGCCCATTAATTAACACAGAGAGTTAATTCATTCGTATGCTGTATGGACAATTCATGTACTGTTATGTAGTGTTAGATTTATGTAGCATATCTTTCAGAAAAATTACTGGAGGATATGAGAGAGAGGAGGCAATGGGTTGGCACTGAGGGTGAAAGGGAGGAAGAGGGAGGAACAAGAAGTGAAAAAGGGAGGAAAGAGAGAGGGACAGAGAATATTAGAGGAAGAGACGTACAAAGAAAGAAAGAGACACAGAATAAGGGAACAAAGGAAGAGACAGAGAGAGGGTGAGCGAGTGCGAGAGGGTGAAGAACGGCAGAAGAGAATGAAAGTGGAGGGGAGAGAGGGAGTGAGGAGGTATAGATTTGGCTGTGAGAAACACAAAGTGAAACGACAGACGGGTAAATGCAGTCCTTGTTTATGTACTTTCTGAGGATGTTTTTGAATAAATGAGTTGTGAACGGAATGTCTCATCATCGTTTTGCTGCACTCACAGGTAAACAGTTTACCTGGCCTTTGTTTGACGAAAAATGAGCAGTCTTGTTCAAATATTTTTTACCTGTAAAAACATTCTGTTTGTCCCCAGTGATTTGTGTTTTTCTGTCTGTCTGTCTTGGTCTGGATGTCTTGCTGTTTGCTATCTGTGTGGCTGTCTGCCTGTTGCTGTCTTTCTGTCTCTGTGACTGGCTTATTAACTGTCCGTGTGTCCGTCTGTCTGTCTGTCTGTCTGTCTGTCACTCACTCACTCACTCACTCACTGTCTCACTCACTCACTGGTCTGTATGTCTCACTTGTTTGCTTTCTGTCTGTCTGTCTCACTCACTCACTCAGACACTCACTCACTCACACTCTGTCCCTATCTCTCTTGTTTGTCTGTTTGTCCTCTCTCTCTCTGCCACTGTCTCTGTCTTTCTGTGTCTGTCTGTCTCTGTCTGTCTGTCTGTCTTGCTTTCTTGTCTGTGCAACTGTCTGTGTGTTGCAGTCTATATGACACATTGTGCCAGGCTTCAAATCGGTACAAGACCATTAGACCAAACAGGTGTTTCCTTTGTGTATTGTCTCTGCTAACTGTTTGTTGTTGTTATGAGGTCATTGTTTCATTTCCAGTCAATGAAATCAACAGCCAGTGAATTCGGACAGATGCGCGATGTCACCACTGTAAGTGCCATTTATTTATTTGTTTGTTTATTACATCTTATACTTGTTTTGTAATTTAACTTTTCTTACTTTACAGTAGTTGCATTACTTTGCTTTACCGCAGAAATGGGTAACTAATCGATTAGATTAATTATAATTGATTAGGTAACGATTAGACAAACATCTAATTCTAATTCTAATTGGTTAGCGACAATATTTAGCTAATTCTAATTCTAATTGATTAGCAAATTTCAGTAGCTAATTCTAATTCTAATCGATTAGCAATTTAACTAGTTGGATTAGCTGTTTTTCTAAGGCTAATTCTAATTCTAATCGATTAGCTACAAGATTTACTAATTCTAATTCTAATCGATTAGCAAATTTCTTAAGCCAATTCTAATTCTAATTGATAAGGAAATTTCTCTAGGTAATTCTAATTCTAATTGATTAGCAAATTTCTGTAGGTAATTCTAGTTCTAATGGATTAGCAATTTCACTAATCGTGCCCATCTCTGCCCCACCATACCTTCTTTGCTTTAACTGGCCATTGCCATAAATTCCAGGCATTACCTTTCCTCCCTTACCTGACCTATTTTCGATCCATTATTTGTTTGCCGTGTATTTCGTCGCTTTCCTTGTATTATTTATCCTCCCATTCATTGCTCCACCTTTTCAGTTCCGCCTTGCTGTGCCTGGCGGGCGCTTTGTGATCTCGTATGCCGTGACTTTTGAAAACCGTGACGCTGCATGCAATTTAACTATCGAACGGCAATATATTCTATTGCGCAATTCGGACCCAATCAGAAGAGGCCTTTGCAATCGATTGCATTCATTTGGAGTGAATTAATCATTCACGTCTGTCGAGAACAGTTGCAATGAATTATGTGTTCAACCGTTCCCCCTTCCTCCGTCCCACCCGCCCGCCGACTCACGTTAGGCCTTTGCAGTCACCTGCACAGGCCACGAATGAAAATCGTTAATTTGAGCCATTTTCATATCGATTTTCTTCCACGGCGGCCTGAATTCCTAAAAGCAATGGCTGATCAGATGAGACACTGTTGTTGCTAGAATGCTCGCACACGATTAAATCTTTTGGCAGAAAAGCCGACAGTTGATTGTCTAAAACATCTTGGAAGTTAATAAGTGGGAATGTTTATATAGGATGTGTTGGCGCTAGCCGTGGAATAGAGCACACCATTAGTTACTTTCTATATTTCTGAGTATTGTTGGCTTACTAGTGAGCTTTGTGTTGTTAATTGATTACAGTCAAAGTGTGTTACAAATGAGCAATTATAAATGAGTTACAAACCACAATTGAGTCCTTAGGACATGGTTCTGCAGTTGAAGTGTGTTATGAATGAGTTATTGTCCATAGGATACGGTTATGGAGTTAAAGTGTGGTGCATCATAGGAAATGAATTGTGCTTACTGTGTATGTGTGTACAGTGTGTATTTATCTGGGCTTTTATGGAGACCATTTATAAGAACCTCTCAACAGAAACAGCATTGATGGTTAAGTAACTGCTAGACATGCCTAACCACATTAATGTTATGATGTCAGGAGACATTTTAAAGTTTTCTGCTGAAAGTAATGTCTGAAAAGTACAGATACTAAAGTAGCCCTAGTGTGTAAAAATCGCAATTGTCTAGTAATGAAGAAAGTACACTGACCATACACTGTCAGTGGGAAGATGAGGCGGCGAGGGAGAGGACTGGTCACCTGCCCTCATATGCCAAGGCTAAGTAAATGAAGTCGCTAACACTTCACGCCCATGGCTGCCTCTCGGCTAGCTCACGGGTCTTCTCTTCTTCTACGTTGTTAAGGTGCTATAGCTACATAGATATTATAGACATGCATACATTCCAGGCTGTTTATGTCAGTAAGGTGCTAACTGAGTATATCAATCCTTAGATACCAGACTGGTTATGTCTTCTGAGTCACAGTAGTCTCTGCCGTTAGCAGACTTTCCTCAAGAGCGTGGCAGACGCCTCTTGCGTCTGTCGAAGCCTATATATTAGCTGCCTATCTGCGGCCTTAGTCAGCTCGTCTGCAACGATAGTCCGATGACGTGTACGGAAGGCACTGGCAGGGAACCAGCCGGTCATTATTAGACCGGTGCGGGACAGTCACTGATGCGCTGCCTCTCAGGTAGGTATTTCATCCGCAGGTAGACAGATTGACTGCAGTCCGTAGGTCGGAGGTAAGTAGTTTCACTGGAACGTGTAGCAGATTTTATTATCTTGCATTATTTCTATTAAGTCAAGATTTAAATTTTTCTGTTTCACTATTACCCCTTGGAAACTTGGCCATAAAATGAGTGCATTGACTGCATATTGTCAGTGAGAAGATCAGACGGCAATGCCAGCGTATGCCAAGGCTAAGAAAATAAAGTTGCTAAGACACCGTACCTATGGCTGAATCTTGGGTTAGCTCAAGGGACTGCTCCTCTCCTTTTTCTATGAGCATTTTCATGGGCCTTAGATGGGACCCGTATGGGCTCTACTGGTCCCTTTTGGAAACATGGGCCCTATATATGGGTTCCACTCGTTAATTCAGGAATGTGATACAGCGCCCCTTCAAGAAACCTACTCAGAGGCGCTCAATGTGGGCATGTTGGCCAAGGCTAAGCAAAACAAGTCACCAATACTCCATACTCATTGCTGCCTGTTGTGGTTAGCTTAAGGAACTGCTCTTTTTCTCCTGTACCACCACCAAGTAATAAGGGTCGTAAAAATCCGGGAAAATGAAAGAATACAAAGCAAAATTTATGCTTTATGAACTCCAGAAGGTACTAATAAGTGAAGTTACGGTTTTCCTAGTAATGTTACCTGTATTGAGTCTGACAGGCCACTTCCTGAAAAGGTTGTTATGACGGATTATTAAAAAAATGGGGTGTATTGTACGGCTGTTTCGAGTCTGTGAAGGAGAGAGAGGACTTTGGCAGGTGGGCGTTTGAAGAAGATAAGGCTTGTTTGTTATTGGCGTACACTGCCAGCAGACCAGACCATCTGGCCGTATAGTCTGCCTCATGTTTTAAACAATGTTGACTGACGTGCTATTACGTGGTGCATGCGCGCATCAATGACTCATCGAGGACCTGATTTTTATATGGTTTTTTGCGGTCGTCTGTTCTCATATTCAGCCTAATTCAGGTATTATATGTACAACTCTCGTTTAATGCCTCTTATTTCGGATTTTCTAGAAAGGTTAAGGGGTGAAGGCAAGACAGGAGAAGAGCAGTCTTTAAGCTAACTGTGGAGGCAGCCATGAGTAATAAAGTGTTGGCGAATGCATTTCCTTAGTCTTAGCACATGAGGACGGGTGGCTGGTCCTCTCCCTCACTGCTTGCTCTTTCCTCTGACAGTATATATGCGTTTTTGCAGTGGAACAGAAATCTTGAGATTTCTTTTTGCCCTGGCAGGGATTTGAACCCCCGACTTCTCGGTTGGCAGTTAAGCATGCTAACCACTAGACTATTGTGCCAAGGTAGTTGCTGTAATTGTTTACAGACGTCTATCTGAATTAGTCTCTGTAGGAGTACGGTCTAATCCAACAAAGCTTTCCCTGTGGTTTAATTGGATTGAGAAATGAATTGTGTGCTTTCACATGACATGTAATAATCAATACCCTGATGCTGAAGTAAAATCAGTTATGCTTTCATTCTCTTACTTTATATTTCCATACCTTGACCGCAGTCTACCTTACATAACCTTAGTAACACCTCAGCGTACCTTACATGACCTTAGTAAAACCTCAGTGTACCTTACATAACCTTAGTAAAACCTCAGTACACTTTATCGTACTTAACTTTATTATTGGTCTGTAATCCAACGATTGCAGCTTTGAGCCTGCTGAGTGAACTCCCTGGACAAGTTGTTTGCAAACACTAGTCTGTGTTACCAAGCAGTAGAATTTGGTAAAGGCATAATGATCTACTTTACCTGGCCTTACTTAGCTCAACCTACTAATTTCCATTATGAACTTGCCTTTACCTAGCATTACCTTACTCAATTGTCGTTATCTGGGGTTCTCAGGTATTTTCTCGTTTTGTTTAGCCGCCTTCCGAGTCTTCTAGTGGCTTTGAGTCGCGTAGAGTCTCGACGTCAGAGTCACAGGCGTCATCGAGTTGCGACAGTAGCGCACAAGTCAAGGAATCAGATGACTTTGTCACGGCTGTAGATACAACTCCGACTCCACAGGACATAAAACAGGTGAATGATTGTCTAAAGGAATTACGTGTAAGGACAGAAATGGACTTCCTTGTAACAGAGTGACACATGGGGCATGGTAGTTGATTGGTTGGTTAGAGCACTTGGCTTGCGATGCATTGACTAAAGGTTCCTGCCTTCCTCCCTCAGACAAGGACTGCTATGGCCCAACATCTCGCCTTGCTTTTGAGGGTCCTTCCTCTTGGACCTTCCCCGCTCTTTACACCAGTATTTCGGCTGGAGTCTCTCCCTCATCTGCCCTCAGAGCTTCCTCCTCTTTACGCTGTAAGATTTTGGTTGGATTCCCTCCATAATTTGCCCGCTGCTTGAAGACATTTTTATTCCCTCAGAGCTGTCATGCTGAGAGTGCCTCTGAACAGCTTATACTGTATGAGGCACTTTACACATTTTCAAATACATGTACAATACCATGACTGTTTAGGAAATTTGTGTAGGTCCTTGAATCTTGATGCACAGTTGCCTAGTACCATCAATGATTTGCCATGTATTCACTTCTGAGCTATGAAGAAGGGCAATGTTAAGTACCATCGTATTTGTAGTTTATTCTTTCATGTATTGTACTCTATTGTAATCTCTTGTTTAATGCAATTTTTTATTATTTCTGTTATTTCAGTCAATCAGCGTAATATCTATTTAGTCAATCAGTCAGTCAACTGAATGTGATGCATTATTTTTTTACTCCAGTCAATCAGTCAACCAATGAATGAATTTATCAGTCAATCAATGAATCAATCAATCAATCAATCAATCAATCAATCAATCAATCAATCAATCAGTCGGTCCTAACCAATAAACTTAATTCCAAGATAAACTTACATTTATGTATACACGAAATAGTTGTAGACCGTCTGAAACACAGCTGGACTTCTATTGTATACTGTGATTTTCGAAAGCCCACACAATATCCTTTCCTTTGCAGTGTGGCCTTCTGTGCCAAGACCCATACACGGCTGGCTCTGTCTAAACCCTTGCTGTAATGTCTCTGTCTTTAATGAGGTTTGCCTATACGATTATCTTCAGGTGTTGGGTTCCCACCAGTATATAAATCTGAATCGTGCCGAGTGCACTTGGACAAGTGGGTGGGTTAGCTTGTGCTCACAGACAGTTGTTTATAGTATTAAGGTGCTTTAATTACTTTTATTATTAGTAGTAGTATTTTTGGTTATATTGTTAGTTTTTATCTGAGGTAAAACTGATCTGTTAGGATTACACAAGTAAGAGGACAATGTTATTAAATTTTTATTATCATCACTATCATTTCTACTCTCATCATGATCATCATCATCATCATGATCGTCTTCATGATCATCATCATCACCTCCCTCTTAGGCTCCACTCTTTACTTGTGAGCCATCCGGCAGGGTTCTACAAGTCCATCGTCTTTTTTCTTTTGTCGTGGCTGGGCCAGGAGCGCTTCTGAGTAGCTTCTTGAAGGAGCGCTATATAAATGCTCTGAATGAATGAATGAATAATTTATACTTTGGTTTCACTGAAAGCAGGCATGGATTGATGATTTATCATGACAGCACAGTCATCTGGCTTGGTAGCTGTAGGCTGATTACTAAGATTGATTATTTTGTGCATGATCTGAGTGTGCATTGGACCGTGAATTGATCTCAGAGCTTATAAAGAGTGACCTCACAATGCACCGATCGCTCGCTTACAATTCAGGCAGCCACTAACTACCCTGACGCACGCATGCATTCATCTGCACCTGGGTTGACTATGGAAATACCATAACCAAGGCGTATGAGAACATAACTCTGCCCACTTTAAACTACAGCAACTGTTTTAAATGCTGATCGGTGGAATACCTACGTTTTGCGGGAGGAGCTACACCGGTTTCCTATGCAGTTCCTTCCTTCGTTTTAACCCAACATTGGTTAAATTTGGTTAGGTTAAAACATTAAACTGTAGCCAACCACAGAATTTAAAATCAGTCCTTATTCTTCAGTGTTACCACTGATAAGCAAGGTCACCTGATTTAATTTCTGTGATGATCATGATACCTAAAACTAGAACTGTTCATGGCGAACACAATTTTGTGTGGGACTTGAATTGTAATTCCCTCTCTGTATTTGTTTGTTCTGTCTATTCACATGTATCATTTCATTCTTGACATAAGATTTATCTTTTTCAAATTGTTTATCCACCATAGGCTGTCTCAATCTTGATTCCTTGTGAATTAGACAACGGCACTATAGAGGTTAATAATGATAATAATGCAAGAATACACTGAGTTTAAGATCTTAATGCTTATGTGAAATTTGCTTATGCTTGTCCTAAGGAGATATGATGTATCCTGGTCTTGCCTTTGCCAAGGTGACCTTGTTTTTCTGGGGGCAAAAATTTCTGCAGTCCAATATGGAAGCTTTGCTGTGATTGGGCCATCTTTGTAATAAGTTGCCTAGCAACCTGCAACATTATCTTCTTGACCTTCCTTCGTCTCTTTTCTGCAAGTGCTTGAAAACCATTCTGTTTGATCATGGTTTCATTTTGTGAGATTGGGAGTGGCTGTTATGAGTTTCTCTTGAAGTGTCTTTATATGAATATGTGATTAGATCTATACAATAATTATGATTACAATAGAAATAATTATATTAAATTAGTTAGGTTAGATTTCTGTTACTACCAATTCTCCTGCCTCCCCTCCCATGACATCGCCAGACATCACGGATCATCTCTGATGGTCTACAACCAGATGTTTGTCGTCGTTAAAATTTACATTGTGCTACCGTTAAAGGCTGCGATTCATTATGTTGAACGTTAAACATATCCGACTGCATTCTGTGTGTTTCTTTTGAAACGCCAGGAATCATTTCTCATTTCAGGTTCATGTTGACCGTCTTCCTGGATTACTAGAACAGACAGAGACTTTACCAGGCGATGAGACCATTAACTGGCATCTAGCTTACGAGAGATCACTACCACCAAGTGACAAGAGGACATTAGGCCACAAAAGAATGTCAAGTGAAGAGTACCTTGCTTCTGGTGTAGAGAATGGACGCTTTGGTTCGGAAGTAGAAGTTAAGGAAAACGCAGAAGAGAGAAAGAAACAGTCTGAAGTCCTCGGCCAGCTGAATATGTTGTTGTACGGTGGCGAAAGTGCAGCCGCTGGCCTCGGATTCATTGGTAATGTTAAACTTTTGTATGATGATGACGAAGAGGAAGCTGGGTCTGTAAAAGGTGATGGAGCTGGCATGATACACCAGAGGGATAGAGCATCCGATAAGGACGTCATCTCTGTGGGAGATATGGGCTCTGGAGAAGTGATTGGAAAAGTGCAGAGTTTTGGCAATGAAGATGGAGATCAAAGTGAGGAATTGGGTCAAGATCCAGAGGTTTATGGTGGAGAGGACACTACAGGTTCTGTTAGAAGTTTAAGCAAGGCTGAAGATAGTGTTGAAGAGGATGTAGAGGGGAGTACTGAAATTTCCAGGGAAGATGGTGTTAGTCGTCTTGATCAAATGCTGAATGAAGGAATTAAAGATGGAAGTGAAAAGAGTGATGATATTCCATGGGTTGACAGCGAGGATCGTAAACTTGGTCAGCGAGAGACTACAGCTGCAAGTGTTGCTACAGAACGACGAATTGTCGATGATGATTTGTGGGGTGGGAATACAGAGGAGACTGTTTTTAACGTGGAGACCAACAAGTCATATCTGGTCAGATTCCGGGAGGCATTAAATTCGAGAGAGGATGAAGGCGAGTCCTCTGATGTTGTAAAAACAGAAACTGTCTTTGGGCCTGAGTTAGGAAGTACTTTGGCCGAAAGTGTTAGTATTGGCCAACCTGATTTTGTGCCACCTTCGTCTAACATGCCCATTGAAGCGACCAGTCTTGAAGCAAAACCTGCAGACGATTTTGTAGCACCTATGGATGGCTCTTACTTGACTTTCGAACCTCATGATTTGTTAGGAAATGATAGCACAACGTCGCAAGCTGAGGACAATTCCATGGACTCTATGGTGGAGAATGGTGTGCGAGATCTCACAACTGGGAAAGCAGATGTTCAAATCGATTCTTTTGGAATGTCTGAAGTCCAAGATTCTGAGTTTGCCAAAGTCAGTCTTTTGGAAAAGAATTCTATTCAAGAAGATGTGACTACGACATCTGATGATTTTCCTCTGGAAATTTCATCCTCTGATTTTCTGACTGATCGTAATATTGAACCAAACAGTCCAGAAACTGTTAAAAACTCAGATAACAAGAGCCAGATCAAGAGTTCGATTTGGGAGGAAATTGTGGACATGGAAAGGGCGGTTGCAGGTTTGTCTGATGCAAGCAACAGGAGAAATCCAGACGTGGAAAAGGCTGTGCAGAATCTTCCGTGGGATGTCTCCGTTGCTGTTGACGATGATGATGATGATGATGATGATGATGATGATGATGAACTGGTTGGTGAATCCACTAGAGACCCTGTGATTGACAACCTATGGGAAGCCACTAAGCGCTTTTCTACAGGTGAATTACGTTCTAAAGTTAACGATGAAACTTCTTATAAGAACTGGGGAGTTTCTGCTGAAACTTCTGAAAATACTTTCAGAACATTTGCTGAAAATTCTGACCAGAACTCAAGAATCTTTGAAACAGATGACTTTGATGAACAAGTTTTGGGGAACAAATCTGTAAGATTGTTGGACGTGGGTGTGCCTCTTTCTGAGCATGAATCGCTTGGAAATATGGTTGATGAAAGTTCTGCTAAAATCAGTGGAATTGCTCGTATGGATGATCTACCATCTATTAACGAACAGATTTTCACAAAGAAACCTGTTGATGCCTCTGAAGCGATGGCAGATCAAATGTGGAGCAAATTGAATAAGAAAGAAATGTCAGATGATAAAGCAGTGGACTTCTTTTCACACGAGGCTATCAGTGTAGAGGGAACTTTTGAAAAAGACGCAAGCAGAACTGACTTATTTAGTGAAGAAATGCCAGCTCATACGGTTGAGATGGTTTCAAGCGAAGCAGTGACTATACCTAGGGCAGTTGAAGGCACTTCACCTAAAACTGATTCCTTTAGCAAAGAAATGTCAGAAGACTATCCAGTTGAGATTTTTTCCGGCAAAGTGACGAGTGTGCGTGGAACTACTGAAGACAATCTATTCAGATCCGGCTTGTTTAATGTAGAAACATCTGACACAGAAGCAGAAACAAAAGATGAACATCTGCCAGACATATATGCTCAGGACGTATTACAGATAAAAGATGGTACAGAAGGTCTTTTAGAAAGGGAAATTTCTGTGGATGCCTTACTGCAAGATACAGTGATTTCGGATATGACAGAAGCTCAGAAAAACTTTTCAGAAAGTAACCTGTTGATTGAATCTGCTGAAAGAACTCTGTTCGAGGATAGCGAAAGTTTGGCAACTACGCGGTCACTTGAAAGAGAGTTGTCAGAAAGTGAAAACACACAGCTGGATATATTTGCTGGAGGTACTCCTTTTGAAGATGTTATCAGAAGAATGTCATTGGAAAAATCTTTTGATGAAATAATTATGACAGGCAATGAGCTGGATATTTTCTCTGAAAAAACCCCTTTTGAAGATGTTAAAGACAAATCACTCGATGAAAAAGTGCTAGAAAGAAACCAGTCGGACATGTTCTCGGAAGAAACCCCTTTTGAAGATGTTAAAAATGAATCATTTGTTGAAGAAGTGCCAGAAAGCAACATGCCGGATATGTACTCTGAGAAAACTCCTCTTGAAGATGTTAAAAGCAAGTCATTTGCCGAAGAAGTGCTAGAAAATAACCAGCCAGATATTTTCTCTGAGGAAACCCTGTTTGAAGATGTTAAAAACGAGTCATTTGATGAAAAAGTGGCAGAAAGCAACCAGCCAGATATTTTCTCTGACAAAACTCCTTTTGAACATGTTAAAGGCAAATCATTTTATGAAGAAATGCTAGAAAGCAACCAGCCACATATTTTCTCGGAAGAAAATCCTTTTGAAGATGTTGAAAACAAGTCATTTGATGAAGAAGTGTTAGAAAACAGCCGGCCACATATTTCCTTGGAAGAAACCTCCTTTGAAGATACTAGAATCAAATCATTTGATGAGAAAGTCCTAGAAAGCAATATGTTGGATATTTTCTCTGAAGAAACTCCATTCAAAGATGTTAAAAACAAGCCATTTGATGAAGAAGTGCCAGAGAGCCACAAGCTTGATATTTTCTCTGCAGAAATCCCTTTTGAAGATGTTAAACACAGGTCATTTGATGAAGAAGTGCAAGAAAGCAACCAGCCAGATATTTTCTCTGACAAAACGCCTTTTGGACATGTTAAAGGCAAATCATTTTATGAAGAAATGATAGAAACAAACCAGCCACACATTTTCTCTGAAGAAAATCCTCTTGAAGATGTGAAAAACAAGTCATTTGATGAAGAAGTGCCAGAAAGCAACCAGCCAGATATTTTCTCTGACGAAACTCCTTTTGAAGATGTTAAAGGCAAATCATTTGATGAAGAAATGCTAGAAAGCAACCAGCGTCATATTCTCTCTGCAGAAATCCCTTTTGAAGATGTTAAAAACAAGTCATTTGATGAAGAAGTGCCAGAAAGCAACCCTCTGGATATTTTCTCTGACAAAACTCCTTTTGAACATGTTAAAGGCAAATCATTTTATGAAGAAATGCTAGAAAGCAACCAGCCACATATTTTCTCGGAAGAAAATCCTTTTGAAGATGTTGAAAACAAGTCATTTGATGAAGAAGTGTTAGAAAACAGCCAGCCACATATTTCCTTGGAAGAAACCTCCTTTGAAGATACTAGAATCAAATCATTTGATGAGAAAGTCCTAGAAAGCAATATGTTGGATATTTTCTCTGAAGAAACTCCATTCAAAGATGTTAAAAACAAGTCATTTGATGAAGAAGTGCTAGAAAGCAACCAGCTGGATATTTTCTCTGAAGAAACTCCATTCGATGATGTTAAGGAAAAATCATTTAATGAAGAAATGCTAGAAAGCAACCAGCTGGATATTTTCACTGAAGAAACTCCTTTCGAAGATGTTAAAGACAAATCATTTGATAAAGAAGTGCAAGAAAAGAACCAGCTGGATATTTTCTCTGAAGAAACTCCTTTTGAAGATGTTAAAGACAAGTCATTTGATGAAGAAGTGCCAGAAAGCAACATGCCATATATGCTCCCTGAAAAAACTCCTTTTGAAGATGTTAAAAACAAGTCATTTGATGAAGAAGTGCTAGAAAGCAACATGCCATATATGTTCCCTGAAAAAACTCCTTTTGAAGATGTTAAAGACAAGTCATTTAATGAAGAAGTGCTAGAAAGCAACCAGCGTCATATTCTCTCTGCAGAAATCCCTTTTGAAGATGTTAAGGAAAAATCATTTAATGAAGAAATGTTAGAAAGCAACCAGCTGGATATTTTCTCTGAAGAAACTCCATTTGAAGATGTTAAGGAAAAATCATTTAATGAAGAAATGCTAGAAAGCAATCAGCTGGATATTTTCTCTGAAGAAACTCCATTCGAAGATGTTAAACAAAAATCATTTGACAAAGAAATGATAGAGAACAACAAGCCAGATATTTTATCACAAGAAACTCCATTCAAAGATGTTAAAAAAAAATCTTTTGATAAGGAAATTTTCGAAAATGAGTTAGATGTTTTCTCTCAAGAAACACCTGATGATGTTACAGAAAAATCATTTGATGAAGAATTCATGGAAAGCAAGCAACCAAGTTTATCTCAGAGAAATTCATTTGAAGATTTTAGAAGTAGACTATCTGATGAAGAAACTTTTGAAACAAAGTTGCATGTTTTCTCTCAAGAACGTCTGTCTAGTGATGTTAAACAGAAATTATTTGACGAAGAAATAACTGAAAACACTCCATTTGAAGATGTTAGACAGAATTTATTTGATGAAGATATTTCAGAAAACGACAGGTTGCACATTTTCTCTTCAGAAGCTCCATCTGAAGATGTCAAAGAAAAATTATTTCATGAAGAAATGACAGAGTACAATGAGCCAGATATTTTCTCTCAAAAAACTCCAGTTGAGGATGAGAAGAAAAAATTATTTCATGAAGAAATAATAGAAAACAACGAGTTGAACATGTTCTTGCAACAAGCTCCATTCGAAGATGTTGCAGGAGCAGTAGTAGTTGATGCAGACACTTCTGAGAGCAAAGAAATGGATGTTTTTCCTGAAGAAAATTCATTCAGACATGATCGAGAAAAGTCATTTGACAAAGAAATATTAGAAAGCAACCAGTTGGATGTAGAACCTCTTGTTGAAGACACGGCATCTGTCATGGATAATTTTTCCAGGGTAGGAGCGTTGGAGGAAGATGTTTTCTCTAACAGATCTGTGCCTCTGATTTCCAGTGATACGTTGACCGAAGACAGGTGGATAATGAGCGGGCTCATGGGCGAAGTGCTAGAAAATAAACCTGGAAAAATCAGTTCTGCAGATATTGATGATATGGACAGCAATTCTGAAAGTGATGGTAAATTAGAAGAGGAAACAAATGCAGAAGATTCTCACACATCTGAAAAGTTTGTGGAAAAGGAAAAATATGCAGATGAAGTGCATGAGATATTTCCTGAAGATACTAATCGCTTTGCCAAGGATACCTTTGCAGAAAACTTGGATGACTCGGAAAAGAGCTTCATCAATTATGAAGACTCCAAATACGTGGATGAAGCATTTGTAGGTGTTGAGAGTCAGGCTATCACTTCCAAATATACAGAAGATGCAAGCCTTGCCTATTTTATTAATGATGATGATCATGGTGATGTTCAGAATAGTTCATTATGGGCTACAGCCTTTGGTGATGTTTCAACCAATTCTGAAACTCCATTAGTTAGTCATGATTTGAAGACTGAGCCTGAAGGCTTTGTTGACAATGGAGATGAGCGATTTGTTACAGACAAGCTACAGGGTGGGTTATTTTGGGGCGACTCGTTGAATGAGGGAAGCCGCACTGAAATTGCTTCAGTGGATTTCTCGAGTCCTGATAAACGGTATGATGAATCGGAAGCATTTGGACTAATTAGTCCAGAGAAAAGCCAGTCTGAAACTTCTGCAGCGGACTTGGTGACTGCCAAGGAAAGTCATACTGAAACTTCTACCATGGAAATAATCACCCCTGAGAATAGCCAAACTGAAACTGCTATAAAAGATGAAGTCACTCCAAAGAAAAGTCAGACTGAAACTGTTGCCACGGATTTAATAACTTCGGAGGAAGGTCACACTGAAGCTGGTAATTATGATGCAATGCTTTTTGAGGTTCGTGATATGGAAAATCCGTTGTTTCATGTAGGTGAACCAACTGATTCAAATAAAATAATGTTGGCAATAGACGAGTCTGAATCTGTGAGCGCTCAATCAGAAACAGACAGCGAGCAAGATCACTCTCCTGAGATAGAGTCAAATCCATTTGGATTTGAAGATGCCTTTCTTGCTCAACCACAACAGCAGAGCAAAGAAACAAGGGACTTGTCTTCTACTCAGTTAGGATTTGAAGATGCCTTCCTTGCTCAAACAGAACAGCAGAATGAGGAAGTAAATGCTATGGCTTCTGAACTTGAAGATGCCTTCTTTGCTGACCCAGAACAGCAGAGGAAGAAGGAAGTCAGTGCCATGGCCTCGGCTGACTTAGAATTTGAAGACTCCTTCATTGCTTCACTGGAACAGCCCAGCACAGAAATAAATGCCACACCTTCAGTTTGGTTAGAACAACCGAGTGAAGAAGTAAATGTCATGGCCTCAAATCAGTTAGGATTTGAAGATAACTTCCTAGCTCAGCCAGAACAGCAGAATGAAGAAATAAATGTCCTGGCAGATGCTTTCCTTACTCAGCGAGAACAACAGAATAAGGACATAGCTTTAGAGTATGAAGATGCCTTCTTTGCCCAACCAGAAAAGCAGAGTGGTGAAGTAGATACCATAGCTTCAACTCTGCTAGGTTTTGAAGATTCCTTCCTAAATCAACCAGACACACAGAGTGAGAAAATAAATTCCATGGCTTCAACTCAGGTAGAATTTGAAGATTCCTTCCTTGCTCAACCAGAACATCAGAATGAGGAAGTAAATGCCATGGCTTCTGAACGTGAAGATGCCTTATTTGCTCAACCAGAAACACAGAGTGAGAAAATAGATTCTATAGTTTCAACTCGTTTAGAATTCAAAGATGCCTTCCTAAATCTGCCAGAAAGACAGAATGAACAGGCAAATGCCACGCCTTCAGAAT
Source organism: Aporrectodea caliginosa (assembly GCA_020284085.1). Lineage (NCBI taxonomy): Eukaryota > Metazoa > Annelida > Clitellata > Crassiclitellata > Lumbricidae > Aporrectodea > Aporrectodea caliginosa. Next base: position 156,904 of record JACEVL010000180.1, on the reverse strand, counting down.
ATGAAGATGCTTTCTTTGGTGAACCAAGGATGCCAAATAAGTTGCCTGAAATGGTTTCCTCTGAAGACATTGCTCCTGAAATGCAGGCAGATGATCTTGACAGCTCAGATGCCACTGAGCGAAAACAGAAATCGTTTGTGGAAGAAAACTCGCCACATAAACTGCCTCCCAGTGATGCATTTATGCAATTTGATAACTTAGAAATAGTTATGGCAAAAACTTCGTCAATGGACAAAGAGGGCTCAGACAAAAGTGAGGAGGAGGAGGAAGAAGAAATACTCTCCGTGGTGTCTTATTCGAACATTAACAATGCACAAACTGCGGTTAAAAATCCCTATGACTTCTCGACGGAACATTACGAGGCTGTACCATATGGTACAATTGATGTAAATTCACTGGCTGACAGTTTGGCAGAAACCTCTGACAATTTGTTGTCTGACAACTTTGATGATATGCATGGTGACAATAAAACTGACAATATGTCAGATGCATTGTCTGGAAGTAGACTGACTGACAGTTTGGCAGAAGGTGGAACATTGTCTGGAATTAAACTGCAAACCAATGTGTTCAATAAACAGTCTGAAATTACAGTTGCTGACAATTTGACAGAAACCCATGGCGGTGTATCGTATGGTAGTATGTTGTCTGAAACTAAACTATCTGACAGCTCTGAAGGCATTTATGATGATAGAGAACCTGACAGTCTGTCAAATGAGTTTTCTGGTAGCAAGATGACCAACAATTTGACAGGAGCATTTGACAGCATGTCAGAGGGTGGGATATTGTCTGAAAATAAACTGCCTGAAAGTTTGCTGGATATCTCATCTGACAGAAAAGCTGACACTGCGACAGACAAAGAAATTGATCAAATGGCTGACAGTTTAGTGGATGCTGTTCTAGAAAAACTGGTTGGGAGAAAAAGTTGGACAGAAACATCTGACACTGAATGGAGTCTCGTTCCAGAAAGCAGTGCTTTGAACACCTCCAGAGATTTGCCATTCGAACAAGCAGATAATTTCCGTGACATTCCTTCTGTCTATGAAACATATGAGAACATGACAAGAGACATTCCAATTGCCAGTAGAGTAGGTGACAGACCTCCAGATGATCTAACGTCTGAGGAGGCAGCCTGTGATAGCTTTGCCGACATTCCTTCGGATAAGAAAGCATTTGATAGTGTGCCATATGAAGCGCTGTTTGAAACAGATGACCGATCAGAAGAAATCCCTTCTGCACAGAAAACTTATGACATCTTTTCAGAAAGTTCTTTAACAAAAGGGCAGAATTGGCTTAAAGATTCCGAGACCAAATCACCTGACAAGTTAATGGAATCCTTTGAAACAATGTCAGATGCTTTTTCTTCAGAAACGGGAGTGTCTGAAAACTTGGACGCCTCATTTAGTAGCAGTGGTGAGAAAAATCATGACAGTGTGAGAGAGAATGTTGAAAATTTGGAAAACATTTTAGTAGGACAGGATGATGTTTTCAGTGCCTTGTTGAAAGACGAGGAATTGGAAATTGAAACGAGTGCAACTGAATCAGGTGACAAATTCCTTGTTGGTGAAACTTCTAAGTTTATGCCTGATAGCGTGTTTTCTGATAATGAAACATCGAAAGCTATGCGCAAATCTGTGGATTCGCAAGACGCGAGAGCCTTGGACGCCAGCAGTGAAGGTAAAGTTTTGGATCACAATTCCTTCGCCATTTTTTCTGAAGATCTTGACAAAAACTCTGTGTTTTCTGGCGTGCAGGGCTCGTCTGAAGGCATCTTGTCGTGGAAAACTGGAGAATCAGAAGAGTTGAATCCAGAGCTGCAAGAGAAAGAGGAACATGAAGTCTGTGATGCCATGGTTTCGATCCGTGCTGAGGAATCGTCAGTGGCGGAAGAGATTGGAGCGTTTGACTTAGGGGAACAGGAGTATCTTCAAGATGTGCAGAAGGGATTTTATTCAGTTGGCGGAAACAAGAAGATTCCAGAAAGCCCGGAAGAGATACGTGTGGAGATTGGAACAACTCGCACAGCAGCTGAAATGGTACGATATGTGTATCTTGGTCAGTTCCTAATACTCATTGATGCAAATGTTTTCACCTACATCATTAGCGTCATCATCACTATCACTATCATTCTTAAAGGTGTGGCATCATTTGACATATGAAATCGGTAGCTACTTATTCTGGCCCAAAAGGGTGGAATTTTCTGCTTGTTCGGTTTTGTGATCCTGAGATATAACTGGACATTTGGTTACAATTCTAATTAAACTAATTATTATCATTGTTATCATTACGCATTTCTTCATGGCTTTTTAAATGTCAACATTACTGTCAATTTAATCGTCATGACCGTCGTTATCATCATTAGCATCATCATTATGCATTGATTCATTCTAAATAGGCATAAGGGATAATGAGATATTAATGAGATTAGTAAAATGTTAATCTCTGTTTGTAATATTAACTGTTCACAATAGCCATTGACATATCTAGTAATTGATGTGTTTTAGTGACTTCTGTTTTATCGAATAAATTTTTTCAGATATCTCTGACATCAGATCGGAATGACATGGAAGAGAAAATTCAACAACAGGAGAATTCTAGTGAGTAAATCATTTTTATTGGCAGCAGTGAAAATAACTGAAACTCTTGGAGTACAAAAATTAAACTAAAAGTTAATAATCTTTTTCGTGAGTAAATCATTTTCTTTTATTGGCAGTAGTTTTTATTTCATGTGAAGATAACGGAAAATCTTGGAGTACAAAAATTAATCATGTTTTCTTTGCACTGTTTCACTAACTGCAAGATTAAACGAGATTCTGAGAATTTTGCGTAACGTTAAGTTGCGAGATTTAATTGCATTTGTTCAGTTGTGTTACTGGTAATGCCTTGATTAGAAGAGGTAGCCAATGTGAACCTGGAAGAGGTTAACTTGTAGGATATGGACAGGTATGACCACTTGACATTGTCTTTCGCTGAGGCTTTGTGCAGAGCGCTTCTCACAGACATCTCTAAGGAGCGCTACAGATGTGCTCTGGATGAATAAAGGAACAGATGAATGAAAAATGAATGAACAATTAAATGGCAATTTGTCTTGTTACTCTTGCAACATAATTGTGCTGTTCATTTATAATCTGTATAGTTAATTTAAAAATAATTTTGATGTTTGAATTACAGCTGCTGTTGCCGACAGTGATGTTTTGTCAGACGCAACTATTACACCAGACCTATTTTCTCCCACAGACAAATCATTTTCTCTTTCACCAAGTTCCTCTGCTTCTGGATCAGATTCTATCAATTTTGGATCAGAATCAACAGATCGTAAGCAATCTCCAGCGGATCTAAGACTGAAATCCACAGATCTAAGACAAGAATCTTTAGCACATGAATCAGAACCTGTTGATCTTTTACCAGAATCCAGTGATCTAATCTCAGAAGACAATGATCTAAAGTCAGAATCTTTTGGTCTGAAATCAGAATTCATTGAGCCTATACCAGAATCGTTTGCTTTCAACTACAATCCTGCTTTTTCTAAACCAGAATCTGCCATTCTTACACCTGAAACAATTGATCTAATATCTGACTCAAGTAATTCTAAATCAGAATCTATCACAATCTTATCAGAATCGGTTGATTCAAATCTAAAATCAGAACCCATCAGTATTTTCTCCAAGCCAGTCGATTTAGATCCTGGTTCAACATTTATACAAACTGGACTAGTGAATCTTACTCCAGAATCGTCCAATAACAATTTGGATTCTGCCATTCCTAAACAAGAATCCTTCAAAGGAAGAGAACAGATGCCACAGGACTCGGCATTGGACGCTGGTAGGGGGTTGCTCAGCCCAGTCATTGAGAACAGAGGATCTGCAGATGGTGTGGATGTTACAGTTGACCGGATTAACGCTGACATAAGTCAGCTTGTAGTCGATCATACAGAACCAGCACTCGACGATTCTCAGACAAAACATACTCCTGAGAGTAAGAAAACTCAATTATTTCAGAATTAGCTATCTGGTAAACTACGTACTAAAACGAAATAAGTTAGCACTAATTAATTTAAAAGATTTTTATCCAAAGAATGTAAAAGCTATGTTATGTAAGGGAAAATGATTAATTAAAACAATTATTTAAGAAATTAACTACTTGTGTTTGTTGGTATTAATTAGGTAACTGAATTTTTTTCACAATTGTATGTTGTCATTAAAATACGTCAAGATTAAGTAACTAGTAAATTTAATTGCTGAACTAACTTTAGCATATACATAGAATAATCATTTTAAATGGTATACTGGAGTTTTTGTGCTTTAGGCAAAGAGGAGTTGAGTGGAGTTCCTGTCAGTTCGTCACAGTCGCAGATGGTGGAAATGGTTGAGGAGACGGAAAATGTCGAAACTCCATCTTCTCCGACTCTGCTTCTTCCGCAGGCAATTCTGAAGCAGTACTGCCACCACAGTAGAGATGTATGCTGTCTGGAAGTTCTTCTTTGTGTGATTCTGCATAGGCATTGATCCCAGTTAGATGGAACAGAGGCATGTGTTTCCCCAACAAGTAGGATGGGAAGACCCATGGTTATGTTCCCTTGAAATATTTCAACATATTAGACAAATAATAATAATATTCGTTTATTAATACAAACTGACAAGTACGCAGTAAGATTACATGATATAGTAGTAACCAGGGCCTAGGACAGGATTTGGAGGCCCAGGGCCACAACTAATTTTCAAGGCCTTTTTCAAATATCTTTTAAAAGCTCGACAGAAGGTTCAAATCATCCTTCGCATCTTCAAAGCCACGAATTTATCGATAATGCTTTGATAATTTAAAGTTCTAGTGATATCAGAATTCCGAGGCCCTTTATCAAGTGAGGCCTGGGGCCAAATGGCCCCGGTGGCCCCCCGTCCTAGGCCCTGGTAGTAACAGATGATAACAAGTTTAATACATGTAGGAGTCGAATTTAACTGTATAGCAGACCGCAAGGCGCCCGTCTGTCCTGCTAATTTTACGTCATAGGGAGTGGAAGGCTGAGTCAACCTTACGGGCTGACAGACGGTTTGGTCTCCCACTCTAATATTTAGGTTGGGAAAACACCGATGGTTATGTCCCCTTAATATTTACGATGTTCAGACATCTATTGGTTGTCCCCATTATTTGAAATGCAAAAAGAGATAATACTCCTAGCAAAGTATTTTGTTTATGAGGATTCATATTTGCCTCATGAGAAACAGTGATTGATTACATTTGCATTACATTTAACAGGACCTGATTCAGATCGTTCTTGACCAGCAGAGGCAGCTCCGTGAAAAGGAAGCCCACATCCACGACCTTGAGAACTACATCGACAACCTCCTCGCTAAGGTCCTCGACGTCCAACCAAGAATCCTTGGTGCAAGTGACGAAAAGCACGCAAGAGGTGGAGCCACCACTTCCGGTCCTCAATCTACTTCCCAGTCTTCTGGAAAATCCAGTCTTCCTTCACAACCTGCAAACGTCCAGACTCCGAAATCTACAGAGACTTATGTTGCCTACCAAAAAGTAATGAAGGAGACAGCTGGTCCTGACCACGTCACTATGGTTACTTCACCTAAGCCTGCAACAAAGAAGCCTGGATTTTTGAACGTTTTGAAGGTGAAGAAGTGATTTTGAAGACATGATTTTGTTGTGTATAGGGGTGTGGGAGGGGTGGGGTGGCAATAAACTTAAGCACACTGCAAGACAGAAACAAATGGGTCACTGATTGAACAGTGAGTGATTTAATGACTCACTTGAACCATTTCACACTTAATAGTGATTTAATGACTCACTTGAACCATTTTACACTTACTTCGATGACAGATCCTGAACTTGTTCACTCACTCACATTCAGACCCTACAAATTGCTTTATGAACTTGTTCAGTGAACAACCGAGTGATAATTAATGACAAACTTTAATAAATTTACTTCCTAACTGACCTGGGGAATGATTTATCGATTGATTTTAATCAGTGCTTTTTTGTAGAAAAAAAGGTTTCGGAACTCAACAAATTCAGAACAGTTATAGGGACATATTTTATGTTAATATTTCTATTTCATATATATCAATATCAATAAACACTGAAAGCACTAAAATTAAATTAAATTATCTAAGTAATTTTAAAAAATTTGTTATTAAAAATTTTAATTGAATAAATTATTTTTAATAGCTGAAAAAGGTCCCGGAACGCCGCTCCGGCTGAAGAAAAGCACTGATTTTAATTAGTAATATAATTCACTCGGTTGTTATGCGTTTGTTCATTTCATCACTAGGTTGCTTCGAATTGACTACAGTACTTGATTTATTGATTTGATTCAGTCAGTTAGGGAAGTCCCAAGAGATTCCAATTCCAAATATGTACAGTGACATTGTGCCATAATTGACTAAAATAAACCCAATAATGTGACTGTTTCATGTCTAGCTCTTCTTCCTTTATTGTAACATACTATTCTGAGCCAAGTTCCACTCACAAATATTTTGGTATTTCTTCAGGAGAACCATGATGGCTAGTTAATGGCTTAACCGACAAAACAAAACAGCATCTTCAAGCAAGTTTTATTCTTGGCTTTTGCAATAATTCATTAAAGTAAATGCTAAGTGGTGCCTGATCGTAATAATTGTCTTCCTTTATTTTATTATAACATACCAGTTGAAGCCAATTCCCCACATAATGATGGTTGGTTTAGATTGCACAATTCGTATATATCGACTCATTGGTTACGACTCGTGTCAGTCAATCTTAGAAGAATGCAGATAAGCACCACCTTGTGAATTAAATTTTGCACAACTGTGTCCTAAGACGGTGAAGTCGAGAAGTAGTCCATGAAGCAAACCATGGGAAGTGGACATGATTGGAAAGTGTTATCAACCTCATTGTTTACTAAGGTGGGTGGCCCATCCTCTGTGGTGTCATCTACCCACTCAGTGTGCGGCTGATGTACCCATTCTTCAGCCAAGTTCGTTTGAAAAATAATGTTTTTGTTGTGGCATGATTTGAACCACCACCCTTTGGGTTGATAGTCTAGTGACACTTGGCTGTAGTTCGGACCAAATTAGTTAACATTTCTAAGAATAAGAATAATAAATCAAACCAATTGCTGAACGATAGATGGCTTTACAGATCGGTAAACTCTTCCAATATATTCCAACAGAAGTTCCATTTATCTAATATTTTACTAAGATCCATAATAATGTACATGGAATAAAAAGCTAAAATAGTTGCCCCATGAAGTACCAGCACCAAAACAGACAGACTAAAAAGTTTAATTAAGTACTTGTTAAATACAGTCCAAAGTGTAAAATATTTTCGTTGAATACTAGACTGTAATCCGCTGAGCTGATATAATCAGCACCATTTTCTAGCAGTTGCAGTTAAAACATTAAAGTCAATATAACGGAGCATGCTCATATCCAAGGTGACCGCCTGAGGTTATGTATGAATACTTAAATATGCAATTTGTCAATTTTACACGATATTTCACACCATATTTCACGTTGGTCAAAAGTCAAACCCAGTAGCTGTTTGGCTACCATGTGACTCAAAAGGTGACGAAGCAAAAACGTCTACACAAGTTACTCGTGCAAATTCAATGAATTCAATGAACTAAATATTAGTGACTTTTGAGGGCAACATTCATCACACTTGGCCCATCCATTCGGAATAAGCTGCTTACTCTACACTTGTTTACAAAAACATATTTTTAGCCATTTGAAAACAGTATCCATTAGTTGTTGGTTCTGCTTCTTCTTCGCTTACAGTTTCATTTGTTTCTGTTGGCTCTAAAATCTTCTAAAGGTTATATTCAAGCTGAACTACATGTACCTTCAGTTCTTTATTTGTAACTGTACATTTATATAATGTTCTAGGTAGTTCGATGAACACTTTAATGAGCTGCACTGGTTTCCCAGTCCTTATTAGTACACACTCGTTGTTAAAGTGTTGATGGAACTGCCTATAACATGATACAAATGTACAATGATAAATGAAGAAGTTAAGGTAGTCCGAGGTAAAGTTCCAAGCTCCCATAGCTTCTAGAACGACAGCCACGTTTGCGACAGTGGTAGGATAAGTCAGTTTTCATTTACTAATTGTATGACAGGACAGTGGAAATTCGTTCTCATGAGAGATTTGGTCCCAACCTGAAGGATCCTGTGACTGAGGCGCAAAAACAACATCAGCAATTCAACAACTGTACAGCTTCCTCGTGGGTTACAAGGCTCAACAAACATTTGTAATTTCACATTAAGATGTGGATTCAACACCCAGAGGCAGCAGATGAACCAAATAGCCACCAGCCATTCTGCCACTTGTTAAAACCATAAAATGGAACCAGTTTCATTTATGAAGCACCCATTCAAATGAATTGTCAACTAACAACTAAATAAAACTGTTTCTGGAAACGAGAAGAAGCGTTGCATCCTGTTTTCGTTCTATTTATTCTAAAAAAATATCCAACTTCATCTTTTCGGAACAGTTAACAATAAACAGACTTCAGTTCAAGTAAGCCAGTAAGAACGAGATGCCGCCGCCAGTCCATGCCTGTGAATCATCGCTAGGCGGATTCACTTGAACTTTCGTCAGAGTCAGATTCATCAGATGAATCGTCGTTGCTGCTGTCGTCGTAAACATCTTTCGTCGTCAGAAGACCAGATTTACCCTGAAATTATTTTTTAATATTTTTATTATTAGTAATATTACTACTATAACCACAACCACAATTACTACTATAACCACAACCACAATTACTACTATAACCACAGCGCCTCTGAGTAGGCTTCTTGAAGGGGCGCTATATAAATTCCTGAAATGAATGAATGAATGAACCATGACCACTGTTACTGATAATAATGTTATTAGTATTATCAATATTACAATGGAATATTGTTACTATTACATCAACATTAATATATATATATATCAAAGCATTTATATAGCACCTTTTAGACCTAAAAACATTACAACATCTGTTACATTCAGAGTGCTCTGGCCTAGTGATGTAAATTTACCGGTAAAATATTTTTGCAGTAAAAAATCCGGATTTTTTACCGGTAAAATTGGTAAAATATGGTAAAAAATGATTTAGGTGATGTAATAGCTTGGTTTTGTTCCCCTACGGTGTGTTTTGCCATTTTTCAGTTACAGACAAATATTGAAATGTCTTAGTAGTCCTATTGAATTGCTATTAAATAGATAGTTTGTTTGAGAAAAACACATTTTTATTACAAAGTGAGTTTTCGTCCACTGTCACAAATTGCAATAATTGGTGTAAGTGATTCAGCCCAGATGAAAACTTCTGATATTTGGTAGGCCTATATATCAGGTCTCATTCACTTTAAAAAGCTACAACTTATCAGTTCTAGTGGGTAGAATTGAGAAAAATAGAAGATACGTAGGCTCCAGTGTAGCTGTCTATTAGGCCCTACAGTAGCCTAATATTAGGCTACTTGCCACTTGCTGGGAGATTTCATAGGTAGATTTCTGCTACAGAAAATGGTGCATGAAAACTAGTTGAAATTTTGGAAGAACTAACCGAGTATTATTTCAACACAATTAAACAATCATCCTACATGATTTGCCAACGGGTGATTAGCCCGTGAACAGAAAGAAAGAAAGAATTTTACACAGCAAAGCGCATAGGGCATAGGCCTATATCTGAGCAACAACCAAGCCTATGATCAGTTGCTACAATCTTGTGAATGAAGCTGACATTAAAAACCTTAAGTGAATATTGATACTAATAATATTATTTATGTTATTTAATAGTTCCTAAGTGAGAAGAAATAAAACTTTAAGCAACTACCATTTTAATCATTTTTTACCATATTTTACCATTTTTACCACGGTAAAATATAATGCGGATTTTTTACCGGTAAAAAATCCGGATTTTTTACCGGTACAAAATCATTTCACATCACTACTCTGGCCTGCCCGCTATCTTTGTGATTCAATTCGCCGACCCCTTTCGGCTGCCTCTGGTCGCTCACTCCACTCCTTAGACTGGCATGACCTTCTCGTACCTTGGTTGCGGACTGCTACTGCCCAACATCGCGCCTATGCATCTGTTGGTCCTATGCTCTGGAATGACCTTCCGTTTACGATTCGATCTGTGATCTTAACTGGGGTATTTCGGCCTCTTCTCGTTGTCTTAAGACGTTTTTTTCGCAGGGCTCTTCGCACTGCGCTTCTGATTGGGTATTACTGTGAGAGGCGCTTTATACATTTCTAAATACAATACAATACTAACAAAAACGCTACTTACACAGCTACCTAAGTGATCTAAACAAGTGTGCCTTAGAACTTTATGCAAGAGCTGCTTTGGTTTCTCAGTCACTTTTAGAACATAATCGTCGTTAAAGTGACAAGATAAAAGTGACATGTACACAAATATTCAACTACTTTACAGACAGCAACCACACAACAACACAGTTTTCAGTTTCTTGTGTAATTCACCGGCCAGCCTTACAGCCGTCCACTCACCATTCAGTGAGTCAGCCACCCATTCACTTACCCACCCAATCTATCCAAAACATCCATCCACCGATACAACTCACCTGAGTTTGAGTGTTGGTGTTTTCGTTGACCTGCTTTGGAGCAACCTCTTTCTCATCTTCGCCAGACTGCGAACCTTCAGCATCATCTCCTGACTCTGAATCACTTGAGCTCGAATCATCCGCGTCTTCATCCCCATCTTCCTCTTCTTCTGATGAGTCGGCTGCTGTGGTTGCAGAACTAGCATCACCGTTCTCCTCGCCATCCTCTTCCTCCTCAGCTGATGAACTCTCATTTTGCGCCTCAACCTCCTGCAGCAATAATTTACATAAAGATCTATCATATGGCAAGATACAGGAAGACAAAGAAAAGTAAGATAAAAAGGTGGCACATGGTAAATGTAAGGTAAGAAACATTAAAACATCGTAAAGTAATACAGTCATAAACAGCATCGCTGCCCCCAAGGAATGGAATTGACTGCCAATCTATTTGTAGCGTAAATTCACTTCCTTCCTTCAAAAAGCAGCTCAACACTTACCATTTCTCCTAGGCTTTCAAGCACTTCGATATCTAACTGCATCGTCTCCTGGCGGCCGACTATCAGTGCATCAGATTGACATTTCGGTGTGACTGCATGTATCTTAAAAAAAGAGCTATAAAATATAGTGAATGAACGAACTGGAAACGAATGAACATACCACTTTCTTTGCCTTCGGCTTTTTCTTTGCTGGTTTATTCAATTCTTCATATTTTTTACGATCTTTCGGTGATAAGCCCTAAAATTCAAAACCAGATCAGTTTTGATTGTCTTAGATTCTGATATAAAATTTGTTTCAGCAGCGGTAATACTATCACGTTCTGACTTCAAAAATGTGTATTTACATACTTACACTCATGCATATGCAGTTATGCATGTACAAAAACATACATTCATATATACAACAGAAACACACAAAAATGTACCCTAACTTCTCATTTTCCCTAACCAATAACATTTTTAAAAAGACTTCTCCAAAAGATAACAATTTTAATAATGACATTTCACGTACTCAACCACTGATTAATGCCTTGTGCATTAACATAATGGCACTACAGAAGTCATTTTATTAGAGACACACACACATACATACACACACACACATACATACCGGTACATACACACAACATACACGTATACACACACACACCTTTTTAAACTTTTCTAGGTCTTTGCGGTACTGAGTCCACATGAGGTCCTTGCGTTTGTTGTGCTGTCGTTTCTCGTCGTCGGACATACCCAGCCAACGTTTTCCAATCTCCTGGAGTCGCTCATTCGCCTTGACGTCCTTCAGCTGAGTCAGAAGCTCCTTGGAAAACAGCTGGTAACCGGAACTATATACACAAAAAACACACACAACGATTTACAATACATTCCTTTGAAATTAAAATAAATAAATAATTTATTAGAATAATATTATTGATATTACAATTATTATTATTATTACGTACTATAAATAATCACTTGCATTTTTTCAATTACAATAATAATAAACATTATAAAATACTAATAATAAAAATATCAGTAATAATTAAAGCCAGAGCCTATATCAGGTAAAACAATCACAATAAACAATAACTTGAGTTTTATGGCACCCAAGTGCTTAACAGCTTAGGCCCAAACTTTCAAATAACCGTAGCAATTATGACACTGATTACAATGATGATGATGATGCTGTCAAAGACGTGATGACAAAATTTATGATATGGGTAATGACAATGAAGATGATGACAGGTTGCTGAGGAATGTGCTGCTTACTGTGGAGGCTTTGGTGGTTCTCCAGGAAATTTCGCCCTCTTCACCTTTTTGTTGGAGGCAGCAGGCGGTGGCACGGTTTCCCTGAAAACACAAAATTAGATTACAGTACAAAGAAAGCATGGTACAGCACTACAGGACTTCTATAATGGCTATAAAATCTAGCTGGTGTAATACTCTGACCTCATTCAGCCTCGTGGTGTCATCCACTCTGTGCTTCAAACAGACGTGATCTTCTAGTTCCTCATACTAGAACAGTTATGGCTCAGTCCCGGTCCTTGTCTCAATAGGTCCCTCTCTTTGGAATGCGCCCTCCGTCTACTCGCTCTCAAATTCTAGCTGGTAAGCCCTCCTCCTCCTTTACTTTTCTCAAAACCATTTATTTTCTCGTGGCCTTGCGCACTGGGAGCGCCTCTGAACGGTTCACCTACTAGAGACACTTTATAAATGTTTAAATACAATACATTAACGGTAAAGGAAAGCCTCATAACCCCTAACTTAACTAACCTTGCCCATTTTAATTCTACTTTTATTTTATAACCTTCCACTTCCGATTATTTTATTTTACAATTTTGCCTATTTCAAATAACAACTCCATTATTTGATTAGATCACTTTTTGATTCTATAACTCAACTATTTCATTTCACAACTTTGTCTATTTCACTTTAAATCTATGACTATTATACAATTATATCTATTTCAGTTTCTAATACCACAATTTGATTCCATAACATCTATAGCACTGTATCAGTTTACAACTTTACTAATTCCTTCTACAACACATGCAATGCAATGAGGACAACATACTGTGCTATCTTTTTCTTTTCCTGTTCCTCCAACTTCTTGTATTTTACCTGCAAAAATAAACAGCCATTGTCTTGAACGTTACTTTAAAGTCATATGCTCAATTTTCCTCTCAGTTACAACTGTATTCTGCCTCTCTGTAAAGACTCATATTTCATAACTATGGTGCCAAAATATTACTTTTAATGGTACTGTTCTACTTATAGCAATTATTTAATCAAATTACTCAAGTAAACAAAAGTTATTCGACCAGAATTAAATCCATACAGCAAATTACGCTACATAAATAAAAAAATGTACAAAAAGTGTAGGTTCTTTGTTACCTAGAATGTCTTGTAGGGTACTTCTTTAATGCAATACAATAAAATGCCGGATGTGACAATGTCGGACAATACCCAAGCAGCACAATATAACACAGAACAATATTACAATAATTATCATGCAAAATAATGCAATACAATACAACATATTATAATGCAATATCACATCATGCAATATCACATGATGCAATAACGCACGATGCAATATCACATAATGCAATAATCACATGATTTATCACATAATGCAATATTACATAATGCCATATAATGTAATGCAATATCATATGATGCAAGAGAATGCAATTAGCCACCTTGTCTTTTTCGTTTAGGCAATTGTATTCTTTGACTAGAAGTCTCTGCAGTTCATTGTCATCCATCTGAGGAAATTTCTTTCGATAATCCTCCTTCTTATCGTTTATGAACAAGAAGACGGCAGCGACCGGTTTCTGCGGTCGTTCAACCGCGACAGAATTCTAAAAGCATTCACAGCACAGTTTATAAAAGTCAAATGCGATGGAATTCTAAAACATATTAACAGTATGATTCAAACGCCATTCAACCAAGACTGCATTCTAAAACTCAAAATGGTGTCATTCAAAAACATCATATGCTACAAGTCAAAATGTTGTCATTAATGCCATTGAAGCATAGCTAAGTAATAATAAGGAAGTAAGCATTAATCCAACTGTATTTCCGCACTTTGGTGTACATAACATTAGGCAAGATGTACAGAAAGAGTGCAATCCCATAAAAGAACTACATAGCAGCCACAGCACTGAAGGCCTTTTCCTCATCCTTTGCTGTCAACAATCGTCTCTATCAGCTCAAGTTAATGTGAGACAGAAGCTATGCAGCTTGCCATTTTAAGACTTTCATATTTGAACATCACTCTCATACTGGGAACACGTAAGTGCAGCAGTTACACTAGTCAGTGTGCCAGACTCTTAACAAATCTCAGACAGGATGATAGATTATTCAGATGTCTTCTCGACTTGCACCCACCTCTCGAAATCAGCCATAAAATGCGTACACTGTCAGTATCTTGATACAGCAATGGTTTCTGCTGCAAATCTCGTTCGCTTAATTTACCTGAGGTGAAGCATTGGAATTTGGCGGCTGTTTCTTCTTCTTATCGTTTTCCTCCTCCTCCAGTTTTCGGCGCTCCTCCTCAGGAAGACCCTGCACGTATTTCTCGTACTTTATTCTGTATTCCTGATTTCGCTACAAAAGATAAACAACCAGCATTTCTTTTATTTGCAGTAAGGTGAGGTAAGGCAAGGTAGGGTAGAGTAGATAAGGATAGCAAAGGTAAATTAGTGTATGGTAATTTAAGGAAAGGCAAGCCAAGGTAAGGGAGATTAAGGCAAGGCAATCACCCACTTCAACCCAAACAAGGTTCTGATATAAGAAATAAGTTAAGTATATTCTTTAATGAATAGCACTGGCAAATGCACACCACTATACATGACAAGCTTAAGATATTTAAAAAAATTTATATATATTTATATTCAAACCAAGAATTGAATGATAAGTTATTGTATAGCAAGGAGAACATACATAGGGGATGAAGAGTTAGGGTTAGTCATGGGGGAAAATGAGGAGCTCAAATAGCCAGATCTAGGGAAACCTTGTCTATTTGTATAGCATCCTGGCAAGGAAGCATTTCCGAGTCAGGCTGTCAAACCTGCGGAGCTCACGGTTGTGGGACTGGGGCCGCAGGGAGTTTGCTTGATTGGCGATAACAATTTATGCAATACACGACAAGGATTGCGCAGAACAGATATGTGACCTGCTCTGGCAAAGGAGGCGGAAGTTGCAAATGGTAAAAGCGAAGGAGAACTAAAACACCAATCTGAACAAATTTTTCGATTGTCGTTTTTTGGCATAAATCAATAAATAAGATCTTATATTATGTGAAAAGACTATTGATTTAATAATATTTAACATTTCTTAACAAATTAATGAAGTTTGCGTGATTAGTAAATATTATCCGGCAATTTAATCTCGTTTTTAGGTCAAGTTCAAGAGTATTTTATGGCCTTCATTCTGTTAGTTCATCCAAGTGTAATACGTCATTGGAAAGTTTATGAATTCGGCTTGCTAAAAATATCATGATTTGGATGGTTTGCCGCAGTGATTTCCATAAATTTAAAGTTTAAAACACTTAAACTTTGCGATATACTTAGGGTATTAAACCCCAGCGTTAGCAACGGAGTCACGTGACTGTAACCTGGCCTTCCTATAGGCTGCAGTTTCAAGGTCGCGCATATTCAATCACTGTTTACGCGGAGATAATAAATAACGCGTGCATAGAAAACCGATTTTGATCTTAACTTTCTTGAGATTCTTAATTTATTTCAATTTAAGAATGAGTAGAACTGAGAAGAGGCGTCGAATTGCGCGTTTAGTAAACGATGCGTCAGCGTGTGGACTTAAAAATTAAAATCTAGGAGAGCTAATAGACGATTATTTTAACGCCGCTCAAATAAGAAAGAAACTTTGCAGGCGTTTTTCTCGAAATTGTATTCGGAGTAGGAAAACATTGTAAAATTCATATCTCTGGAACCCGTGAGGATAGAATAATAATTTTTTCAGCATTTTAAACAGAAATTATCATTTAGCATTTTTATCCTAAAATATGGAAAACTATATTTTTGGCCAACAGCCTTTTTGCCAGAGCAGGTCACATATAATAAACGAAGTAACCAGTTGGTTTTGGTTCTCATGGAGCCATAAACCGATTGAACAACCCGCATGTACCTCGTCCGCTTTTAGGTTGTAGGCTTCGCGTTTGTCCTCGCTCAGCTTCTTCCAGCGTCTTGAAACCTCACCGAGGCGCTCAATGTTAGGCATGTCGGTGAGCAGAGGCAATGTTTCAACGGTGAACAAGCTATAGCCGTTCCTGTGGAAACAGAAGAACACCAACATGGGTGAAGCAAAGGTCACACAGTAACATACTGTAACCAAACCATTATAATTATAGCCATTAAAGTGTCTCCTAGGTCAGTGCTACACAAACTGTGGTTCGCGGCCCAGTGCCGGTGCATGACTGATTGGATACCGGGCCATGGAATGATAACCGGAATCCAATTTTGATGGTACTCAAATAAAAATATGAAATTGTATACAGTGTAAAACATAAAAAATTCTAACACGACAGTGTTCGTACATAGTAAACAGTTTGAAACATGCAACATTAACAAAAGTATAGTTGTTATAAAAGAGACAAGAAACCATGAAATCTAATATAACACGTTATGTATGTAATGTAAGCTGATGCTGAAAAGCACTGGTCCACAGTAATACTCGTAAAGCAAGGTACTGGTCTGGAGCATCAGAAAGTTTGAGAAGCCCTGTGTTAGGTACTTCATGAAGGTGCATTCTGCTAGACTAAAAGGAATTTCACATTACTAAAGGGGGACTACATTAGCACAATGACTAAACCCTTAGGGGTTCCATGCTCTGAAACCATCGCCATAAAGTCTTGAGCAAAACTGCAGTGTACTTGTAGGAATAAGCCTGGTCATTATCGTCATAGTCACCGTCATCATATGACTGCTTACACAGGAGGTTTTTCCGGTTTTCCATCATATCGATCTTTGATCTTTTGTTCCGCCTTGCTGAGGAACGACTTGACTGACCGTGGCTGATACTCGGGATGCTCCAGGCGGTACTTCTCAACAGCCATCTGGAAACAGCAGCAACTGAGAATGATACACTTGATAAAGTGGAACAAAATTTCTCAGTTTAATCTTTAATCTAATAATTTTATAATAATAATAATAATAAACTCCTCAAACACCGTTAGTATAAATGTACAAGTATCATTTGATGGTCCCTTCAAATGAAAACTAAATCGTAATCTGTTTCAGATGCTTCGTCAAAATCCACTGTGTAAGAAAAAAGCAAAACATTTTTTCCTTTGTGTTGTATAGGTAGTTCGACAAGACAAGAGATGTGACAAACAGAGCAAATGATAAGACAAAGAGTAGATTAGATAACAGGCTAGACAGCAATAGTTATTTTATTTGAAAAACTTGTATTCAATTGCAAAGTAAGATAGTTAGTTAGTTAGTAATTAGTAATTTATATAGCGCTGCTCATAGCCGTGGCCATTCAGTAGCGCTATCAGAATTGAAGGTAAGTAACCTAGATTTCAATAAGGCTAGATAAGACAGTTGCTCCTTTTTTCATAACCGGTCAAACAGTTAAAGATCCATCAAGAGATTTAGAAAAGGTGCTAAATTCATGCTCAGCTAGATGTAGACAAGATATGACTAGAAAAGTCTGGAATAGATAAGTCTAGATAGGTTTGGATTACAGGAAGTTAGGCTAGTTAAAATTAGATCACTAACATCATATTTTTCTTTGGCTTCGATTGCAAGCTTGATGTACTTAAGTTTTTTGTTTTCACCAAACGCAATCCACTGACTCTTGAACTTCTCGTAAAGCTGCTTTCGACTCACCTGAAACGACCAAATGCAAAAGACTGAAATTCTCTTCACAAGCACACCTGGTCAGAGATAGCATTACACTCATTTTGGAAATTTCAATTCTGTCTATTACCCTGCTACATACACACATACAAACAAAGTTCTGCTATATTTAAGGTGTCTCTCAAGAAAGAAATGGTAACCTAATGGTGGACAGAAAGAATGGTAACCTAATCCAGTGACTTCTATAGCACATTACCATAAAGCAAAATGTATCAATTGATGGTTGTTTCAAATAAAACCAATAATCCTTTTGACTACAACCTTTAAGGCTTCAATAGTGCCATTAACATCAAGCACAAGGCATCAATGGGGGACTCTGTGAGCAGTTCCTTTAAGCGGCGATAGGCGTCGCCAGTATGTGATGTGGTCAAACTTTACACAACTTTAGCGTAAATAAACCATAGACATCATATATTAAATGTAAGATGTCTATGAAATAAACCTACCGCACAACAGAGCACACATTTTACCTAGAGTAGCCAAACTATATCCCATCCTGGCGCCACCTATAGCAGCCATTTTTACAGAGTCCCCCATTGATTGTTTCAAGTGATGTCATTGATGCACTGGAGAAGCTTTGGCAAAATCTGGTGGGAACCCTGGAAAAACTAAGTCTTTGCAATGTTTGGTACAATTCAGTTTCTGATAGTTTTCTTGCCATTGACTTACGTTGGGGTCTTTTTCGTCCAAGTATTTCTCGTTAATGTAGAGCTGCATGGCCGTTGTGCTCTTCGGTGGAGCAACGTGGAAAGGATGTCGAACAGAAGATGACGTAGACGTACCTCCCGTCTTATCGTCATCCTCAAACACCTCCGGATGGTGCTTCCTAAAAACAACAGAAATAAAATAGATTGAACATGATAAATATTTTAATAATAAATAATACGGACTCGAATGGTGTTCTTACAATGCTATAGGACAGGATCAAGTCAAATGTTGATTTGAATAAATAAGTATCACAATTAAAATAACTAGCAGTTTTATGAACTACCTACCGCTCACGTGACAGTCCAGCATGTAAACCGCCAGCCTATCATGCACCACTGATTAAACAGAGATCAAAAAGTTTTGATCAGCTGATCAAAGAAAGACATGCAAGGGTGTATCTAGACATTAAATATAGTGCCTTTTATACACCTTACCAAAATGCTTCACATAAAGTATATTTTTTATTCAACCAACTGCTAACAGCACTTAGGTGTACATGAAAGTTTTAAGAAATCATGCAAGCCTAAGAGGCATTAAAGTTCATCTAGAACACCTCTAAGCAAATAATGCTCAGATGACAGCTGAACTCCATTGAATTACACAAACCTGAACTCGACCATGGCCGCCTTCCATTCTTCCATCTCTTTATTATATTCATCCAAGAACTTTTTCTACAACAAAAATTCATTTCTTAGATTTCTGGCCAATTCACTTTCTTACACCTGAAACTTCTGTCTACTGGCTTTAATTTCTTTGAAATTTTTATTTTAGTAAAATCAACAGCATATTTAAAAGTT
Organism: Aporrectodea caliginosa; assembly: GCA_020284085.1. Taxonomy (NCBI): domain Eukaryota; kingdom Metazoa; phylum Annelida; class Clitellata; order Crassiclitellata; family Lumbricidae; genus Aporrectodea; species Aporrectodea caliginosa. The sequence goes on along the minus strand of JACEVL010000180.1, from coordinate 137,492 downwards.
TTGCAACGTTGGTAGCTTTGATACGCAATGACTAGCTTGATAAATCATTTCACTGCTCAGTTATTTAATCAGTCAGTGAACTAACCAATCAACCAACCATTAAAAAACAAATCAATCAAGCAGACAACCAATAAACACAGCAATCAACCGATCACTCAATCAATCTAAATTCAAGAAACAAGTCAATCAACCAACCAATAACCCCTTCAATCAGTCATTAGCTGAGCGGTCGCTAACCTTTTTCTTTTCTGACAGGTCGGCATACTTCTTGGACAATTCCTTCGTCAAATCTGTGACTCCCATCTTTGGATGCTTTGCGGCATATTTCTGGCGCTTGGCCATGAAGAAACGGAAGTAGGGAGTCAGTGGCTTCTTTGGCATATCTGGATGCTTCGTCTAAAAAGGTAGCAAGGCAACAACATGCAAGGCAATGACAGGAAAGGTATTGACAGGTCACAATAAGTTGGCAATGATAAGTACCATAAACAAGATGTAATGAAGCAATGCTTTAAGGTAACAAATGGCAAAATTCAGGCAGAATATAAGGTAAGGCAACATGATAAATAAGGTATGATAAGGTAATAGAAGCATAACGTATTTTCTGGACTACATGCTCTTTTCGGTATATTGCGCAACTTATACTTCGCCTATAGATGTCTTGTCCAGGTGCTTACCACTTTCTTTCCGAAAGCATTCCATGGATGCTTCATCCATGTCTTTGCATCCACCAACAGCTCTTTCATCGTCCGGAATCTACGTAACTACAAAGCACGAATAACTACAACTGAACAACACTTACAAGCAACAGACAACCACCACATTAAAACGACAACAAACATTGACATTTCAACACTTACAAGCAACTCATTCAAGTCACAAATTTAGAAACAGCTGAATTTCAAACAACTTTTGTAAGTAACGAGATGAGCAAAGTTCTTAATGCAGCTGGAAAATACCTTAGCAGGAAAGTAAGGAAATAATACGGATCGTTAGCATAAGTAGCATTTAATAAATAAATATACAATTATACATCAAATAAATGTGTAAAGAAATAATTGACAAAAACTAAGAAAATATATAAATACAAAGTAAAGAAATCAGAAGTAATTAAGTATTTCCTTGTTTACGTCAGCAAGCAAACAAATCGATAACACAGCTGCACCCATCTTACTTATGTGAGTAAGCAAGTAAGATTCTTAATGCAGCTGTCACATACATCCATCTATCTGTATATTACACTTCAGTTTCACACTTTTGCATGACTTTGGGCACCTTATACATTTTTTAATAACAATGATAATAATAATAATAATAATAATAATAATAATAATAATAATCTTCTGAAAGACTTTCCATGAATCGGGAAAACTCAGCCACCAAATATTACATGTGTAGCAACAGAAAAGATAATAATAATGATAATAAAAATAATAATGATATTATTGATGATATTATTATTATTAACAATAATTAATACTAATAATATACAGCCATCTGGTAAATGCCAGGCAGAAAAGGTGCATACCTTGGTGGAGATGCGCAGCCACTCCTCTTTGCATTCCTCGGGCGAATAGTTGCCGACCTTGACCTTGGACCAGCAGAGCTTGTCTGCCATAGTCGAGTACTTGACATTGTCATCCGGTGGAAGAACCAGTTGGATCTGATCGATCAGAACAAGACGATCATCTGGCTTCCATTCCACACCATCTGCAAATGTAAGGTAATCAAACCCAGTGAGACATAATGCGATGCATGGTAATGTAACGCAAAGTGATTCAACACAATGTTGTATAATGTAACGTCGCGTCATTTAATGTAATTCAATGCAAATCATAGTAATGTCTTGTAATTCAAGGTAACGTTATGTGACTGAATGTAATGTGATCTAATTCAATAAAGAGTAATGTCAAGCAATGTAAAATTAACACAATGCAGTGTAATAAAATGTACTGTGATACTGGTTAACATAGTGCACGTAACGAACCTTAAGCCAACATAGTTCAATGTAATGTAATGGGCTACAATATGATGCAATGCAGGAATCTGTACATGAGTGACAAAGTGAATGAGTGAGTAACTGTTACAGTACAAGTGAATTAATCAGTGAATAAATAAATTAATCAAGCAAGTGCATGATAGAATAAGTGAATTAGTGAGTTAAATAAACACCGAGTGAATTAATGAGCACACGAATGAGCATATGAAAGCAACTGTGAACAAGAAATGAAGCAAAGTAGGAAAGAGAGGAGAATTAATGTCAATGTGCAACCTGTTTCTTTGGCAAGTGGAGATTTTATGTTGCTGCTCTCATCTTCGTGCTTCAGATTATCAAGAGCTACAAAAGAAACACAGGTCTGATCATCAGCAACAGAAATTTGATTAAGAGTAGGGATGTTAAACGAAATTCGGAAATCCGAATTTCTGTTTTGAAAACGAAATTCGGTTTTTATTATTGACAAAACGAAATTCGAATTTAAACAAAAATCATTTTCGTAGTGAAAATTTCAAGAAATGCCAGAAAGAATTAATTCATGCATTTCTTTTAGTGTTTACGATTGTTTTCATCGAATATAGCCGGCAGATAAGAAGGTGCTTATTAACGTACGTTACGGTACAAAATATATAAAATAACTTGGGTTATATAATAATATATTAAATTTTCTATGAAGGCCAATAAAAAACGAAAAAAAAATCGGATTTCTAAAACCGAAATTCAGATTGCCAAAAAAACGATTTTAACAACCCTAATTAAGAGCACTTGAGATTTGATTCAGAGCAACAGGGATATGATCCAAAGCAACATAGATTTAAGTGAGAACAGGGATTTCATAAAGTGCAACAGCTATCGTATCCAGAGCAGTGCAGATAGATAATCACAAGCAACACAGATTTATTTAATCAAGACCAAAAATGATTTGATCACGAACAACAAAGATCTGAATGAGACATATTACAAACAGCAACAGAGCACAATTAATATCCCTCAAAGATTCAAGGAGGCTTTTGAAAAAGACTGCACAAAATGTGAATCAATTAGTTAACCAATCAATCATACTCAATAAATCATCAATCAATACCTACTCAGCCAGTCAGTAAATTGGCCAGTCAAAAAGTCAGTTACATATTCACTCAAATCAGTCAACCAACTGGTCACCCAAGCAGTAAGTAAACAAGGATACAAAGATAATTTAGTTAGTCAGTCCATCAATCAATCAATCAATCAATCATTCAATCAATAAAACCAAGCATTAATTGCTGCAAATTTACACTCAATGATGTGAATAATTTACTATAATGTAATTTAAAACCTTTAAATGTTCAAAGCATTTCCCATCTCTCGCTTACCCAACTTTGCCTTGCTGTCCTCCATTACTACTGGAACGACTGCACTTTTAGACGTGCTGGACCGAGTTTCCATCTTCTTCTTCTTTTGCTTTGGTTCATTACAAACAGCTCCTACAAGAAATGCACAACTCTAAAGAATTCTCCAAATGCTAAAATCACAAGGCATCAAAACCATAATCACAAGGAGTAATCCAACAGAATAGCTCAGTTGTAATCTGTTGGGCCAGAGAAACCGGTCACCCTACAGCGGGTCGGCCAGCGAGTTGAAACAGTCGAGTTATAAACAAAGATATGAATAACATTACAGAACTGGCAGACAGAACAAAACTTGGCAACAAATTCCAAACACCTTACAAATCACTTAGGCTAAAGCAAACAAGCGACAGTACAAATTACAATTAGACCACAGTACATAATATACCACAATATATAGCTGGTTACAAGACAGTGTGGTGGCATGGTAGTTCAGCTGGTAGCCCAGACTGTAGTTCTAAAAAGCAATCAGTTACCCCATAAACAGTTGGTTGACCCAAAAACCAGTTAGTGAGCCCATAAACAGCTCTAGTAAATTTAAAAAAACAGTTTGTAAGCTAATTAACCAGTTAATGAACACATGAACCAGATAGTTCTCTCATTAAAAGTTTGTAACTTCATAACCCAGTTAGTTAGTTCATAAATCAGTCAGTAGGTCGTCAAATAACTTGAGTTTTAAAGCAACTGAACAGCCCAAAACAAAAACCAATCATAATTTGTCGCTGGGCACTGGCAACAAACTAACAAATCTGAAAGTGAAATTTTACTACAGGAAAGTCTTCACATGATCACTGAGCTAGTTTGGTGTTTAAACAGGAAATGGCACTCAGAAACATATGACCCTGACCTACAACTCAAAGACCAAGTCAACAAATGACATCAATTGACAAAAACAGTATTCAAGGCAACACCTAAATGTTGTGTAATCAATAACGAATTACGTATAAGGTCTATATCATATAATCATACACTATTATGTAATTATCTATCTGTGTGTGTGTGTGTGCATGTGTGCTGTGACAATGATGTGTGTGCATATATGATGTGCATGCATGTTTGTATGTGTCATATATACATATATATACAAACACAAAAACAGACACATGACATACATATAAACACATACAAACATACATGTACGTAAATCCACATAATTACACATACGACAAACAAACCTTCATATAGACCACTAAACCAATCTTCTCTGACCTAGTCAGGTCCATGGACCAATTATTACTAAACCCATAAGCTAATTAATTACTCAGTGAACCATAGTAACACTTCCGGTAAAGTTAATGCACAAGGTAAAAGGAAACAGCAACACAAAGTAATGGGGATACACACTAGTTGACATGTCTCCACAGAAATTGTGGTGATCAAAAAAAGATATTCAGTTCAGTGCACATAGATAACCAGTGTACTTCAGTAACACGGCAGAATTCATTCATTCATTCATTCGGGAATTTATATAGCGCCCCTTCCAGGAAACTACTCAGAGGCGCTCCCGACTCCAACGCGCCCAAAAAAAACAGTTTTGAGTTAAGTAAGATAAGTTTCAGGCAGACTCCCAGGGTGTAGACGCAGCTCTAGAGGAAGACCATTCCAGATCTTTGGGCCTGCCACAGAAAAAGCTCGGTTCTGCACTGTTGCATTACGAGCAAAAGAAATCATAAGAACTCCTTTTTCTCCGGAGCATAGGAGGCGACACCCTGGGACAACCGAAATCAAACAGCAGAGCTCATGGAGGTAAGTTGGGGCGAGGCCCTGGAGACTAGGCAAGACCAAGGCAGCTACCAAGGCAGAATAATATGAAACCTAAAACTGCTAATAGCATGTCTAATCATGCACAAATCTGCATCAACTACTCCACTACACAGCAATTCTACTAATCAAATCTATTCTGAAAACTTCAGTAACACTGTTCTAATAGTTCCAAATCTGTTCAAGATTAAATTAATGCACACAATCACCATCTATAAAATTCACATAAATGTTGTCCTGACGTTGTTCAATGTTTTGAATGTATCACACCAAACAACAACAACACGACAACCAATGCATGCAACTGGCATAGCTTAACAAAGAGCCAATAAATGTAGTATAGCTGCTTTTAATACGCATGACTTCTGACCTTTGATATATATGCGTAATCGTTAACTCAAGATCTCTACAGCACCCAAAAATGCCATGTCGCAGGAACAAGCTTATTCACAGGCGCTCAGTCAAAACAAAACTGATAGACAGCTAAGGTCAAAATTAGTTCCAGGTCAAGATCCAAAGGTCAGGCAGGCAGTCAGTCAGATGACTAAGGTGGATGATGTTTAGAACTGAAACAGACAGAGAGGTAGCCTAAGGGAGATGAGGTGGAATCAGAGTAAGAACCATTAAAGCAATTAGAGTCATTATGAAAGACATTTATGCTTCCATGTCATAAAATATAGTCCAAATCAAGAATTATTTTTATTTGCATACACACACATATATATATATATATATATATATATATATATATATATATATATATATACATGTGTGACAATATATCTTTACTAATGTATATTATACATAAGACATTTACTAAATTTATGCGCATGTATATATATATATATATATATATATATATATATATATATATATATATTATATAAATTATATGTTGTTACAAGTTCTGAAAAACTTCTTTCAAATAGTTAAATTTTTACACACACTAGAGTAAATATATATTACATTTAATAAATTGTTTATATATATCTCCATGCGGTAAACACCTCTATATAAATACAAGACCGTACACATACAGTATATTATATACATGCGATTTACTTGTGCAGCGCCATCTGTCTGTGAAGAAAACTGCAACATAACCGTCCTACTTACTAACTACGATCGGCGTCGCGGCCATTTCAAACTCCAAAGTGGGGCAATTACGAGGGTACTGAGGCCCAGGGTAACGCGAAGGTGGCGAAACGAGGGCGTAAACACGTCCGCGGGCGACGGCGGGGGACCCGCCAGACGGCAGTGGACCCGCCAGACGGCAGTCCGGCTGAGGCGGCCGACGGACAGTCATGCTCGGCAGCCGAGCCGCGATCGACGACAAAGCTTCGGCCGTCCGTCGGTCGAAGCCCCGACAGCCGGGCGACATCCGTGACAGGGAAGCAAGCGGTGCAAAGGTTCGCCCGGACCCGAAGCAGCACGCCCGGCCGAGCGGGCGGCCGCGTCGACGGCTCGGCCGCCAGTCAATGCTGCTGTTCGGCCGCCGAGCAGGTCAGCACGAGCCAGGCAGCGCGCGAGCCAGCATCGGCGGGCGGCCGCTCGGCTCACCGATGACGTAGGGTCGACCGTGTCCTCCCTTCAGGTCCCTCGCAGATCGATACAAACCCTTCAAAATCTCAAACTTCCACCAAAAAAACACGTTCGAAAAACTTAAAATCGAACTTACCTTCGAGGGAAGCCTTGGCCGTGGAAGGCGCTGCGACGGAGGCGGCCGCAGTCTCGGGGCAGCCACCGCCGGAGTCCTTGCGGCGCCGCTTGCGCTTGTCCGCCGACGGCATCAGGGACTCGCGAATGCCCATGAACGCTGCCATCTTGAGCGGTCGATGGCGACAGATTTCGAGTGGTTCCGCGTCGTACTTTCAAACGGAATCGTAGTGGAAACTCGACGGACGTCCTGTGTAAACTTCCGATCGTCAATTTTTCACGTTTTTCTCCGGTTTTCTGCCGATTTTTTCAAAACATACGCCGCGCTGCACGAGGTCGACTCACCACCGCTGATAATACTCCGTTGATGTGCCCTGAACCAATCGCAGCGCGTATGAATATGCTAATAGGTTAATAACCCAGCCGCCGACCAATAGAAAACTATATAAATATGGAACTAGGTTAAGTAGACGATTAAAGACGATGTCGGCCGTAACTGTTTAAGCATGTAACGCGGTTAAGTAAGTGGTTATGCATATTAATTATATGTCTACCAATAGCAGAACATCAACTATATCATCATGCAATTGTGCTAATTAGTGTAAGTTGCTGTCCAATAGCACCGCTAGAAGGCGTACGGGGTGAAAGCAGAGGTTAGGCAGAAAAGAAAATGATATAGCGCTGAGTTACGTCTTCAAATCAGAAGACTTAAAAATTAGTTATTTTGCAACCAACATCATTTTCTTTACATACTTCTTTAATATGGGCCTCGCGAAACAGCGTCTTTCCCCCTTCAATCGGTCTTAAATGCTTCAGCTACGCTCATAGCCCGACTCCCTAGCTTTTCGCATATCTCTACATTATGCTTGATGTCTTGCATTGGCTTCCTAACACTGCGCGCATCCATTATAAGATCCTCTTTTTCTAGTCTCAAAGGCGCAGCTGAGCAGTGCCCCAAAGTATCTTTCTGACTATATGCGAAAGCCGTTATCTGCGACTTAATCTCGTTCCAGTGTGATTCTCCTTACAGATTTTATTTTAGTTATAGTTACAGTTATAGTTAATGATTTGTTATTTTAGTTATAGTTATAGTTATAGTTAGTATTATTTTTTTTAGTTATAGTTATAGTTATAGTTAATGGAATTTTATTTTAGTTAATTTTAGTTACTACTTAGTCACAATAATTAAGGCTATATCATCATGCAATTGTGCTAATTAGTGTTTCAAGTTTGCTCACCACTTTGAAAGCCTTTAGCAGGCGCATTCAGCTTGATGAAGCAGAGTTTCCAGGCTGACAAATTGAATAATGATATAGCGCATTTTTACGTTCTTTTAAATCAGAAGACTTACAAATTTTAGTTTTTGCATTAACGAACATAAAGATGAATTTTCGTTAGTGTTATTTTCGTTATAGTTATAGTTATAGTTAATGATATTTTTTTATAGTTATAGGGCCCGTTAACGAAATCATTTTATTTGGCGTTAACGAACGATTTTCGGTATCGATCGTTAACGAGCCCCGTGGGCGGATATGCCTTGATAGGCTTGCTCTTTTTGCTCAACGCCAGGCATTTGCTGTGGTTGGTCTCGATGGGTTGGTCCCTCTACTTGGAATGACATTCCCCCTCATTAAGGGCTAAACTAATGACTAGTTTTTCCTCTTTGGCCTCTCGTTCTTGAGACGAGCCATGCTTATGAAAGTCAAAAGCACCATCTAAAACGTACAATAGGCCTACATAGCGTCTAATCTTAATGTTAACCTAGCACTAGCAGCAATTCTCTAACGTGCTCATTTCCATAAATTTTCAACTATATGGCTGCAGATTAAAAGCTGTTATCAAAGATCTTAGAGTCTTAGTCTAATCTCTTTGCTATTATTGCACAAATAATTCCGAATTCCATCGATTCATTCCTGAATCATTATCTAGCAACTAGACTACTCGATCTACATGTATCTTTATAAGCTATGTTCACTGATTGAACTGAAGAAATTCACAATATCGTCATCGTAAAGGCGCATACAGTTGTGCTAATACTCCCATACACTTACATTAATACTACATTTAAATTGGTGCCCTACTGAAAACCAAATTAGTCCTATTTCTCTTATTTCTATTTTGTGATTTGTATTGACAATGTATCGTTAAATGATACACTGTACATATAATTTCGGTTACTTCTGACACCATGGACACTTTAGTTGGTCTTAATACACGGAGTGGCTCGTTTCAACATAAGTTGCTATAAAGTTCGAAAAGTGGATTGTGCAAAATAGTTGATCTTACCATCACTAGGATCTCATGAGCATGAATAACTATAGCTGCAGATTTCTTATAAGAAACTTTAGATGTAAAAACTACAAACGACTTAAAAAAAATACTGTAGCAACTCAACACAAATTCAAGTAAGCAATAGGTGCATGTTCTTGTTTAATTTAATCATGTCAAAATCGAGAGTCTAAACACTGCAAGTACTTGTGTCATATGTTACATCTAATTGTTGACAAAAGCCTTACTGAAAGCTATTGAAGGCACTGCTCACTAGTTTAAATGATGTGGCTTAACCTTGGGAGTGATGCTGAAAATGCAATACAGTATATAACATCAGCTATCAGTTCCATTGCGATTTAACCGTATAATACTATGACTTTTGCGGCGCCATAATCACAGCAAAAAATGGCAGTTGAATGGAATAACTTAACTGTTTATAATGCCTCTTAATTGACAACCATGCAAGTAAAATCTAATTTATTCAGTTCAACCAGGATTTGAAAACACCTGTTAATAACTGGTGCACTGGATTCTTCAGTAAGCTAGGGCTAAGACAACTGATACTCGTCTAGCTACTAAACAGGCCACAGAAACTGCAATATAATTAATGTAATATAACTGTAATATAAAAAAAACTGCAAGATAATCCATCTCCACCACAAGTCTGGTAAGGCATTTCTTCCAGAGCTTAATTACACTAAATCAAAAATCACACACAATCACAGGTTTACTTTAATAATGCATGGCAGATTCAGAAATCGAATAAAGGGAGGGCACAGAGGGGCCAATTTTACCAGAAATCCAGGTATTTTATGGCAAAAAACTTTTGATGACCTTGCAAACATTTTTGTGACTTCCCACTTCCGTTTCCTTCCACAGTATTTTATCACAGGCTTTTCCTATTGTACAATATCTTAGGGAAATCCTTGCCAAAATGGTTTGAAGTCCTATTCAGAGTCATGACCCCTAATTAATCAAATGGGGAGCATGTCTGGATTGGCTGCAGGATCTACCCTTGGCGCAATCCAGGACAACTGGGTGACAGACTGAACAATAATGTAATGCAATGTGGTTAAACAGAAAAAACCATCTGTCTGAGGCAAAGGTGTAAAGCTGAATCAGGAGGAATTCTTTGCTTCAAGGTGTTTAATCTTTATCCAGTCTTTAATCAACACCATCATAATCATCATCATCGTCATCACCAGTCTTCATTTCGATTATTTCACTGTCTTTGTCACTATCGTTGTCGTCATTCTCCTCCCCATGCGAAACGCCTTGTTCGTCTCGATACCTGAAAAAGACACAGGTAGAGAACAGGTGAGGTCGTCTGGGAATGTATTGTTATTAACTGTAACATGTGCCTCCATCATTTCCAAGAGGATCTTTTGCTTGAAGCATTAAATATGAAAGCAGCAGTTCATCAACACTTTAAATGTTCGTCTTGCCACACTACACCAGGAACACATCGAACAACGTAAGACATGGCAAATCAAGGTAAGGGGTCATTTATAAAGTACATCCCAAAAATTATTTTGGTTCCAAATCTTCCCTGTGATTCATATTTGTCCACATATGGTATTACCCAACCCCAACCCCATTTTTCAGGATGTCCGCAGTCCAACACAAACTCAGGCAACCCTCTTGATCTTGAAGGGCTGCCCACGCTCTAGAATGCAGTACTTGGTCATTTCTGACTCTTATTAGATTCAGAGCAATTCAAGTGCCTGCTGTCTGAAGTTGACATTTAAGGCACAGGCTGTACTGAAATAACTCTATGCATCAAATTAACTGCGGCCATCCGCATTTGACTGCATGTGGGTAACCTCTCCCTCACCTCTGTCAGATAAATTACAGTGAGGTCAGACTAATTAAGATAATACAAGGCAACTTAGGATATGGTAAAATAAGATGGGTCGAATTAAGGTAAGGTAAAGTAACGCAAGATTCCTACCTGATAAGAAAAACCTCACCTGCTGAACCTGTCTCCACGCCAACTGCTTAAGTCAGTCGACAGGTTTGTGTTGATACTTGCGGTCAACATGGATTCAGCTCGCTTCATCTCGGCTTCCTAAGATCAAGCAACACAACAGCAAACTGAGTGAGGTATCACCAGACTATGCTTGTGTGTATGTAAGTGAATAAGTATATTGCATCGTATCTAAAGATATATATACAGACAAGCTCAGAATAACTGTTTAGAAGTGCTATCATACGAATATATAGAGGGAAAAGAAACGTCTTTAAAGAATGAGAGACCAAAGAGGAAAGAGAGTCATTAGTATGCATGTACATTGCATATATACAGACAAGCATGTATGTTTGTGTATATTATTTATATATATATATATATATATATATACAGAGAGAGAGAGAGAGAGAGACAGACAGACAGACACACACATAGACAGCAGAGATTAATAAACATTAAGGCCAAACAACATGCAGATACAGACAAACACACACACACAGACAAGCAAAGAGACAGAATAAGAGACAATCATAGAAGCAGAGAGCCATATAGAATGGGGCATGCAAACAAAACAAAAGGCAGACAAACAGACCAAAACACAGATAAGTAAGTAAGTAATTATATCCGTTATTATACCAGATTGCTAACTGCATTTTGGTTTACAGAAGAATAACAGTTAGATGAATAGGCAGACAGAGAGAGAGAGTTACCTGAAGGGCAGTGTGGTGTTGTTTCAAGAGATTCATTCCTTCCTGGATCGAAATCAGTTGTGTTCCTTGCGCATGTTTTTTGTCGTATGAAAACGTCTCCTCCAGACTGGCATCATATCTAAAATGCAATGACGACCAGTTGCATGTTCGTCATTAAATCATACAGACAACACATACACCAATTTCATTGTTCTCTCAATAAAGGCACTAAATAAAAGACCTTGAATTCAGTAGCCTGACCTTACCTTAACCTAACTTAACTAACCAATCCTTTCAAAACCAAATACTGTGTTTTAAGCTCTGTGCATGTCTTGCATTCAGTTTGACAGTACTCAACCCTACAGTTCCCATACTATGCTACCTGAGATTGGTAACTAATCGATTAGATTCTAATCGATTAGCTAATCGATTAGACAGACAACTAATTCTAATTGATTAGTTACAAGATTTTGTTAATTCTAATTGATTAGCAAATTTCAGTAGCTAATTCTAATAATTTAGCAATATAACTAATCCATTAGCAATATAAATAATCCATTAGCTAATCGATTAGACATTTTTAGACAGCTAATTCTAATGCTAATCAATTAACTACAAGATTTTGCAAATTCTAATCGATTTGCAATTTAACTAATTGTGCCCATCTCTATACTGTACTCAACCAATACTACACAACCTACCCACCCGAAATCCTACCCTACCCAGTCTACTCTACTCAACCATCCCTACCCGATCAATCAACTCTAAGGAATTTTATCAACTACTCCCCTTGAAAAGTTGACAACCTAGCGGGTGTTTTCCCAAGAATTTTCTTGAGGGGGTAGTAACGAGAATTTTCCAAGAATTTTCTTGAGGGGGGTAGTATAACCGAGAGTTTTCCAAACAAAATTTGTCCCTCACCGCGCGCAATAAATCCTGGAGAATTTATCCCTAACTTTCACACTTTCTCTACAAAATTGGTTTATACAATTAGGTCTCAAAAAATAACTGCACAAAATCTGATTTTTAACTGCACAAATTTCTTTCCCAACTACACACTTTGTGTCTGGCTGCACGTTAGAATAAGCCCTGTGCCACCCTAACCTACACCACCCATCCAACCCTCCCTATCAAACTCCACATGACCTATCTCTTCATAGATGCATACTTGTTTTTTAATCTCCGTTGTGTTTCATTTCCCTCGTCCATCTGACTGGTAGTTTGCAGCAGTGAGTTTTTGTTTGTAGAGTCGCAGAACTTTCTGTCGACATTGGTTTGCACACTCTTCTCATTGTCAGACGACGGACTCTTGACGTTGGATGAGTCTGGTTTTGAGCTTTTATCCTTTTTATCTGTCGTTAACCTTCAAATACAGCAAATTAAAAGTATTATTAGTAGAAATAAAATAAAATAACAACAATAATACAAATTACCTACATTAACCTTTTAACGACGAGCTGCATTGGTTTTCGCAAACATTTGTGTACACACTCGTCATTAAAGGGTTAAGGTCATTTGTACTAAGCAATAAATAATAATAATAAACAATAATAACTAATTATTACTAATATGATTAAAATTTAGTACTAGTAAAATTAATACAATAACTAAGTATTAGCAAACTTTCAGGTAAGGTAATTATTGACTCTAACATCATATAGGTTGGCATAGGCAGTGCATTTGTAAGGTACTTAATAAGGCACTATAGCAGGGGTGGCGAAAAGTGCCGTTAAATCATTTAAAAAATACCCTCACATGCCCCTTGGAATTTTGCACAGTATATAATTCTTTTTCTCAGATAGGTTTTAACTAACTAAGCATAAAAACAATAGACATAAAAGACATTATTTAAAAGATGATTTTAAAAAGTGTTAAAATAAAATCTTTCATAAAAGAAATGTTTATTATTGGATTGATTGTATATTTTGATGCTTGAATTTCTGCGTGCCCAAACAATCTATACGCATGCCAAATTGCCACCCTGAATAAATACTAGTACAAGTAGTATACTATTAAGTAGAAATTACTTAAATAATTAAATCAGTAGTATAAATTACCTAAGCCAACTATCTTACAGACAAAGTTATTTGTTCCATTATCTTAGTTATTACTAATAACCAACAGTAACAGACGGCAGCAAGACATGGACAATGACCAAGAAAATGAAAAAAAGACAACGCATGCGAAATGTGGATATGGAGGAAGATGCAGAGAAAATGGATATAGAAAAGGACCAACGATTGGGTGGCATAGTATCGAATTGAGAATGAAGAGACACTACAACAAACAGTGCTATAGCAAAGTTGAGGTTCTTTGGTCATGTCATGCAGATGGATTGGAAAAGGAAATGATGTTAGCATATGGAGAGGGAAGGAGAAAACAAGGCCGACCAAGGAAAAAGTGGATGGACGAGTACATGAAACAACTGGAATGAATTTTGCAGAACTGTAGAGATGCGACGGCGGACAGAAGGAAATGGAGAGGCTTGATCATGATGTTGCTAGAGTTCAAAGAACTGACAGCACAAGGTAACAAGGTAACCTCAGTTAAACAAATGCATTATTATTATTATTAAGTTAAACCATTTAGTTCCAATACCTACCTGTTTGGTTTAAAATTCTGTGGATACTTTTTCATTCTGACATCGCTGTTTCGATTTATCACAAACTCATAACCGTTTGCACAATTTATTCTCTCATCACGTTGATCACCAATTTGCATTCGGTTCAAGCTATCAGCAGCGTCATCCACGGAATTTCGAAGCTCAAGAACTTTTCGGATTTTTTCAATTAACAACGTGATCTTCTTACCACGGTCCGGTAAAGACTTGATGAGATTCCTAGTAGTTAAACAATTGGCATAAAGACTAAATGAATGACAAAAACAATTAAGAAATTACTTAAATAATTAAATTGTTATAAAATTTAAGTAATTTCTACTTAGTATTATATCAATAGCTGAAAATGTTGTAATCAATAGCTGAAATGTTCTGCTGCTTCAGTCTCTCTCAAGACATACATATGTCCTTCTAGCCAGGGATGCAAAATGAACCTTGAATCAACACTACAAAATGTTATCTTTTGCCGGGGGTTCGGAATGCATTTGAGTAGACATCTTGAAGGGGTATTTATTAGGAATGGGCAACGATTAAAAATTTTAATCGAAATTAATCGCACTATTAAAATTTTTAATAACGTAATTAATTTGTAATGCATGTCACAGTAGATAACAAATACAACTACTCTACCAACTCTGAGTAGTTACGTTGAATATGCGCTATATAAATGGTTGCAGTCAATAAACAAAAAGCAGACATGTTTTTACTACTTGTTTTACCTTTTTAGTATTTACTTTAAAGTTTAAACTGAGCAGTTTTATCAAGAATTGTTTCCAAAAATAATTGGGCGCAGTGACAATCGCGTTAACTGCATTAAAAAATTTAATCGTGTTAATTAAGTAACACATTAAATGCCAACCCCTAGTATTTATATATATATATATATATATATATATACACCAAGTTCCAGGACAATTTGGGCTCAGTCTGGGACACAGGATGCACAATTCCGGGACTGTCCAGGCGAATCCGGGACGGTTGGCAGCCCATCTATTACTCACAGCACTTGGCATGCTGCCAGATAACACTGCTCAAACAACTGTACAGACATCTGTAGAGTGCCTTTAGAGATCTTTCAAAGGCATTTTCAGCGCAAAGTTACTGTGCTCAAAACGTAATTATAACTTTGCGACTTCAAATTTAACTGTAAATGTCATTGTAAATGTAACAGTAAACTAAATCAGACAAACTGTAACTGTAACCGTACACATGAAAGTGACAGGAAGTGTAACTATCATAAAATTAGAAAGAAGCCAATATACACCAGCATGATGGGCCAATATGTACTACAATCCTGTTTTCCAACATTGCTTACTTATTCTGAAGCAGTTTTTCTTGTTTTTCCAGCAACTCCTTCAGTTCCACGATCGACTTTCGCTCTAGCTCCACGGCCTTCGCTTTGTCCTTCGCCAACACTGGTAGTGCATTGGCTAGCTTTTCCATATTTAACAGACTCCTAGTGATAACAAACCATAAGTCACAGTCCCTTTTATGAATTTCCCAAAACAGTTTTGTGTATTTGCTCGGAACATCCATAAAAGACATCTGCAAAAATTTCCCATTTACGCATTACCTCCCCATTCACCGTGACCGTTTCTCGTGAGTTACCACGTCGCAGCCAAAACTGAGATTAATTAAACGGTTCTAAATCCGAAAATCGCCCATTCTATCACTACCATAATTGCAACTGTGACGCGGTTTCTCAGTTTGCTGACCAGTTGCATTTCACTTAGTCAGCATTTCCACAACAACTCAAATTATTGTACAATTCACAAACTAGACAAGATTTCGGCAAGCTTATAGAATCGGGGACCTAAAATATATTGCGTAAATTTACGCACCTTTACGCCAGGGTTCGTCTTATACACGACATTATTTAGGCATGTTGCCATTGGACGCAGGAAAAGCATGTGGGAAAAGCTTAGAAAACGGGCGCGCTGCGCTGATTGGCCGATTTAAATGGAACATGGAATATACATTACCGCGACCAACCTTTGCGCTGTGTTCTTGGCCATAGTGTAATGACAATAGATGAGTTTTTAATTTTGATTTAAATTACGTAGCACATGAACATTGACGGGTTGTAGCTGTGAGATTGTTCCATTATGCCATTTCTTGAGTTTCATTCAAAAACATGGCTAACATAACCCTAACACTGACCCTAAACGACCCTCACGACGCGTAACAACGACACATAACCTTAACCTAACCGAATGGATTCTGAAACTTTAGGTAAAGTAAAACTTTACGACGTGAGGGTCGGTTAGGGTCAGGGTTAGTGTCGTCATACTTTACGTGAAATTAAACGTTGCGTCGTGAGGGTCGGTTAGGGTCAGTGTTAGGGTTAGTGTCGTCATTAGAAGACAGATAAACGCTACGACGTGCGTCTTATGAAACAGTGACCTCTACATATTTATAGTCCGCGTTCATTTTAGGTCATAGCCCTCGTTAAGTTACGTCATAGCCCGCCTTTATTTTAGGTCAACCAATCTCCGAGCTCGACCGTTTTCTTGCAGCCAATGGCAACATCCCTAAATATGCTGCGTGCGGCCAATGGAACATGCCTTGATATGCTACGTATAACACGAAACGTTGTGGTATATCGGAAAATTTAGGTCCCCGATTCTATAAGCTTGCCAAGATTTCTTAGCTTTGATCAGTTTTGTATGTCACTGGTTCGACGATTACGACTGCTTTAAATTCGTCAAACTAAAAATGTGGGTGTTGTGAGTAAAACACATCCTACATTTTGGTAACGTTACGTAAATCCACGGACCTGTATGAGCGATATTCAAGGATTTCCTTAACTCCCAAACGCAAAAGAGCCGTGTCCTTAACTGTGACACAGAAAATGTAAAGATAACACAGTATGTGCTAAAGATTGGAATTAATATTAGTTTAAAACGTACAGTTATCAAATTTTTAAGAAGTGTTTAGTATCTAAAGACAAGCTCTGTGCTTATGCTCTGTACCATAGACCAATAATAGCTATATAGATTCTTACCATTCTTGATTCTTACTCTGCCAACACCACCAAAGACCATTAATCGATCCCAAAGACGAGTTAACTTATTCAGCGAGTGTAGATAATCGAAAAATCTAATATTATTATATATTCTGTTACGCAGTGATGTGGTCTCGAGACCGCGGTCTTGGTCTCGAGACCGTCTCGAGACCGAAAAAATGCGGTCTTGGTCTTGGTCTCGGTCTCGAATGTGCCGGTCTTGGTCTCGGTCTTGGTCTTTAAAGGTGCGGTCTTGGTCTTAAAGGTGTGGTCTTGGTCTTGGGTGTCTGGTCTCGGTCATTCGCCTTTGGTCTTGGTCTTGCGCCTTTGGTTTGGCGTTTGGTGGGAACTAGAGTGGATTATTTATTAAATGTTGACGATATTTTCGGTTATTCAGGGACTTCTGAGATAGCTTCGAATTCATGCGACGATCCGCCTATGTAGGAGAAAGCGAGAGAGGACCGCGCGTTGTTCGCTTCTTATCAGAAATTCAGAAGTGACAACAAAACGTTGAGGCACAGTTAACCATGACCTCTGGTGCTTTAGTGACTAGTTAAGCTTACACTGATGCAGTTTCTCGAGGCAAAATCAGTAGCCTGGTAAACGATGCAGATCAGGTATTTGGTGGGGAATTTTTCACTCCTGGCAAAGTTTTTTGTATTCCGCAACATCTGTACCTACTGAGAGTGTCTTTAACTATAGTGTGCTCTTCATGAGACCTCGAAGACTTGGGGACAAAAACCATAACTATAAATATAATAAGCATCTGATCTGAATAATGGGAATATGTAGCACTACAACTGAGAATTGCGTTTATGCCATGGTCTTGAGGCTTAGATCTTGGTCCTTTATGATGCGGTCTTGGTCTCGGTCTCGGACCACGCGCTCTTGGTCTCGGTCTTGGTCGTGGACCACGCGGTCTTGGTCTTGGTCTTGAACCCACGCGGTCTTGGTCTCGGTCTTGGTCTTGGACCCCGCGGTCTTGGTCTCGGTCTTGGTCTTGGAATTTTGGTCTCGTGCACAACACTGCTGTTACGCTGTGCGACACGATGCCAATTTTGTCTTAAATAAGCTGGTTACTATGTTCGTTTAGCATTTTAGGCTCTGAACAAAACTGGAGCGATTAAGATTGTTTTTCTACCGGTTGACACCAGGTTAATCACAGGTGGCTTCCAAGTAGTTATAGAAGAACTAAATCATGGCCATAAAGGCTCCGTTCTAGGCAGGTTGGCAAGTTGTTGCCAGCCACCGGTTATAACCATGGCTATAACCGTCCCGGCAACAACCTCTTGGCAACAATGGCAACAACCTCTTGGCAAAAATGGCAACAACCTCTTGGCAAAAATAGAAACTATTAATTATTGTGGTAATAAAATATGGAATCTTCACAGTTCTTCTCAGCTTTAAATACATCATGATTTAAATCAGTCAAGTTTTTCCTAATAAAATCACCTGATTCCAATAACCAGTATAATTGCTTCCTAATAAAAGTCATTTACAAGTTTTATATAAGTACAGTCAATATCGAAGGGTGTAATTATGAATTAGAAATTTTGCCAAACCATTGGCTTCTATACACTACTAATAAATTATAAACTACCAGGTAAGTATATTGAAAAGGCAATGTCCCTGTTGACCTGAATATTACTATTGCAGTGCAAATGGCAGTTTATTTTGAAGCAGTTGAACTGTAGGTAAGAATTTTTGTTATCTTGATCTCATATAGTTGACTTTAACTGTATTTATACTATGGAGTAATATAGATTTACTACAGTAGGTTTAATTTCTCACAAAAAGCATTTATTATAACAATGCAGTTTGTGCAGTGAACTATGATTTTCATTTGTTTTGTCTTTACTTTGGAAAAAATGGGCCACAAATGGCAATAACCGGCAACAACTGGCAATAACAGGCAATAACCGGTTATTGCCACCGTCCCGGCAATAATAGGTTGTTGCCGGCATTAACCCAACCCTGGTTCTAGGACCACTCCTCATCATCCTCTACACTGTACCTCTGAGCGCCATCTCATAGAAGCCTCAACTGCCACTCACCCACTGTCATCTGCCCTGTACTTATCACCTCCACAGGTCTTCCACCCCGAACTGAAGTCTCACCTCTTAAAGAATTCCTACTCTAATCCTCTGCCTTCAAAGCTTTCTGGTACTCGATAAAGCACGTCTTATCAGCTGCTCTGCCTCCTCTCTCTGGCAACCAGACTCCGATCTCCATTGGACATCACTTTCTAGACAACCCCATTGGAATGATGCAGCACTCGTGAATAGACTGACCTTCTCTGCTTAGCCTTAGAAATTTGGAGATTACCTAATTTAATCACACTCTATTAAAGTCGAGAATTTCAAATGCGCCATTTAAATACCACGTTCAGAGCACCAGATTATTCCACAGCGCTATACACAGTGACGCACAAGTATCAAAGCATCCGCTGACATGTACAACACTTGTTGACAAGAAAGGTGAGCAATAGTAGAGATAGATTGGCCCATTCATACGTGTTTACTTTCAGATGAGAACATTCTTGTTGCACAAGGCATACAGGCAAGGGCAGGAAAGACTGCAAGGGGTCCAAACATTCAGTAGCGAAAAATATGCTGGAATTTGCCGCCCCTTGAAAAATGCCTATATCGCCTACACCTAAAGCTGGCACTGCAAACACTGATTTGTTACAGCTTCTCTTTGTCTGGTGCCCTTGTCTCAAATATTTAGCATTACAAACCTAATCTAATCAGGAACTCTTCCATAGTGCCGTTATTGTAATGCACACGACACCAATTGATGGTTGCTTCTACGAAACCAGGTTCCAAAATCATAATCCACCGGGCTGAACCCATCAAGATCTCTGAGATGGTCCCAGATACTGGAAAGACTCGGGGCTCTCAAGGACCATGAGCAGACAATGAATTGTCTACATAATAAATTAAAAATTAAGCACTGTAATTGTACAGTGAGTCTTATCTACCTCTAGTGGCACCAACAGCACCGTACACAATGAGAAAAAGGTAACGCAAACAGTCATGTCATAAGCCAACACTTAAACATTCAAGTGTACCTAAAATGCCAGCAATACGGATCAGTCTATACAACTGTTCATATTTAGAAGCCAAAGTCAACTAACAACTCTAGGCAAACAGAATAGAAATAATAAAGTTTTCATATGACGTAACTTAGTGCAATGCACGGCTATGGAGCTGTAAGCTATGGAACTATCAACTGTTATAAGGCTTCCAAAAAGGATTTTTAAGAGGCTATAACAGCTGATGCTCGATAAATTCCAGAATCCTTCAAATACTGCTTCAATGACAAAATCAAAACCTGCCTTACAATTAAATTACAACAGTATTTTCAAAGAAGTGAGCCTACGACAATGCGGCCACAGAATAGTGGCGAGTTCGCAGCAACATTTTAGAAAACCACTGCTCAACAATGAAGTCTCCTAATGCACACTTCCACCTTCAAATACCGGCCATATGTAAGGTCAGTAAGACTTTCCAGGATGGCCACAAAACTGCTGACCTTTAACTCGAAAAACGCTGGGATGATGCATCATCTCAGAAACACAATAACAAAGGACTTTCAAAAGTTTACATATGGCCGCCATGGTGCTAGAATGTTCACGTCAAATCGGTTAAAATGACACATTTGTGTGATTCTTGTCATCCAGCTTCACAGGTTATAATCTATTCAAAGCATAGTTTGTGAATTGGAGAGGCAGATGGATGCAGTTGTTTCAGAGAGCTCTCAGTGAATTCGTGTCAGTTCCTCAACGGTTTTGATGAGATCGTCAACTGTTGCCTCTCGTTTCATTCCACTTCCATCGTCAATCTGAAAATGAAGATCAGAATGCTAGAGAACAATCTAGAAACAGTTTACTGGGCATGCTGCTTTAGAACTGAACCTTGCGGTTAACAATTAAATGTGCAGTCCAAGAAGTCACTCTCACACAGCCCACATGGTTATGTTGGATTCATTTTTTTCTTATGCCCTTGATCCTTTTACATGATGAGTTATAAGGTCCAAAAAAGGGACAGCAAATGCATCTCAGGACTTGTAATTTATGTCTCCACTAACACCAATTCCAGTTTTGTACTTGGTGATACAGGCAACTGTGTGCAAACAACTTTCCAAGGTCTACTACACAAAGTCTGCTCATCAGGTTCAAACCTGCAATTGTTGGATTCAAGATCAAACTTACTACCAATTTAACCACCTTGTCACACCAGGTTTTAGTTTGGTCACCACCATGGTTAAAGTATTGATTCATTGCTACCTATACTATGAAGTGAAAGACTACAAAATGACAGTACCTGAAGCCCGTGAGCGACCTCTTGCATTTTGTCACGACCCAAATCCAGGAAACTTTCGATCAGGTCACCATCGATAAATGACGTTGCGTTTTCCGTCTTGCGCTCCGTGTTGAAAGCTCTCCAGCTGAGTTGAAATTCCAGTTAAGCAGACAAACAGACACTATCTCATATCTTTCATGTGCCACTCATGCTTTATGTGCTATATAAAATGTTCAGTCAATTTACATTACCAAGTTGTCTCACCCACACAGTTGCTGTGTAAGGACTTGATTAAGAGCCGGGTACATTCAACCAAAGTCCAGCACACTAGATAGTGATGCCCTACAATGTATGCAAAGGGTATTGTCAAATATCATATGCCTGTCAACATTAGACATTGCCCTGACTTGAAGGACAGAATAGATGAGAGATACATAGTTATACATGTTGTCACTTTAACACAGCAAGGCAAAGATGAAAGGGAACTGCATTTTGCAATCTTCATGCTTCTTCTAGTAGAAATGATGCCTATCAACTGAAATACAAACCTTCCACTGCTTGGATTGAAACAACACGGCTGAATAGTCTTATTCTCCCTTTACCATATTATTATTATCATTATTATTATTACTATACTATTATTATAATAATCATTATTTTTATTATTATCATTGTTATTATAAATATTAATTATACGAAGATTAATAATGCACACGTTAAATATTACTAAGAACAATGCATAAGGAGTACTGAGTGGCCGAGTGCAACATTGCCCGCTATCGGCAAGTTTCGTTTCCCGGTGGGTCGGTTTATCAGAGCTTAATTTCCAGATCTTTACTGCGGGTGGCTGCAAGTATAAGCAAGAATTACAATACAACACATGGACGAAAACTGGCGCATTTAATCAGTTTGGTTTTATCAGAAATGCAGCTGGATACTCTGCATGTTCGATCCACCTCAACGCTGCGGATCACTTTCGTCCAACTTGTTCTGGAGTTCGGCCATAAAACTCCGATAGAACTCTGGAGCAAGTTGAGTCGGGAGCGCCTGCTGAATGTTCCAAAATTGGTTGGGGCGCTATAACAAGTATTACAATACAATACAATACAATACAATGTTCTTGTAAGGGCTTTAGCAAGTACTTACCAAAACATGAACTAAGTACTACAAGATTAAAGCAACGTTGCCTTATAACAAGTTTGTGTTGTAAAGCCAAACTGAGCTTGAGACCAGCATTCCGAGCTGCAAGTATATCAAGAATTCATGTTATAATGATTTGGCCATTTAATCGGTTTGGTTTTATTAGCTCAGAAATCAAAGGATACTCTGCATGCTCGATCTTTCCAACACTGCGGATCACTTTGGCCAACTTGTTCTGGAGTTCGGCCATAAAACTGTAAAACTCTGGAGAAAGTTGAGTCACGAGACCTGCAAAGAAAGTTCCATAAATTTTATAATGCATCATATTACAATAACAAGGTACCATACAACATCACATTCTGGCATATGTATGCATCTATATACCTTTTAAGGACTTGATAAAAGTGTCTCTGTATAGTGCCGATGAATATGTCACAGCTGTCTTCACATAAAATCAACATATCTTGTTGAAGTGTATGTACTGTGCGATACAGTAACCAACTGGTTTGAGGGCTTGCCTTGTATAAATGCAGTGTGAGGGTATGAGCCTCTCCTGGGATGGTTACTGTGTCCCGAGATCTTTAGCAAATCCTTCATGTACAGTTGCTCAGCGTCTCTGCTTGACGCTTTGTCAGTAGATAACTTAACACGTACAGAAATAATAACAATAAAAATAATAGAAAATATACAGAGAGATGGAAATAGACATGAACATAACTGAAACAAAGTGCTCACCTATAGATCCGTTGACTGTTCCAAAGAGAACTGATCCTTGGGATGGTGTACTTATCTCGCCCGGGTGACGCATCACAAGTGAACCTTAGTAACAGACACAGCCACACAACTACAATGGCTGCAATTTCCATTTAGTTTAATTCAATTTAAAAATATACACGACATCATAATTATAATGTATCTGGCCTCGAGTGGTGCTAATGCAAGCCTAGTACTACACTCTATATGCAAACATTTTTCTGCAATAAATGTGATTTAAGTTATCTTGTTTTTTAGCGATCTTTGCTGCATATGCTGTGTTCATATTTTTTTCCGAAATGCCACACTGGTACTTTGCACTTTTCTACACATTGAGACACTCAAAGCTCATTTATAAAACCACCACTTATACTCTTATAGCCCAGAAAACATGATAACTTAAATCTTGCTTGAGATTGGCAAAGATATCATCGTATAAATCAACTACTTTCATCTATAAATAACTAATGTACTCAATCATTTAATGGGCAAATACAAATGTAATATTCCTACCATGTTTGAAGACATTGACAAAATCGCCCAGGTGGAAGAGGCCGACCTCCTGGAGGTGCTGCCTCTCCTCGTCTGTTGTGGCCGCGCTGTCCTTTTGGCAGGTGAACAGGTTGAACGAATTCTCCGCTCCGAGGAACGTGTCGTCATCCAGGATTTCGATTGCCGTCATCCAGTTGGGATTGTAATCTCTCGCAATCTGAGATCCAAAGGTAATGCATTACACAGCATGTAACCAGGACGCACAAAAAACACGACCTAGTACTTATTCATGCGGTCTATGATAGGGAATGGGTTCACTCAGACGTTTTCTTGCAGTTTATGGGTGCCTTGTTAGCCAGGGTTGGGTCGAGAGCGCCTATAAGTAGTAACTTGAACGCTATATAAATCTCTGTAATGAATGAATGAATTAAAAAAGGGAAAATGGTGAAAGGTCAAAATTTAGCACTACAGTGCAGTTCTTGTTTGGCACATCACCCAGTAGAGTGTGCTAATAGCTTTACGGGACAAAACACCAGTTTGCATTAAGCAGAATGGTGCATAAACCAGTGGCGAATAAATGAGTCCGCACTGTATTAACTAAACCTACTGTAGATCTAGTTAAAATATGCACTGTGCTCAGCAGTAGTTGAAGATCCAGTGACTGACCTCTTCAAATGACCCCTCCATAGACTTGTATGCAAGCAGAGTAACGGATCTCATCAAATCCCCGATGAGAATGAAGTCACCCTTCGTCTTGAGGTAGAGGGCAAGGATGTTGTTGAGGTGGCTACACTCGACGCGCAACTCCTTCTCAGCCGTCCATTCAAAAAGACGAACCTATAACAACACGACAGTAAGGCAAGGTATGATAACCAAAATACGGTGTGGTAAACTAAAATATGGTAAAATAACGAAAGGCAGGTAAGATATAGAAGCCTTTATTAATAATACTCCTCAAAGGTGTGGTCAAGTGTTGGAATATTTCAGCTCGCTGAAGCGCAAACTGGGCAACAGCAATCTGACAACCAGACAACTCTGATGCCATTGCAAGGACAATAACACTTTCCTGGTCATCCACCACTCAGGCAATCATGCCAGTAACAGTTCAACAATAAAAGTAACAGAAAATCTTCACTAGTTCACTTCAAACTGATCAGTTTTCAGCCAAAGGAGGGACCTTTCAATTCAAGGGACTACACCTCTAACAGTTATCAACCCAAGCATGTAAAAAATAAAGTTGTATTACATGCCTTTGTCAGTAGAAATTGATGTTTTATAGAAATTATTTAATGGTATCACTAAACACAGCAGTCAACTTGCATGGAATGTGTGTAACCACGTTGCAATAACGTTATTTGAAATTACTGCCTATGCAAATTGTGCAACCCATTTAACAAATTCAATCTGGTTTTGTGATAGATTATCTCCAAATAACAATACCAACTTGGTTCATTCTACATTTTACCTTGGATATCCGATGTTATAATGTTAATATATTTATGTTAAACTGTCAGTGATCAATAATTTTCTTCATTCCAGCTCAGATTACGTCACCTTAGTACCAGTAACAGTAAATATGTAAACTGATTTACAGTTGAGCAGTAAATGAGTTACACTAACCGAGCTGTTGATACCAGCCAACAGCTTTCCGTTGAACTCGCACAAGCAATATGGAGCACCTTTGATTTCCTTCTCTGCAACTTGTGCAAGTTTACCTTAGAGAAAGAAGCACAAGAAACACAAACATCATCAAACAGCTTAAACTTCAGTCAACAAATGTCTGTAGATAAACAGTGGTAAGAGTTAAAAATTATATATCATAGGCTAAATTACCAACTGCCAGACAACATTACAGATATCATCTCTATCTCACACGGTTCCTCTCTCCCTCTCTTGCCCCTCTCATCATTTCGCTTCAATGTGACTCTCTCATCCTCATATCTCTTCTCACTCTTTTCACACTCTGTCTCTCTCACTCTCTTCTATCCCTCTTTCTATCACACCTCTCTCCTTGGTATCTCCCTCTCTGCTCTCTACCTCCTCCACCTCTCTCTGGCCTCCTTTCTTCTTTCTCCCTAGGACCATGTTGTGCTCCATCCCTATCGAAATCACATCGCCTGACCTGACCTGCTTACCATCAGAATAGTGGAACACGATGATTCGACCCTGCTTTGGCTCTGCCTCTTCCGGATAGACCATGGCTGTCCCGACAATGTAGTAAGTGTTTGGGTCATCACCCAATTTGGCCGAGAGAAGACTAGTCGCAAATTCATTCATCATCAGTTGGTACGCAACGAGAACTACAAAACAAATTAACAATTTATATACAGTTTACTACTGGCAAGTGTTAAAGTCATAAATAAAATTATTACTAATTTGATTTATAGATTACATACCATCTCATTGTGTGTGATAGTCAAGCATTTAATGTGCTGCACTGTTGATTGAGAACTCGGGGTTCAAACCCCTGCCAGGGCGAAGCTGTTTACAGATTTCTATTCCACCTGTGCACCTTAGTGAACTCGGCTACAAAATGAGTGTGGCCATTCCTCTATCTTGTTGTCTCAGTAGGTGGGAGGATGAGACAGCAAAACAGAGGAATGACCACACGCTCTCACATGCCAAGGCTAAGAAAATGAAGTGACCAACACCATATTCACTTCTGCCTCTGTGAAAAAGAGCAGTCCACTATGTTAGCTTGAGGAACCACTCTTCTTCAACTGCATGCTAGGTATGATAAGGTATGGATAGGTAAGAAACGTAAATTAAACTACACAGACTACAAGTAAAAACAAGGATAAGATACTCTGCAAAATGCCATGATACCTTCGAACGTATGCTGGTCAAGAATTAGTAGGTTGTTGACTTCAATCTCCTCCCCTTGGTGCTCAGCTAAGGTTCCCGTTGCCCCGGACGACGCCATTTTTGAGTTGCTGGAGCTGCTCGTCATAATATTTGGAGTCTGGGTGCTGGCACTTGGCCGTGCTGGCATCGTGCCGCTGCTATCTTGAATGTCCGTGCGAGCGGTTATCACTCCAAACGTCTGGGATGCTTCCTGATAAGCAATGCGCCTGGAACACAATATGACAGAAACACCTTAGTACACTGTCTTTTGGATTTCTTTTGAGAAGCGCTCTATAACGAGGCTGCATCATAATGAAGGAAATTCCTGAAGCTGAACTGAATTTGAGATCCATATCCCTAATCGATGGAGGGTAAAGTACATCTAAAAGTTTAGCAGAGGCAAGGAACTCCACAAATGAGCAGACAGAAGGTGTTGTGTAAGGGTTATAACAGTTCATCAAATTACAATGGCTGTTCCTTTTGAACATCTGGTTTGGCCAGCAGGTAGTGCTGTTGTTAGGTACTTAAAAGGAGCTATACAAATACTCATACACATACACACATATAGTATAGCATGTTCTAAGCCAGTTGCAGTTCATACACGTATGAATAATTTCTGCAGTACTAAACAAATCACCTCAAAGATTACATTACTATTAACTTTGTACGTAAAATTATAAGCACACAAAATGCTTATAGGTTTATTATATTTATATAGCACCACTACACATGACAAGGCTGCAGCTGATGATACATTCTAAAAGGATAATATATATTTAACCCATCAGTTTTGATAGGAGATTCCAGATTCAAGTTTCTTACAGTGGTCTCATTTGAAGAAGTGACATCAACTGATAGGTTGTGTATTAAGATAACAAAGCTATAAAAGTCATCAGACTGATTCAGATTAGATACCTTGGTGATTCACCGAGTGCCACAGTTCGAATGTGCAGTTTCTGAATTTCATCGATTGTCCCAATCGTCAGTGTGTTGTCATTTGCCAGCGCTAAGCTGAATGTGAAAGAAAAAGCCATGTTTCACTTGAATCAAAAATTAAAGCTTCGACTAAAGCATAATTTTTGTTCTGTCAAGTTCCATGTTTAAAAACCGAAGGCTCCAAATTGAGCAGCACTGAGGAAAGGAAATCTACAAGTTCGATAGAGGAAAGGAGTTCTGCAGACAGCAAAGAGATGTCCAAATTTAACATAAGATAGGTTTCTCCAGACTGAGTACAGGAAAGGAGTAAAGTAATCCAAAGGAGGTCGTTAAGTTTAGCAGAGGAAAGGAATCTCTGAAATGAGCAGTTGAAAGGATGTCTTCAATTTTAAATAACTCTTTCCTGGTCATCCACTCAGGCAATAATAATAATAATAATAACAGTGACAATTTAATATGGCGCCGTAACACAGCCATGCCGTTTTTGGCAAACGCGCCTCACATGCCAGTAACAGTTCAACAATAAAAGTAA
The DNA here is from genome assembly GCA_020284085.1 of Aporrectodea caliginosa. NCBI lineage: Eukaryota > Metazoa > Annelida > Clitellata > Crassiclitellata > Lumbricidae > Aporrectodea > Aporrectodea caliginosa. The sequence goes on along the minus strand of JACEVL010000180.1, from coordinate 109,146 downwards.
CAGAAAGTCTTCACTAGTTCACTTCAGACCGATAAGTTTTTGGCCAAAGGAACCTTTCAACTCAAGAACTACACCTCAAAGGACAATGATAAACCAACGCATGTAAATAATATAGATGTATTACATGCCTTTGAAAGGAAATGAAAGGCATGTCCAATGAAAGGAAGCAAAAAGGCTCCCATGATAGGAAGTGAAAGGACATGTCCAATGAAAGGAAGTGAAAAGGCATGTCACAATGAAAGGAAGTAGTCTACCAAAGGACAAGTCCAATTCTAGCCAATGAAAGGACTCATATCCAAGGTTGACCTGATCTGAACAGTCGGTCTCACCTGTCTGGATACCCTTCTGAGTTGAGTGGACACATGTAGTTGACCTCTTTCAAGTTGACATTGGAAAAGACGAGCTTGTGGTTGCTCGAGTAGACAACCGTTGGGCGATCGGAGCAAGCAAAGACGTTGGTTGTCAACAGTGATCGAAAGGTGTGCAACATCGTCGGCTGTGTTCCAAGTGTCACCTTTTTACGATCTGTCAGTGTTCCTATGGATGGAAGATCAAAGCAACGATCAACTGTCTGGCTTGTAAAACATTTATCATAAGTATGACCTACATGCTTCCCACACTACAAATATTGAATAAGCATTTATTTAGGTACACATTTTTTTAACAACAGTGAGATGCAAAAAGGTGTAAAAAAATGAGAATACAATTACGGTAGTAATTACACTACAAGAAAATCTGAAGAAAGAAACTAGATATTTTAAACTTCTGCTTGCAATGTAGAAGAAATGAAGACAGAGTAGAATATTTCACCGTTTTCTGGATTTAGAATGAAGTAGAACAGTGATCCATCACCGAGTGCACACAACAGATAATGGATTCCCTCAAATGTCGTCATTAGAATTGATCGCGGTATGATCTCTGTCAAGATCAAATTATTCAATCAAAATAAATAAATATATATAGTAGCCTCAATGTCTAATGTGACATTCAATAATCAGTGGTGCTTAGCAAATGTGAAGATTTATTAAGCAAATTAGAAGTCCCTACAATTTGTAATGTCCCTACACAGAGAAGGCTCAAACGTGCCAATAACGAACTAGATCCATTAATCAACTGATCCATTGTTCCATTTATCAATAATTTACTGCCACCCATCAATTCACCTAGAGATCCATCAGTCAATCCATCCATCCATCACACTTATCTGTCCATCAATCCGTATTTTATCAAACTGCATTGATATCTACAGTAGCAAACCGATTATGGGACACGTGGTGGATATGTTCTTGCAGTCAAAGTTCTGTGCCTTGTAACCGCGAGGGTCGCAAGTTCGAATCTGTGAGGAAGGCCTCAATCTCACTGCGTAGAGACCCTGGACAAGTTGCATCACCCACAATTGTCTGTGATGAAGGCAATGGAAAACCACCTCATTATCTCATTCCCAGGTGGCATAAAACCAATGAACCTCATCATCATCATCATCATCAGAGATCACTCATCATCATCATCATCATCATCATCATAGCCATTAGTACTTGCCTCCTCCAAGCATCTCGACATGCATGCTTTCAAAGTCCGGCAGTTTGACGAGTCGCGCTGAGATGTCTGTCCAAAGGCCGACGGCACAGACCTCGGCCGTCTCCGCATTCTCCGACAGAGGAGAAATGTCAATACATGCCACTTCATACTCCATCGTGCACTGACTGAAATCAATCAGTCAATCATCAGTATTCAATCAATGAGCAGTCTTCAATCAAACAATTGTCAGTCTATGTGATTTGTCGATCCTGAGGCAGCCCATCGGCTATTATTCCACTCCGCAACTGAACTCAACCCCATCACTTCTCATGTCTTGGACAATGCCCCGAAAATATTCTGCCATTGATTTTATGTAAATTGCTCTCCTGACTCTGTTCTACATCACCAGTAGTCTGATCTATCCCTCTATCAATCGATCATACAATCAACCAAGCGTCAGCCTATCAATTAATCAACCAGCTGAACTTTTCTTACAGTCGCTGTCATTTGTATCAATCAAAATAATGTAATCATCAGCCCGGCAAATAGTACAACTACCATTGTTCCCTACTGTTCTACATCATAAGTACTCTGATCTATCCCTCTGTCAATCATACATCAACCAAGCCTCAGCCTATCAATGAATCAAACAGCCTTGCACAATCAATTAATCATCAGCCAACATTGATCAATCAAGCAATCAAATCATGCTTAGATACACACACAAGCATACACAAACACACACACAAATACACACACAAGCATATAGAAAGACACACAGAAAACCCCCACATACACACACCCATACATACCTGATTTGTTTGAGACTTCCTGGATTGATTTCCAGATAGAAGAGTTCGCTACCAACAGCGCAGACAATCTGTCGTCCGTTGCAACTGGCAACGCTGACGTGACGATCGGACTTTGGGCGCCACTCATCAACTAACTTCTTAGTGTTTGCATTTCCAAGATGCAGAGACTGTGCAGTGATCTACAGCAAACAACCCATATAAAACATCATTACTGTAATTATGCATTTCTTAAGAACCACAATCGACCAAGCATCAATCGATGGTGCTGAGCAATTGTGAGTGAAGGATTTGCTCAAGGTCCCTACACAGCAATCATCTCACCAGAGAGGAGATGGGTAACTAATTGATTAGATTCTAATCGATTAGCTAATCGATTAGACAAACAGCGAATTCTAATTCTAATCGATTAGCTAAAAGATTTTGCTAATTCTAATGCCAATTTAGCAAATTTCAGTTAATTCTAATTGATTAGTAATTTAACTAATTGTGCCCATCTCTGCACCCAAAGGCTCAAACCCATACTCTCTGCATAACAAGACAAGAGCTCTAACTAATCTAGACAACTCAGCAAACTATTAAACCCATCATTATTGCCACCAAATGCAATCTGGAAGCAGACCAACCAAGGTTCAGCCGGTCCTTTGGAACGTTTGGGTTGACCTGTGGCATCCACATCAATCACTGCGTAGTATAAATATTTTTATATTAAGTGAAATAAATTGCTAAACTATTACTGCTAATGTATAAGATCAGTTGTAGTAATTTTAAACCTGGAGGATTTGGTTATGTGCGACATTGCCACACCAGAACGTCTGCTGATCGGAATCAAATGCGGATACATCCGTTTCCTCCACTTCCTCTCCATTCAGCATCAGGACACTGAGAAAAACAAACGTCATCATATATCATCAGCAGCACTGTCACCATCAAACATCATCATCATCAAGCTCATCATAGCGAGGGTGGATAGTTAAATGGCAACACTCTTGCTTGAAGAACAAATAGATCTTGCAAGAAGCGGTTTGATAGCCTTCCCATCCCGAGGGGCAGCTGTAAAATGATTGGGCGCCTAACAGGCTGCCACGATGTGTGTTCAATAAGATCATGAAATGTGTACCATCATGTTTCAATGTTACTTACAATGTTACTTACTACAGTTTGCATCAGTGATGCTTCAGTTTTTTACTAGCTAAAAGTACTTGCAATTTTGTTTCTAGAACATGGGATGTGTGATAATAGCAAGGCATCAATCATTTCAAAATGGTTGCTGATAACAATGGCTAGAAAAATCTGTGAAGATAAAAAGGCAATACTCGGTAGAGTAAGCATTTGCCAAGAGAATTCTAGAGTCTGAAGTTGGCATGGAAAATGTACACCCACCAATAGCTGTCCATATCTTAAGTATAGTCACAGCAAGAGAGTCACAGGACAAAGTAATGATCAAGTAATGACAAGACTCAGGAGTCAGCATAGCGAGATTAACTGAAATGTAAGCCTTGTAGACAATTAGCTTGGTCATGGAAATCATACACTTTTCATTGCCAGTGCGGACACTTCAGCAAAAGGCTCTAACCCTCACACTCCGGATGACAAGATCAGCATTCAACCACTCAACTACTGCACAAAGATTGGTTTGTAGTAACAGTATCAGTCTCACCGTGTCTGTCCCACAAACGTCAGTACGAGCATATTATCATACGTAGTTGACCCAATTCTAAGCGGCCAAATTCCTGTAAAACAAACAGCCACAGTCACATTTACATCAGTTTCAGTAAATACTGAAAAAGAAAGCTCTAAATCTCACAGCAACAGATCAAAATCTAGCAAAAACAGATAAATATATTACTACAATTTTGCAAAAAAGAATATATTACTAAAATATAGCCAAAAAATAAATATAATTACTCAAATCTTGCAAAAACAGCTATAACTGTGGCAGGAACTTAACAAAATCTTGCAATAGTCAAATAACTAGACAGAACAAGAAGAACAGCTGAAACTCACATACAAAGTGCTTGGAAAATGAGTCTAGAAAAATACCTTTGATTCCAGCTAGATCAATACTCGCATGTTCCTGGATTCCAATTCCATTTCGAATGATCCGCAGACTTCCCTCTTTATACGCTCCGGAACAAGTGACGAGCTGAGTGAGCGAACAACATTAAACATCACAACAAGACATAACCTTACAGGCCTCAACTGGTTGGGTCCAATGTAATGTGATTATGGATGTTGGTAACTCTTAGAAGAGATCATTGACTGATATCATTTGTATTTTGACAACGACACTATAGAAGTGTTAAATTAACCCATAAAAATATAGAAGAAAAAACATAAATTAATTCCCCACAAACATCCAGCTATGCTAAACTAAACAAATCTCAAGAAAGTCTGCATTAATCTAGTAGTAACATAAACAACACATAATGTAATGTATTCATGGATTCTACCTTATTCTATTACACTACACCCGTGCTAGCATTAAGAATTCACACTAAACTGCAGTGAAGCTAAGCTCACTGGAAACAAACACCTTTTCCACCTACATCTCCATTATCATGAAGCACAATGCATACTTGCACTAAAGCACACAACTTATACTATTTAAAGCAAGTCCTAGTTACATTAAGGTCATGGCATATTTACGCCGTTAGACAGCATAAATTGTGAACTAAACTGAACCAACCTGTCCTTGGTCTTGTCTCTCAAGGTCCACCACACACATGTCAACAACTGGACCAAGGTTTGTGAACGACTCAAGGATTTGAACGTAGAATCCGTGAACATCTGCTTCAACATTGAGCTGGAACAAAAACATCACAGGTCAGGAGGTCAAGGTAAAAGACAAAGAAGGTAACACACTTGTTGACATGCACCCATTGAAACTCCTCAGAAAAATAACAAACCATCACAGAAAAAAATAAATACCAATAGAACAATCACAAAACCATAGTACAATTGCCTCTACAGTCCTTGGCGTAGCTTTCTTTACTCATTTCATGCAAGGTGACATGGTTTCTTACCAGCTCGAACTTCCACAGTCCAGCATAGAAGTTTTACTGTGACTGGTCCTTATTTCCGGAATAATTTGCCTTGCAACTTGCAACATGAGGTTTGTGGCGTTCCCTGCTTCTCTTTCGTGATCTCTTGAAACCATTGTAGCCCATCGTGGTTTCATCTTGTCAAAGTGCCTCTGTTGAGTTTTTCTTGAAAACCCAGTATTACAGCGGCCATTAAAAATTAAGATTACAAAAACACAAGCAAAACAGCAGCAGTAAAGTAGCAGTTTGAGAATGATTAAGACCTACTTTGATCAACTGCGAATCACCAAGTCGAGAACCAACGAAAACAACTCCATTGTCCAAGTAGGTCAAACATTCAGCTATTGAAGTCTACAAAAACCATCCGACGTATTTATTGACTTAAAACAATAATTATGCACATGAGATCAGCAAATTCTAAATCTGAGGCACAATCACTTCTACGATCTAATCATTTTAATAATCTAGTCACAATAATCAATGCACCTTAATTTATATTAATTGTGTTTGCCTTACCTTTCATTTTTAACCCTATTTATCCTTACTTCAATTTACCTTTTACATTCTCAAATCTAACTTTACCTTGTCAAGTGTATCTAACAATTTCTTATCATATCATAATTAGCATTAAGCTATCTCACCCCAACAAATGCCACACCACTTACCTCTCCAAGCTGTTCGACTTTGAGGTCTTTAACAACAGTTCCTTCGACTTCAAGCAGAAGCATGAAGAGACGTCCAGACATGTCACCGAGCAAATAGCGACTCCCGTCACTGTCCACGCGACCATAACACGTTATGGTACTTTGCTGCAAGACAACATTACCCGGTAAATCAACTTAACACAATCAATTCTATTTCTTCAGCAGATATCACCACAACATGTACTAGCATTTTAGAGCAACATTTGCAAGACACTCATTTGCAGTCTATAACCTGTTATTCTTGCCAAGCATCCTAAAGGCCAATTTAACAAAGAAATCACTAATGTTTTCCATTAACAATGCAAGTCTAGTTCATTACCAATTGAAAGACATCCAAACAAAGGACTTGCAAATTTATATGAGCTGTTGTCAGTATACTCATTTGCAGTCTAGTACCTGCTATGTTTTTACAGACTTCCCAAACACCAGATACATTCTCCAGATTGATATGACATTTCCTTTGGATGCTCAACAAGTCTGCTAACATTTCATTAGTTAAAGTATACAAATAAAAATCGAATAAGTGTAACTAGATAAAATTGTCTACAGTTACCTTGATGATAGGTGGGGCCACCGCCAGAAAGTTTTCGCCCTTGTGGTAGGTGATAGATTCCTGGCCAATAATCAACGCCCCAGAGGCAGGAGGAGGAACTGTTAACCACAAAAACCACAAACAGAGAAAAGTGATCAGTTGAGATCTCGATACAATGTAGGTTGGTGGTGGTGGCAATGCTTTCCCCACAGGCTGCTGATTTACATACTTTCCTAAAGCTGAGCTTCTCTAATTCAGATCTTTCTAACTCGAATCTGATCTAACTTGGTGCTACCTACTGCAAAAGCTCTGCTCTTTCCCTAAGCCCTGCTTTCTTTCCTCTCTGTTTCTCCCTCATGCACTGTCTTCCCTCCCTTCCTACCCTCTCTCTCCCCTTCTCCTCTCATGTTACAATAATGGTTGAACTAAACACTTAGTGAGCTACTAGCCTGATCCAATTTTAGTCAACGGTGGTAAACAGAACCAATTAATCTGACACATACTTAGGGAACTGTTTGCTAACCATGTTCCAGCACTTTTGACAGGCAAGTAGAAGATGCTATGCTATATGAAGTGTCTTCATAAATGCATAAACTGAACTGAACTGACCAACTGCTTTAATTACAACAGACCCAGCAGAGATTTGGCAGCTGACCTGCAATGACCTTGTTGGCCTCAGTCTCCACATTGTCCTGTTTGAAAGGACCTCGCTGGAATTCCTTTTCGCGCAAGGAAACTTCGTATGTTTTAACGTGACGTCCGTGGGTATCCTAAAGAAAAAGAAAAGACCAAATAAGCAGAAGGCAGAACAAAAGCTGAAATAAAAAAAGCATGAGCAAAGGCAATGGAAGATTAGGCATTTCCAGCAAGGTTAGCCTGGTTAGGTAATGTAATATGGAATAAGGAAATGTGTTGCTTTGGACTTCATAGCACTTTTAAACTTAGAATGAGTTATAGTACAAAACAACAGAGCTTGCAAAACTAAAAAATTAATAAGCAGTATTTACAAGGTAAGCAACGGTAAAAGAAAACAATGGCTTAAAGATATGAACTTTAATCAGTAACAAATAGCTAAAATTGCTTTTATATTTAGACACCTATACTTTGCTGTACAACAAATTGCGTGTCTTTTGAGAGGAAGCACTACAATTAAATCACGCTATAACCAAAGTTACCTGGTGTACAATGATGATTGTTGGCTCTGAACAGCCATGCAGAAATTGAACATCAATGACGTTCAACAATCGCACTTCTAGTCTGTAAGATAAACATTTGCAGTTCAAATTGCATCTTTTTAGATCTGTTGGATAGCTATGTTTCAATAACTGAACATTTATATAAAAGCACATTTAAGAACATCTCAAAGGTTCTTAAAATGTGCTATATATAAACTTGTATTCAGTTGCATACATAAAAAGCATATGTCATTAAAATTTTGAAGGTCATATATCTCTTTATAATTGTATGAATGAATGAACTTACCAACTGCTTTAATTACATCAGGCCCAATAGAGATTTGGCAACTGACCTGCAATGACCTTGTTGGCCTCAGTCTCCACATTGTCCTGTTTGAAAGGACCTCGTTGGAATTCCTTTTCGCGCAAGGAAACCTCGTATGTCTTAACGTGACGTCCGTGGGTATCCTAAAGAAAAAGAACAGACCAAATAAGCAGAAGGCAAAACAAAAGCTGCAAGAAAAAAGCATGAGCAAAGGCAATGGAAGATTAGGCATAGCAAGGTTAGGTAATGTAATATGGAATAAGGAAATGTGTTGCTTTGGACTTCATAGCACTTTTCAACTTAGAATGAGTTGAGGTACAAGCAACAGAGCTTGCAAAACTAAAAAATTAATAACAGTATTTACAAGGTAAGCAACGGTAAAAGAAAACAATGGCTAAAAGATATGAACTTTAATCAGTAACAAATAGCTAAAATTGCTTTTATATTTAGACACCTATACTTTGCTGTACAAAATACCTTGTCTTTTGTTTAAATACTACAATTAAATCATGCCATAACCATTAACCAAAGTTACCTGGTGTACAATGATGATCGTTGGCTCTGAACAGCCATGCAGAAATTGAACATCAATAACATTCAACTCTTCTAGTCTGTAAGATAAACATTTGCAGTTTCATTTGCATCTTTTTAGATCTGTTGGAAAGCCACATTTCAATAACTGAACATATATAAAAGCACATTTAAGAACATATCAAAGGTTCTTAAAATGTGCTATATATAAGTATTCAGTTGCATACATAAAACACATATGTCGTTAAAATTTTGAAGGTCACATATATCTTTATAATTGTAAAAACAGCGTTATGTAAGTCAGGGCCTCCGTGCAAGAAGACGCTGGTTCATATGCTGATTGTGACGGTGCCTCAGAGATTTGTGTCTCAGGTCAGCATGTACCTAGGTACACCACTGATTAACACTTTAACCATGACAGTGTACTAAAAGTGACTGGGAAACCAAAGCAGCTCATTGTTACTGAAACAGTGTCTTACTCAGATATAAGGAAGTAACGAGGACAAGCACAAATGTCTCCAATCAAGAACAGAAAGACACAAAGGAAATACCTTATTACAACTGTGTTGCAATAGCTATTTTCTTGAAAGAAAACAATGCTAAAAATTTCATATAACAGCTGACGAATTAAATCTGCAAACCCCAAAAAAGAACAACATGCACAGTTGCACACATATGCATACGTTGGACATGTTTAAATGCATGCATGTATGTATATATGCAAGTGAACATTTGTAGAGCATCATTTAAGAACCTGTCAAAGGTTTGAATGAACAATCACCTGATATTGAACGCCTTCAGCTCTTTAATGTCACGCTCAAGAGGTATGACCTTGAAGAGTCCATCGTACAAGCGCAGGCCGATCATTCGACACTCTGGATCGATTATTCCAATGATCCCAGTCTCCGAAGGCCGCCCGATTCGATCCTGGACACCACAAGCAGATTTGCCAAATAATAATAATAATATTCATTTATTAGTACAAACTGACAAGTATGCAGTAACATTACATGATATAGTACTAACAGATGATAACAAGTTTAACAGGAGTCGAATTTAACTGTATGGCAGCCTGCAAGGCGCCCATCTGTCCTACTGCTCATTTTACAGTCGCTCCCTAGGGAGCTGAAGGCGGAGTCAACCTTATGGGGCTAGTATCGAATCCACATCCTTCTGATCTTCATGCCAGCGTGTTACCAATCAACCATCTCCCCGCCCCATAAACATAAATTATGTATTTGTGAAGTACCAGTCAGCAAATCAGTCAGAAAGTCAGTTAGTCAAACAGACAGTCACTGTCAGTCAGCTATTCAGCAATACAGTCAAACACATGAACTAACAAAAATAAATAAGTCAAACACAATTTATAAATGTGAGGCAATCTGACAAAATCAGGCTTATGTCGGATGACTGTATCATTGATATAGTGGTCCATTTTAGTGAGAAGGTCATAAATCGATTTTTACTTTTTTGCATTTTCGTGTAGTACACTGCATGATGTACTTATTTGCCAAATATTACAGCCAGAATCAGTCTAGAAATATTTTTTTATTAATTTTATTTGTGAATTTTGGTTCTGCGACATAAGCCTGATTTTGTCAGATCGCATCACAAATGCCAAAACTATAAATTTTGTTCCAATTCCGTTGCTTTAATTTGTCACTGCTGATAAAAATAAATAAATAAATAAATGCACAAATAAATGCAAAAAGGTAAAGACAACAAATTAGTTTAAGTTAACATGCCTCTTCAGAAACTGTTAAGAAGCGTAGTTCCAAGGTTGAAAGATTGTTTGGCCAAGGCACAAACACAACCACAATGAAACTTTAACACTCCAACTGAACAATAAATAGATAAATAAACAGACGAACAGAGACCAACCTGAACACTGCCATAGGCTCTCGTGATAATCTCAATGTTCTCTCCGTCCTGTTCACACTCCAGGATCATTGCATGGTAGCGAGCAGTCAGCAGAAACAGCAAGTCTTTCTCTTCATCCTGTTCAGACAAAGCAAATGAGATAACAGGGTCAGGTCAGGTAAAGTAAGGCTAGGTATGGTATGTCAAGGTAGGGTATGTACAGCAGGTCAGGGAGAGTAAGAAATAGGACAGTAAAATGATAAACAACGGTAGAGTAAGGAATCATAAGAGAGGTAAGGTAAGATGGGTACTGTGGTCAAGGTGTGGTATGGTACAGAAGGGTCGGATATGGTGTGGTAGGGTAAGCTAAAGTACAATAAGTTAAGACAAAAAAAATTGCAGAACACCAAGGTAAGGTAAGACATGAGAAGTAAGGTAAGGTAGGTAGCTTAAAGTAGGGTAAAGTGTAAAGGTCAAGTACTACAGGATAGGGTAAAGTAATGTTGAGTAGGGTAAGACAACGTATACAAAATAAAGCAGACTAAAGGAAGAAGGCAAGGCAAGATAGGGTAGGTTACAATAGGGTACGGTAAGATAATGTAATTCCTCAGAGTTCGTAATCAATGCTGTTATTGATTATTAATTATGCTACTGCTTTTCAACTGTGGTCTAAACTGTTGCTATTGTTCAAGTAATGCTGTGTAATATAATGTAAAGTAATGAAATGTACTATCCATTGTTGAAACACTTGGTCTTAACAGCTGTTTTAATCTTAAAGTTGTTTCAACGTTGATTACCTTTGGTCTGTAGAGCTCAAGAACGGCCACTTTCCCATAGATCCCGATCTCTTTGATCGGCCGCAGTCCCTCGGGGGTGACCAGGTAGATCTCCAGACGGGTATTCTTGGCAACAATCAGGTTCAGGTCGCTCTTTGATGTAAAGTTTCCTGTCCAGACCACACAATGTAATCTAATTAACTACACATTTGTACAACACGCACCTCCTACGCTATATAAACTGTGATTACATTACATTACCTTTACACCATTTCTTGTCCATGCCAGGTAATGTAATGTACAAATCGGGTGATGTGACAATAATTAAATATTACATAGTACCATCTTAAGTAACTCAACAAAGTTTCCTCTACAAATCCAGCAAGGTAAGGAAGGCAGAAGATACATGTATAGCTGGCATAAGATAGGCTCGGTTAAAGTGAGCTAATACAAGGCATGTAGCTTTGTATCTGCCTGGTTATTTATATAGCACCTTTCAACAACCTCATAAAGGTGCTATATAAATTAATGTATGGTAATGCAAGGTATGGTAAGATAAGAAGGTAAGATAACGCACAGAAGGCAAGGTAAGGTAGAGCAGATGAGATTAGAGTAGGGCAAGGTATGGCAACTCACTTATTACAGTCAATCAACACCTTTTTCAGTGGCTAAAATGCTTATCCATAGGTAGTGGATCTCCAATACTTTTGCAAATCTAACACCTTTGCCTACCTGGTGAACCTATACCTCATATTTGCTATTCAGATAAAACACAAAATGATTGAAACACACAATCCCAAAACCTGCATATATCCCACACCATACATGGGTGGTTTCTCTGTAGAGTGCCGACATGCATTATCAGACTACATTTAATCCCACCTGCCCGTCACTCGCTATATTAAAGCGCTACATAAATGTTCAGTTGTCTCATTTTGGCATTGCATCTGCTCTTGAGGTCAATCAATCAATCAATTAATGAAACTTGATATAGCGCCCCTTCAAGAAGTAGTTTCTTATCAACAATTTTGATGCTAACTGGTTGTTCAAAATGCAATTAATCTTGGAGAAAGTACTTTGTGCGTCCGTCATGCACGATGTAGCTTTGCATGCGTCGGTCATTTTCAATTCCTTGCTGTACCAGCCAAACCACCCTTGACACTACATACCGTAGTGTTACAGAACTATCTACAATGGACAGCTTTGTGTTATTCCATCTTAAATGTGTTGCAACCTGTAAATAACAGGGACATCGTAGTTTACCCGTAACACAGGCGTTGACGGCAGTTGGTTTGTGCGCGGTTACAACATAATTAAACGCCATTTTGTCAAAAGACGAAGATGATCGGCCACATATAGATTCCTTAGGCTGAGCGATAATACAGTTTAAAACCTGAAAGCTTTAGTGCGCAGGTCAGGCGCCAATAAGTAAGTAAGTTGTCAAATGTATTTTATAACGTATAATTCGTTTATTGCGTGTTAGAGCCGTACCACGGCTAACATAATTATCTTGTAAAACGCTGTAGAGTAACAGTAACAGTTGACAGAATGGCTACTGGTGGATGGGTTAAATTTGTTCATGTTTTTATATAACATTCGTGGGATTAAGTTCATCGAGTCTTTATCGGGGAGGGTTAAGTTGTGTCCCCTTTGCCGACAGTTATATGATTCTCGTTGCAGTGGGCAGAGGCCACGAAGGACACGAAGCTCACCGCCCTTGACTACTCTGAACAGAGCGGCGAGTGGAAGGGACAAAACCCGCCTCGAACCCAGTGGTGGTCAAATGGCATACAGTGAGGCAATTCACGCATGGACGGTTTATTACGTAACTTTAACTGTAACGATAACGTAAACGGCGAATTTCTATATTACACAATGAAACACGATTAAGATCCTGTAATTAAAGGACCTTTTCCGTAAATGGTGGAATTTTTGAGTCGTGTATGACCAGTGTTCTGAGAATCACATATAATGGACCAAACGCAAACAAAGCCAAAAAATCATTCTCGAATAAGTTTTAATAATGTTAACAATATACATACGTTGGCAAATTACTTTAATAAAAGTATTGCAATCGCAATACCAATACTATTTCTAAAAGTATTGCAATAGCGATACCAATAAACCAATACTTTTCTATAAACTTTAATCACGTGACCTACAATAGATTCTTTAAATTCAGATCACAGACATAGATCTACAGAAAGACCCAATTTTCGTCCGTTTCGAATCCCTTTCAGTAATAATAATCCCAGCTGAACACAGCGGCGAGTGGAAGGGACAAAACCCGCCTCGACTATCAGTGACAGGTCTAATGGCATACAGTGAAAATCTCAAAAACAAAAATCAATACCATAAAAACCAACTTTTCATTTTGAATATTAACAGCCCTTTGGTATTTTGCACCTCTAGTACTGTACTAAGAGAAAATCCATGTGATGGGTGCATGGATGTGCCGCGACCAAAATTTGGCGCAATACAAGAGAACTCTGGCTGAACTCTCCAAACCCAAAGCCACATTCTATAAAACAAACAACAAAAACTGCCAATACGTTTGAAAGTCTAAGGTTCTAGACTGCTTCTTAAAAATCGCGATTTTAATTTAATAAAATTCTTTTGACTTGTTTATGTAAGACTTTACACCTGGAAGAGGATAGTTTTATTCGAAGCGTCAGATGAGAGGCTAAGTGAACGTGTGAAACAAGAGACTCGTCTGCTGCTAGAGAAATGAAATTTCGGAAAATTTCAGTAAAACGCTGAAGTAATTTAAGTTTTTGTTCTATTTTGGAGCTAGAAATTAATTTTGGATGAAGTTCATGCTTACCAGAGGTTAGTGTTTATTTTAGACAGGTTTCGTTATGTATTTGTAGAATTTGCACAACGTTCAAGGTAGTCAAATGTGTAAGTAAGTATTGCGAAGTTTTGCCGAAAATAAATATTGCGCCAGTTTCCAATAAAAGTGAAGGGTGTTGGTGTTATAATACGTGCTTACCAGGCTATGCAGACCATAATATAAAAAAAACTCTATAGATATTTATATGGCATTGGACTGATGCTTCAAGACCATTTTTTGACAGAAACGTGGTGAAAACTGAGAACACTAGGCTATAGCATAGTCGGGCATTGACAATCATTGGTATCTGTCAAGTTAGAAGTGATGTTTCATATTTGTTTCAGTGATATTTATTTTTATTAGTCATGTAATTATATCACACGAATTTACAAAGCATGATTTCTCTATACTAAACTTGTACTTTCTTTGTATTTCTAGAAAGACCACAGTATACAGAGAACTTCGGCTTTGTTTATATTTAGACATGGTAATTGTTTAGATATCCAGCCATATACCGCTAAAATGCACTTTAATAAGCCTGTCATATACACGTCTCTCAAAAAGTGTTGAACATCATATGTTGACTGTTGTGCAGAAATGAACAAGGACCTGGATGTTTTACTTGACTGCATCAGTTATCAGTTAGATGATCCGGTGTCCCTCAGCCAGGCACTGCTGACAATTGCCAGAATGTGTACTGGTAATGGTAAGTTCTTTCCTTAAAAATTGTTTATATGCCCTACATAAATATGACTGCGTACTTTCTTAAAGGAAATATTTATAGTGCCAAACTGAAAATGTGCTAGCTATTGATTAGTGATTGCTGAGTAAAAGTAGTTGGTATGGATTCAAATAGATACAATACAAATAGATACAATATATACAATCCAAATAGATACAATACAATACAAATGAGTGTACGTATACATATACATGTACATATAAATACATGCACCTCCATACAAAGTACTGTGAACACTGAAGAACAGCCCTTTTAAAGCAACTCTGAGAGGCAGCCATGGGAATGATAAGTTTGCGATTAATTTTCTTAGTCTGGACATGCAATGTTGTGTTGCAAGTTCTCTACCTTGCTGCATGATTTCCCAACAAAGATGTGTGGTCCTGTACTAATTTAGCTGAGTTGCTAGGAGGTGGTAATTAAATTGAACAAATATCTTGGAATACTGAGTCCTGACAAGGATTTGACCCAACCTCTGCATTGAGAATTTCTGTTAGCATGCTGAGCACTAGACTGCTGCATACTTCTCAAATATCATCAGCTTGAAATTGGTTTAAAACGAGAACTGTTGACTAGATTATATTACAATTGATTCTTTTGTTGTAGATGTGATGAAGAACCAGTTGAGAGCATCGAAAGGTCTTCGCTTGATCCAGAATATACTGATGTCTACCAGAGACTCCAAAGTCAAGGAAGCGGCCATGTATTGTCTTGGCTGTGCCATTGAAAAGAATGGTAATCCACTTTCATTAATAAGTAGTCAGCATTTTGTGTTCAGTTGTTTCTGTTAGGTGTGTCATGTTCCGTCCTCCAAGATCAGCAATGTATGCCGCTGATTCATTTCCTGTGCTAGGGACACATTCCCCAAAGCCTGCAACACATTCCCATCTAGTTAATGATGCATTCTTCCAATAGCAGTGATGGAGTTCCTCCTCACTCACCAGATAGTATTGCCCGTTTTTAAAACTGATGGTGTATGACATTGATGTTCCGAGACTTGTGGCCAAGTCTGGGGTGAGAGTCAAGATATCTCACGCAGAGACGAGACTGAAACGTTCGTCTAGTAGTCCGAGATGAAACTGAGATCTGCAGACCTAGACCTAGGGACGACCATCCTAAGTCTTCTGCATGTTATTGCGTACATTATGTAGGCTGAATGCTGTTACAGCAACAGGAAGTTGTGGTGGTGTAGCGAAACTAAAATGCTAATTTGAAATGCACCGATGCGGTCTGCAGTTGAGCACTGATGAACTTACTACATATGCTTATGATAGCTCATTATGTAGGAGACTTATTTCTGGCTATACATGTTGTTCTGTGTCTATTAGTATCGATTGGCAGTATTGTCACAAACATTACCCAAAAACGAGACCACATTGAGATATTGGGTACATTTCAAAGACCAAACAGGTCCAAACTGCATCAATGGCAATGGATTCATAACTTTAGAAAAGACTGATTAGGCAGAAATTGTTTAGGAACTTTCAGTCTTTAATAGCCATTAATTTTTAGGCATGTCTGTGTGTTGAGACAGACATTGCTGGTATTTCAGATATTTCAACTGAAGTGTAAGCACAGCAACAGAAATTCAACAGCCGATTGTTAGCGGTCGGCTACTGTGCGACACAAAATCTTAAGTGATAATTTATGAGGGAGTGATAACATCAATACTAATAAATATCATATCAAGTATTTATTGAAGCGTGTTGTGTTCAGTCTTTTCTCAGAAGGAACTCTGCAGTCCTTCGATGTTTTCAATCCTTCACAAAACATTGACTGTGTCTGATCTGAACGACAAAGCAAGACAGGTTTCGCTCTTCCTCACCATCTGTCTGGTTGCCAACTGTGGTAAGCTCAGCTCTGTCTCCCTTCCTTCTGGAACGACCTGCACAATAGAATCATCCTTCATAGTCACGGACAGAGCCAAGTTAGCAACCTTGTACTTAGCTTAGTGGAAAAGTTTGTGACAGACTTTTTAGTCGGCTACAGTCTAATCTGGCTCTGCACAGTTTTTGCTTTTGCGTATTATTCTGACTAGTGCTATCATGTGAATTTTGGAAACTTTTTAAGATTGATTCCTAGATCTTTATTATTCATATAAAGCATTTATATAGCGCCCCTTCAAGAAAACTACACAGAGGGTATATCTTTTAAGTCTCCCTGTATTTCTTATTACCTTTGTTTAGCAGGTGACCCTCACCCACATGAGTTGGACCCAACTCAGAGCTGCTTCAGGTCAGATTTGCCCCTCTGGATCCACCACTGATCGTTGTGTCTGTTTGATAAAGATGTATTTTAAAACCGATTCTTGGTAATTGCTAAATGGATTTAATTAAAACTGCAGCTCTGATAAGTGGTGAAGGAGGAATCTTCATTGCTTTCACATTGTATGCATGTTTCCACGTTTTTTCAGAGATGGGACAGTTTTTAGTCAGAAAATCTGGCTGTCTTCAAATACTTCTTCAGCTTTTCATGTAAGAACTTGTACCAGTGTTGTAAATTTTTCACAATACTACTAGCTTCTCTTTGGGGTCATTTTTAATTATCAGCCTAAGCCATACTCTGAACTCATTTCTGTGGCTCTCTAAGGCACATCCTGTGGTAATTATCATTGTTTTAGGATAATGTTGTTATTATTTTTACTACTATTCTGGATTGCCTGGCAGTAAGCGCCTGCAGTAGAAAAATGAATCAATGATTGCTTCAAGTGATAACATAATATATTCGTTTATTGGTATGAAACAGGTAGACAACCGCTATCTGATACTGATACAGTAGGAAAGTTTAGAATTAGTGTAGTGTTTTTAGTCATACAATGATTGACAATAATTATGATCTGTAATCTGCTGGAGCAACCTGGTCAAGAAGATCCAATAGGTCAGAGAAACAGGCCACAGTGGGTGAGCAACTTGAAAGATAGCCTTAAGTATATACCTTTTTCTTCTTCTTGACTGCCTTAGACCTGGAAGACTCTAAAGCACTGACGGAATACACACAACAGGGATGTGAATATTCCAAGGCACAATAAAACAATTCTACTAAAACCCAAACCCTCTGTATTACAGAGTAAGATAATCCACCCATCCACCTCCAATAAATGTACTGTCTTGATAAATTGCAGCTCAGCATTTCCTGGCGATTCAGCTTTGGAGGCAAAAGCAAAGGACATCCTCGGAATGGTTGACAATGGTGACTTCACATATGGCAGAGTCCTATGGTGTACAGTTACCCGAGCGCTCTGCATGTGCGTCAACAACCCCCAGAATGGTAATCCTCCTAATCCAAGACCTCAGATTCTAAATGACTGCATCAACAGTAACACTGAATGCCAAACGGCGAAGATAGCACAGCTTTAGTTCAGCCTTAATGTAACTAAGTAAAATGTAGGTATGTAAAGCTCCCTTGTCTAATAGTAAAACATTGGGAGGTGCTCACTTGGACTTGCCATTTACTTACTAGATTGCACTTGTCCCTTGTTGACAGAGATGAGCTTGTGCAAATAATTTGCCAAGAGTCATTAATTACACAGAGTATGCTCGGCAGGTTCGAACCAGTAATTGTTGCATTACTTTAATCCATAATTAATCAAATCTCTTGAAAGTGTTCTTCATGTGTGACCAGATTGTAAACAACAACACTGAAAACCAGAAATTTTAACAACCTATTGTGCCAATCATCTGCAGTAATGGGATTGTTATTGCAGCAATCAATCACAATGAAGCAGTTTGCATTAGCAAACCATTAAAAATTGCCTATTTTGGATCCTCCTTCCCCATTGTCCACGTTTTATTGACTCAGCCCTTCATCCTTTGTGGACGTCTTTAGTGGTCTACCCCAACCAACAACCATCTAAATCAATGACACCTCCTTCAAATACTCAACTGAAAATTCTCACCTCGGTCCATTGCAGCTAACAATATTACTGCCATTCAGTTTTGATTGTGCATTAGAAGTCATTGTTTTAGGTAAGATTAGTTCATGTGAAACTGACAATTTGTCATCACGCTATGCAACCTGTTATCCAGTTTTTGAAATGTTTGTACTTATGCCAAAAGATCCTTTTATTGAATTGCCGTAATCGCAATCTCAGGATTTCTACACAGCGTCCAGAAAAGCGGAGTCATGGGAACCAGCTTACTCAAAACAAAATCAACAGGCAGGCATACTGCTGAGGACCACTGTTGAAAGAAGACCGTAATACTTTGCTTATGCTTCCTCGTTTTATTATGAATTTGGTTGATGCAGATATTTGTTTAAAATTCTTTTGCTGGTTCCTCCTGATAAAATTGAATGTCTGTTTTGAATTACACGTTCTGATTTCTGTTACAGAGGAGAATCAGCTGATGTGCGTTCGTGTCTTTCCAGTTGCCTTTCAATATCTGAAGAGCTGCTCTGAGACTGAAATGGTTCAGCCTCTTACTTCATTCATTGCCTTATCAGTGGCTGACAATGGTACTCTAATCTGATCTTATCGAATCTGTAAGCAAATGATTAAGTAAAGCTGAAGGTTTCATAGTGGAATGGAGGGAAAGTGCTTATTTCCCACTCTTAGGCCCGTAAGTGGCTAGTGGATGAATCACAATATCCTAGACACATGGCAAGTGCATCGTGAGACAATGTTGCCTCTAAGTAAAGTGATCTGTACCAAAATAATGACTTGGAAGTAATCTCACAGTGGAACAATAATTATAATTGGTCACGTTATATCGTTAATGTTTTACTCTGTTTAGATGTGCGAGACAATGTTGCCTCTAATTAATGTGACCTGTACCGAAATAATGAGATAAATCTCCTTATCTCACAGTGAACAAATGGTCATGTCATACTGTTAATGTTATACTCTGTTTAGATGTATGTTCACCAAAGTGCAGAACTGCAGACATGCACTTGGTATTACAATAAAGAATATGCGTACTTATGAAATGAATGAATGGTGTAATGCAATCGACCATGTGGCACACAGTTGGTCATGGTAGCCTGCAAGTACTTGAAAATGTTGTTTTGTTTAGCTGGAAGTAAGGAACAAGTTTACCAGTGCCAAGGTTTGAACACGCTCCTTTACGCTCTGTCAAATGCAGTTAACGAACAGAAGGCTCTGGAAAACATCATCTGCTACACAAATGCATTGGATGCTGCGATCATGGACAGCCGTATGTCTCTAATCTAATCTAATCTAATTATGTTTCGGCTCTAATCAGGTCCTATGGATCTAATCCTATGCTGATACTGTGTAATATACTAATCTATTGCAATGTAATCTAATCCTTATTGTGCCCAGATTACTTTAATCTAATCCCGATTTGATATTTGTAATCTAATATAATCTGATCTTTATCTACCATAACCTTATACTGGTTTCCGTCAGTTTGTGCATAATGACAATGGCGCTACAGACTCCATTTGAGTAGGCAACCGTAGCCTAATCTTTGTATAATTTAATCAAATCTTAATATATTTCAGTTCACTCTGTATGTCAATCAATCAATCAATCAAAGATGTTTATTGGCACCAAAGAACGTTGCAACATAACAGAGTAACAGTCATCTCACAAAATATACATCAAATAGATTAAATCGTACTAGATTAAACTAGACAACATTCAATGGGTACCAAAAGGAGGAGCCCAAAAGGGACCATAGTCCCGCTAATGTAACTTGTATCAGTTTGAGACAGCAGTAAAAAATAACTGTGATTGTCGTAATGAGTATCATGGATATTCAATAGGACCATTTCAAAAGAGGACATTATTTTAATGTGATAAGATGTATTCTAATCTGACCCTAATCTAATCTAGTGTAATGTAATCTTCATCTATATAGTGTACTGTCAATCATCCTAACATAAACTAGGCTAGTCCAGTGTAGACTTATCTAATCATAATGTGACTTGTCTGGTGTAAACTAATTGATTTTCATCTGTATAGTCCAGTGTGATCTAATCATGATTATGGTTTTGAAAATCTGTCAATCTGTGGCATAGGAAGGAATGCCGAGGTGTGTGGTCGTCTTGGAATTCTTGGAATTATCTGGAAGCTACTGAAGGAGTGGGACCTGCCGTTGTCTGCCAAGACTCAGTTGGTCCTGACTTTGGATCACTGCACAGAGAAAACAGGTGTGGCCCCATTGGTATTCATTGACTGAAATCTAATGACTTCAATGCAATCAGCATTATGATTTTGAGTATGGTTTTGCTTGCAGCAACGATTGATATGGGTGCTTTGTGAACTATGACTATAGCAGTCAGTAGCTTAGATTCTGGTTTCACTGAATTTTTAATTTAGAAAGAGCTTCTCCCTCAGTTGGCATAGTTATCATAATGTACCAAGCATCAGTTTTGCTTCAAGTAAAACTAGTCAAAATGGAACCGTTAACGTAACACCTTTTTTGTCGTACTTTACCTCAAATTACTTTACCTCATTAGAGCTTACTGGAAATTACCTTTTACATACCTTGTAATACTGTCTCGGGTTAGACTTACCTGTGTTGTACCTTATCTTATTTTGCTTTGTATTAACATTTTTATACTTTATGCAACTTTATCATACTTTGCTGGTAGCTTGTCTGATCAGACCTTGTCGAAACTTGCCAGTCATTTAATTTTCCTTACTTTACACTTATTTTTCCATAAATTACCTTATGTAACTTTCTGTTTCGTGTTCTTGAAGAGGCATTGTAAAGAGGTGAAATTATGATTATGTAAATTCCTTGGCATGTTGTAGAACGTAACCAGATGGAGTGGGTGGAGTTGGGTGGAGTGCCTCTGCTGGTTGAACTTCTCACTCGGTCAACTGATGAAGAACTGTCAAACACCGTCAAGTGCATTCTTCAGAAATGCATCAGCAGAGGTTTCTTATTTAATCTCGGCAGAGGTTTCTTATTTAATCTCAGCAGAGGTTTCGTATTTAATCTCAGCAGAGGTTTCTTATTTAATCGACTTCTATGTTGCTGGTACTTATTAATTACAAATTAAACGTACAAATTAAACAATGCGTTTTCAGTTAATCAGTAATATCTGTAGAATTAAGTACTGCCACTCAGATGCTGTTGCATACAGCAGATTAGCACTCTTTTATTCCTGTCTAATAATAACAATACCACAAATAATAAAAATAATTACTTATGCAGTAATGAGTTGTGCAACTGTTCACAGTAGGCAAATTTATTATAATCGTTTATCTTTAGCACTTGTAACAGCATCATCATTACTGGTGCTGGCTTTTTCAAAACCTTTGGCAAATTGATCAGCAACTGATTTAGCTATATGCGATGAGGTTAGTGGTTTTATGCTGCTCTAAGTATCTATTGGCTGTCTTTCTTTTCCTGTATGTTTTTACACAATGTTTAGGTGTCTCTATTTAACGGGATAAATGATCCCTTCTGGGCCTTCGTGTAGCCAGTTTAAGTCCTGTCAAACCGTTGCCTTATTGTTTCATTTGTTCGTTTTCTCTTCTGATGGTTACAGAAATAAATGATTGATTGATTGATTTTCAGATGCCATTGTTTCCTGTCGAACACCGTCAGTGTTAGGATGCACTTCACTTGGTTGCAGCTCAAAGGAACCAGACTTCTCGTCAACAGCCGATAAAGGCCACACTCGGTCAGTTATAACACCATATGGGATATAATCCCTTTTTCAGATTGCTTCCTCCATAACCTGTCTCCAAGGCCTCATGCTTCTTGACTGGTTGTGTGATTGTGATTTTGGAATGCAGTTTGCTTAAAAGAAACTTGTTTGATTCCTTGTGCATTGGAATAGTGACGCTAAAGAAGTTTACAGATTAACTTGGACATGACTTTGCGTAGAAACGATGATCGATTTATGACCATGCAATGTGATACGACAGTAGAGAAGTTTACAGATTAGTTTAAATGAGATTAAAACTTGCCTTGCCTAATAAGAGCTCATTTGCTATGCCTTAACTTGTGTGCTGTTTAATTAGCCTGATGTACTACCATGAAATAACTGCATCCATACTTTGCCTGAACATATCTTGTGCTACCATACCTTAATTTTATTAAACTGGCCATGTGTTAAATTACCATGCATTACCATTATGATAAACTTGTGGACAGAAATGCTCAACAATACAGAATATGTTTATGTTTTCATAGCAATGATTTGGCCGAGAAACTCGAAGCCTTGGAGCAGCAGACAAACAAAAGGTTCGAACAGCTCCAGGCGATTCTAACCCCACGTCAGACCCAAACAGTGCGAATGGCAGGGGTGAGTAGTAAAAAAGGAGAAAGAACTCAAGAACGCCACCTGGCTATGTCTGCCAGAATCGAAAGGAATACGAACACAGAATCAGGCAAATCATCGGAGTCGACTTCTGAGAAGACCAAACAACATGAATCTACACAGGTTCTCGGATTTCTTAGAATGAAATAACCTCATTTACTACAAAAATTATTATGAAAATTTGTAATGTACCCATCCAAAAAATGTGAATACATCGGGCAAAATGTGAATTTGTGGTGAAAGTAATGTGAATCTGAGGTGAAAGAAATGTAAATTTAAGGTGACAGAAATGTGAATTTGAGGTGACAGAAATATGAATCTGAGGTGACAGCAGTGTGAATCTGAGGTGACAGAAATGTGAATCTCAGGTGATAGAAATGTGAATTGAGGTGACAGAAATGTGAATCTGAGGTGACAGAAATATGAATCTGAGGTGACAGAAATGTGAATCTGAGGTGACAGAAATATAAATCTGAGGTGACAGAAATGTGAATCTGAGGTGATAGAAATGTGAATCTGAGGTGAAAGAAATGTGAATTTAAGGTGACAGAAATGTGAATTTGAGGTGACAGCAATGTGAATCTAAGGTGACAGAAATGTGAATCTGAGGCAACAGAAATGTGAATCTGAGGTGACTGAAATGTGAATGTGGAGTGATATAAAATGTAATTCTGAGGCAATTTACCTTATGTAAGTAACTCTTATCTAAAGCTAATTTAATGTTCGGATTTTTATTCTAGATAATTGTATCTAAATCCCAGATTAAAGTTAGTCTAATCTTATCTAGACTTAAAATTATCTAGAACAGAGCTATTTTTAATTTAATACAATCATAAATTTATTATCTTGAGTATATCTACATACTTAATATTGTGTTATGCACATTGACAAATAAATATTTTTCAGCTGAGGGTCCAAAAACGACATCTGCTGACAGAGAAAAAAGCGACAAAGAACAAGTCAAAAGAAACTGAGAACATGCCAAAGAATTATGCGCAGTGCAGGAGCAAGGAAATTCAGAAGAAACAATCAGTTCAGAATGGAAGAACTGGCACACAATGGGAAGCAGTGCCATCTGGATTCAATTCTGCAGACTTCTTTTGTGAAAATGGGGAAAGTGCATTAGTTGACCAAGAGGACGAAGAGGAAGAGGAGGAGATGGAAGAGGAAACAATGGAGGGAAATGAGACACAGGAAGAAGCAGAGGATGAAGAGGATAAGGAAAATGTTGAAGGAGAAGAAGAAGAGGAAAAAGAGTATGAAGAAGAAGAGAATGAGGAAGAGAAGAAATCACTTGTTTCTAAGCAGTGCAGCTTCCCTTCTTCCAATATCACCAGAAAACTCTTGGACAGGGAAGAGCAAAAGCATGGAAAATGCAAACAAGGAAAGCAATTTGACACTTTTAATGGAGAATTTTGTGGAAGCCATGAAGTAGGAAGGAAGACTGAGGGAAAGAATCAAGAATATAAGACTAAACAAACGTCCAAAATTTCTGCAAAGAAAACGACAGTTTGTGCCATGAACTCTGAAGATAGAAGTGTGAGAGATATTTCCAAAAGGTTTGCAGTAACAAACACACTGAAGGATAAGGCCAGAATTTCCAGGCCTCTTCCTCTGGATGCAGATTCAAGTCACTTAGAAACAAACCAGAGCAAAATGAACAAATGCTGTGTCTCTCAATGCGAAAGCCAAGAAAATGATCATGCAAAGCACCCCACGGAACAGGTTTCACCAAATTCTGATCTGCTTTTTAAGAGGCCAGTTGCGGCTCCATTGAGAAATCCCACTCGACGTCAGATTGACAGAAACCGTTCTGTGTTGCAAGAAATTCCGCCGCCTTCTCCATGTCAATCGGAGTTTGATCTTGAACTTGTGGTGGCTGCAGGCCGTGGAAGAGGACAAAGAGTTCTGACTCAAAATTATCAAAACGGCGAATTTCCTACAGTTGTCGCTAACAATGCCTGCTCGCTCAAGCACGGGAAGAACAGGGCTTCCTCACTCAAGCTTGGTAGTGGTACTTTCTCGTCGGAAGATAGTTGCAACACTTGGTTGCTGAAACATGGTAGCAATGCTTCCATGCTCAAAGATGATCACAACACTTGCTTGCCCAAGCACAGTAACACGGTCTGTTCACCAAAGCACAATAACAATGGTAATAACAATGCCTGCTCGCCAGAACGTGGTCATATGTCATTTGGTGGCTCAGAAAAGGTTAACTGCTTCTCAACAGAACTCAGCATTTCGAAGAATTATAGTCAACAAAAGCAGATTCTTCCCAAGAGAACGATTGTGAGCACAGACAGAAGCAAAGAGGAACCAACTGCCTGTTCAAGTTCCACAGCAGGCTGGTATAACTTTCCTCGCTGTCTGAAGAAAAGGTATGGTAAAGTGAAACTTCTGATCAGCTTCCTTGGCTGCTGTTTCTCTCCCATCCTATCAAATGAAGACTAGTGGTTCCATTCGTGTGTACCGGTATTTGTATGCTGGTCCACTTCTATTAAATTCACTACCACTGTAGTACCACAGCCTTTGTGGTACCATGATTATGGCTTGGTTTTCACCTTGGCTTGGTGTGCCATCGCTTGATTCCTTGTACATTAGACATTGGCATGATAAAAGATACCAATTAATAGTAACAATGATCCCTTCTCTTTGTTTTATCTTATTTGCACACTTTTGAAGATCAGTCATCACTCATGGTTTGATAATTCTCCATCATCGGACCATCTCTCTGGAACAAAATTCCAATTGATATTTGCCCCGTACTGCTTAATGAAGATCACACAACATTTGTTGAATGGCAAAGGCACCCAATATTTCATCTGATCTGTAGCCACATTCTAAACTCCTCTGAGGCTCATGAGAGATGATGCTATACAGGTGTTCTGCTACAGTTACTATTACAGTTGATTTTTGACGTGTTTACAGATTTTGGTGAGGATGGAAAAAGAAACCAATGTCCAGGTATTTGCCCATACTTTGATATAAACAGATTTGGCAGAAGTTCTTTTAAACTTCGACCTAAAGGTTTCAGGGTTCTTTTATGCATCATCATCATGTCAAATTGACACATTGTCTCTTGCGCTTACACAGTCTGACCAATTTAAATGGATTCCCATCATTATATCAGGTAACAAGACAAGTGGGTGGGCAGATGTTTGAATGGTAACACACTGGCATGAAGATAAGAAGGACTTGGGTTTGATACCCGCTAGCCCCATAGGGTTGACTCAGCATTCCACTCCCTTGGGTGACGGTAAAATGAGCAGTAGAACAGATGAACGCCTTGCTTGCTACCATACCGTTAACTTCGACTCCTGTTAAACTTGTTATCATCTGTTACTACACTGTGTCCACGATAAAGTAGATCACTAGACTTTGTTAAATATCTTGGTCAATTGTAGTACTATAGGTACTAAATTTGGTGCACATGAACTTCAGTCTATTCTATATAAACCCTGCAAATTTTATTACAATTGATGCAACGGTTACGAGGATATACCCTTGTGAAATTGGGTGGTTCAGGAACCAAGTTACCAACACGTAAAACGCATCGACAGATGCGTGCGCGGCTGATCATCCTGACTCAGCACCAGTTCTCCGACAGCATTGATATTTGTTTGCGTCTCGTGGTTTCCTTGCAACTGATCCGGTTGTGGCAATCTTTTTAACAGCTTGCTGACACCAGCTAGGGACCAATTTTTCATTGGAAATTCTGTAATGAGTCTCCTACGCCATACCCCTTCGTCTCTCTCAACTCCTTGATTAAAATCTTGTCCTCTGCACTGAAAACCATTTCTTTACAACCAACTACTGTTACGTAAAACAGGTCTCGTAGTGTAGCAACTGTTTCCGAAAATGACGCTTATAAACAACAGCCTATCCCTGCGGTAGCCAGAAAAATGACGTAATTCTATGCGTTTTACGTGTTGGTAACTTGGTTCCTGAACCACCCAATTTCATAAGGGTATATCCTCGTAACCGTTGCATCAATTGTAATAAAATTTACAGGGTATAGATAAAATAGACTGAAGTTCATGTGCACCAAATTTAATACCTATAATAGTTCAATTGACCAAGATATTTAACAAAGTCTAGTGATCTACTTTATCGTGGACACAGTGTACTATATCATGTAATCTTACTGCGTACTTGTCAGTTTGAATTAATAAACGAATATTATTATGATTAAGTCACCACTGAAGATCACGTGCACTCATGCAGAGCCTGACCATTTTAGTGGATTCCCATCATTACTTTTATGCAGAACATCATAAATTCTTATTGTAGGCTGTCTTGCACCTTCTGAGCTTGGCTTTCCATTGCTCAACAGTCGTACATTCAACATCGCCCTTGAGACAAGCTGCCACTCCTGTAGCATCCACCGCTACGTGCGTCAGTTGGAGCGAAGCTTTGCTGCTGCTGTCAAGAGGGAACGTAAAGCTGAAGAACTCCAAGGACCCAGAAGTCGTCTCCTCCAACGAGAACCGGCTGTCAGCTTCCGGACCAGAAGCAAATCCCAGATTTCAGATGATGTGTATGAGTTCAACGGAAGTAGTGACTCAATGGTACATCAACAGATATGTTCTGAGATATATAGAGTAACATAAGGCGAGCAACATTTATTTTATTTATGTATTGCACTTACTATGTACGCAAGGTCAATAAAGCTGTCCGATGCATGAGACAAGTATATGCTTACTTACTTACTTAAGTGTATGTGAACAACTTGTACAGGGATGTTACACAAAGTTCACTCAGTAGACTCAAACCAGCAATCACTGCCTTTTAGACTCCGCATAGTACTGAACAGTCCTCTGTGCCACATGGTTATGTACGCAGTGGCGTTATTATTGGCCTGCAACTGACCCAGTTGCATACTAAAGTACATGAACATTACATTCAGAAATGCATGAATTTATACCAGAAACTCATTAAAATAGCCCTTGGGAGCCATATCAAGAACTGCCGTACAATGAGGTCATGTAAATAATGAGTATTTTCTATAGATGAGTTAATTTTCATAATGAAGTTGTTTATAACGAGTCTCCCTCCAGATTGTAAAACAGTTTAGCAAGTGTTTAGTACCACAACACCGATTAGTGTGTTTAGTCTGTGAATCTGGAACAGACTAATTTATGTATACTTTACATGATTACACAAAGCCATTGCATCAAATTACAAGTATTTACAAATTACGTGAAGTTTGTCACAAATTCTGTTACATTGTAGTACAAATTACATTGTTACATTATTAAAAATTGCATTAAGGTACAATAGCAATGGTGAATATTATGAGTAGATGATTTTTTAAATTACAGGTTCCATTTGGTTACGAATTATAGTAATGTAATGTAATGTAACAAGACATTTATAAATGATTTATAATGATGGATGTTGTATGTTATATGAGTAGGAGATTTCTTCACCTGAGGATGACATTACCGATTGTGAGAGTGACCACGAGAAAGTGCCAGTCTCAGTCTGGTCAAAATCCGCCAGTCCATCAAGGGCACGTCGTGCGAGGGTCCCATACAGCCAAACAGAGGAGGAGAATCTGCTCACAGGAGTGGCAAAACTTGGAAAGTTCTGGAAGCAGATTCTCTATTCGTACGAATTCCATCCGAGTCGTAATGCAGTCGACCTCATGGAGAAGTACAAGAGAATGAAGGTCCGAGCCTGTTATGTCCATTTTCAACATTTATTTTTGTGTGTTCTTTATGGTGTGTGCATATATATATATACTGTATGTATACGTATGTGTATGTTTATATGTGGTTCAATTGACTGAGGATGTGAAGCACATATTGGAAGGTAGAGAGATGGACAGAGAGAGAGAGAGAAAATGTTTTGGGCAGAGAGAGAGAGAGAGAGAGAGAGAGAGAGAGAGAGAGAGAGAGAGAGAGAGAGAGAGAGAGAGAGAGAGAGAGAGAGAGAGAGAGAGAGAGAGAGAGAGAGAGAGAGAAAGAGAGAGAGAGGAGAGACAGAGAGCAGACAGATTTTTTTAAATAAGAGAGAGAGAGAATACTTGAGAGAGAGAGAGAGAGAGAGAGATTTCTAAGAGAGAGAGAGAGAGAGAGAAAAGAGAGAGAGAGTCAAAATTAACAAACCAGTTTTCTTAACAAATTAAAGGTTTAACTCTGCTGTACTGAATTATGAGCTCTTATCAATATAGCACGTACATATTGCGGTGTGTACATATGTGCATAATGCATATGCATGCATTGCATGTATCATACATAGCTTTGATCTACCATTAATCATCTTACCTGACCTTATTTAACCATCAGCAAATCTTATCTTGATTTACCATCAACAATCTTATCTCACCCTACATTATCTTACCCTGATTTTAGCATCTACCTTGACTTTACCATTAACCTTACTTTGAATTTACCACCAAATATCGATCATACCTTGATTTTTATCACCAACAATCGCATCATCTGACTGCTAACATTGCACATGTGTTTTGACAGGACTCCTCAGCAGTTGAAGACCAGTCGCCTCCATCTCTGTTCTCCTCTGCCTCTGCAACAACTCATCGTCATCGTCACCCTCCTCTGTCGATGGCAGAGGAGAGACGATTGCGCAGAGGAGTCCACCTCCACGGATACAACTGGACGGCCATCCTCAATGCTTACCGCTTTGCCAAAGGTCGAACAACTCAAGAGCTGCGAGACAGTTGGCGAAGCATGCATGGCACAAGGAACAAATCCCTTGGGTCCGTTAGATAGTTGTGTGAACAGCGCCATTTAGTGGCTCTTAAGAACATTTATTAATAGAAAAGCAGGCATACACATGTGCAGTTGTGCATACATGTATAGACGCCTCCATCTTCGTAGATCCCTTGGACAGCTGTGTGTGCAGTTCTTGCGAGGTTCTTAAAAGGTGTCACATAAATAATCCATACATACATGTATACATAAATACATAGATGCCTCCATGTTTTTAGATGCCTTGGTCATGTTTCAATGCCTTCAAGATGTTCCAGAATAGCTCTATAGAAATTATTGGTTGCAGCAACCAGTGATATACACGTGGTTGTCAAGTTTAAATAATAATAATAATAATCCAGATTAAGCGCCTGACAAACGCACTGCGCTGTACATTTACATGTTATGCAATTTAATTCTTAACTACTAACAGAACAGACAGCTTGCAATACAACGGCGCTAATAGCAGCCTACAAAGCATATCCGCCCAACGGGGCTCGAACTCAGTACCTCTCGGTCTCTGTGCCAGATGTTTTCCAATGCGCCACAGGCCCCCCCAAAGGCAACACACAACCTTGTCTCCAGATGGAGCTTCCCAGATCTCTACTGGTTCCGTCTAATGGACTCTGCTTTTAAAATTTTGAACAGTTCTCTAGCTTTTACAAGCTCAAATCCCATCTAAGTTGCCACCTTTTAGAAAGTTACTTGTATGTTTGTACAAGTACATTGTAAGTGCATATCTGGCATCTTTTAAGATGTGAAGCTGCTTTTGGGTTATGCCAACAGGTAACATGTTAGTTCACAGGTCAAACATTACTGGATTGACTATAGCTTGCTCGTTGAATTAATTAAATGCTCATTTGTAGTTTTCATTCTCTGTTCTAGACTGGTAACATTATTTTAGTATTTATTGAAAGTACTGTTTAACATTTGACTTCTTAATTAAATATCAGATGCCTTCATCACTTCGGTTTCTAAACTTGACATAGAAAGATTCAAAGCTCAGACCAAACTGCACAGCTCGACTGTTGACAGAGTTATTAACACATGAGCAACCATATTACCTTTATCCGGCATGCACACCTACTTATGGGTAGTTTGTTTTTGCATTTCAGAAATTTATTGTTTTTGCTTTAAGGGAAAGCTAACAGACTTGTTAGCACACAAACCTCTACAAACACTTCTCAGAGGCATCGTCTCGTTATTTGAAGGTCTTTCGACAAAAGCACGAACTTGACCATAGCAATGAAACAACAGGACATTCTACTTTTTAAGGTGTGCTATATAAATTTCATTTACATTTTACACTTTGGTCTTGACAATACCACCAATCAAACTTAAAAGCAACACACCTCAAAAAGTACGTCATGCTGCATACATGTATTTAGCTCAACTTCACTTTACGACTTCACCGGTAAAGCAACACACGAGATGCAAAAATGATATTACAAATAATGCAATGCTTTGCATCATGAAGTTGTGTTAAAACGCTAAAAGTTGAATTTACATGAAGTACAGATCTCACCAACGCATTATAATACTATCCATCGTTACAAACAATCTGTCCAGCTCATGAACGAGTTACATTAAGATAACTGATCATCTGTGTCATCCTCTACTGGATACTATTCCACAGAACGACAGTTTGTCTGCGTCATCTTTGACTGGAACCGTTTAACTACAGGCTGATCTGCATGCAGAGCATCAGTAACACTAGGTCTTGGGTTTTACTTGTGAAACAATAATAGTGTGTGAAATACCAAAGTTCATTTTTACTGGGGATACATGGAGTCCGTTTTTAACCAGGAGCAGTAGAAAGGTTCAACATTGTGGCAAAAACCACGATCACATTGAATTTGCTAGGATGACATCATTGCTCTTATATGTGGTGGCATCTTGGCTGGACACAGGTATGGATTATTGATGACAGTGTCTGCATTCGAATCAGAATGATCAATGCTGACATCGCTGTTACTTTTTCGCTTCTGCTGCGATGATCTGCCTGTTGCTGGGTCTTCGTTGTTTTCATCGGAGTTGCAAGAGCGATGGTCCATGAATTCGTAGAAATGATTCCCCTGTGGTCTGCTGCTAATTACTGCAATGACACAAGAAAGATTTATTATTATTATTATTATTATTAAATATTATTTTATTTTACCTGAGATTAAATTGATCTAGTAAATGATGTGGTGAACGTAATATGTTCGGTGCTTTGCAGCCGGAGGGTTGCGGGTTCGAATCCACCTCAAGCCGCTGCGTAGGGACTCTGGGCAAGTCCTTCACTCGCAATTGCTCATGCGCTTCGGCGTGAAACTCCGATTCAGTGTCCGCGCTGTAGTCGGGAGCGCCTCTGAGTAGAAATCTTGAAGGGGCGCTATAACAAGTGCTCATACATACATACATACAATAAAAGCTTTCAGAATATTCCTGTGGAAATCTTTCAAACCATCGTTAACTCGGCACTTTCCAACTTAAAAAAACATCTAGGAAATTCGTCCAAATCATTCATAATTGAGGTTTGTTACTCTAGCAAACTCCGATAAAACTGTCATCTTTTGTGATTATCTGGGCACTCACTCTTTAGCTCCAAAAAACTTGAGGAATTTATCTGTGGTCATCGTTAACTAAGCATTTTCTAAGTAAAGAAAAACTCCTACAAAATTCTGTTTGAGTCATTGTTAACTGGGCACTTTCAGACAGAACAGAATAGCTGCACTGAACATCACATTGGCTCTAAAATTGGATGCTCTTGAACCCAAAAGAAATAGCTCACGAGACATTTTTAACATACCGGTACCTTGTAATGTAATGTAATTAGTAATTTATATAGCACCTCTCACAGGGATGGCCATTCAGTAGCACCCCAGTGTGAGAACCCCGAGAGAAGAAATAGATTTTAAGATGTACCGTAAGTTGCAATTTTTAGATGCAGTTAACCATGTTTCATTGACTTTATTACTGTAGGTTTGTAAAAGATGCTAGCAAGATAGCAAGAAACATATACATAAATAACTATACTCACATGGATAGGTTAAAGAGGCATCTGGGAAGAGGCTGATTTCCGTGTGGCTCATCATGGCTTCAAAGCACGTTGCTGCTTTCAGAATGCTGCGCTTCTGAACTGCGTTGTGCTCACGAATGTTCTGGTAGCCAGTGACAGGTGCTGCATGCACCTGCAATTCAGACACAACAGTGTTATAGTTAGACAGATTAAGGTAAGAAACATACAAATCTGTTAGGGCAATGCAAATTGAGAGGTTAACAAGGTTTCTTGTCACTATATAGCTATGGTAATGTCTGCATCTTTACCAAATGATTTTTGACTTTGGGAACATGACTGTGAGGGATATCGATCTCTCTGATACAACGCCAATGCAGTGTTCGTGAAAGAGCTGGTACCTTGCGCTTAGCTTAAGAACAATAGAATATGCTTTTTAACTTCGAGAAACTAAGTAGCCACATATGGTCAATTTGGCCATCCAAGTCCTATTCAAGCTTGGCCGTGTTCAACGTTACTTACCAGTGCCACAACCACAGTATCAAGCTGCCACCAAGAAACACATGTAATGAGAGATGCGTCTAGGGAAGTTGTCTTAGCCGCTTAAATGTGATTACTTATATTTGTAAGTTCTGAAATGCTGTCCTGTAATAATTACTAAATAAAAATGACACACGTTCGAGCATGCTAAACTCACCGGAGTTCGGATGTAGCAGTGAGCGTCAGGAAAGTCTGGTAAGTGGTCAGGAATGTAGGACGGGCGAGGCAACTTTGTGCCAAGGTTAAGTGGCTTCAGCTTCAGAGATGGCGGCTGACTGGGTGGTGCTGAAACACAAATGCAACAAAGAACTGTAAACTATGGGTACATTGGTTGTTCTGCCAATAATCTAATGCTGCATGAGAAGGTGTGGGAGAGAACTCGTTTTATAGCCAGGTACACAAGGGGCCAGTGTTTGGGAAATCTTGGAATATCTGTTTGAGCTGGAGGGCATTTTAATTCTTGGCAAATGACATCCAACCAATATCCTACCATGCACCCCATTGTTGTGTGAATCTTGTAGTACGAATATGGCAACACTGATAATTTGATAATTCTTCCATTAAATCAAACTACTAGTTATTATTATTTAAAGACCAACAACAACAACGACAACGACAACCAACGACGACCAACAACAACAACAACAACAACAACAACAGAACGTGACTCGGCTTGACCACTCCAGATTCTGACCTGGAACGGTCAAAACAACCTGTCTATTGCGGATTTGATTTCATATAGCACCAGTGAAAAAAGCTGGTCTCCCTGGCGCTACTATTGTGTGGCGCTGAGAAATTTTGAAGATTTACATTACATTACATTAATATGTTTAATTTCCTAATAATCATAACAATAATCGCTGCTGCCGTCGTAGTAGTGAAAGTGGTAGTAGTACCAGTAGTATTAGTAGTAAGAGCAGCAGCAGCAGTACTATTAACAAGGTAAATATTGAAAAGTTGGATAACTTATAACCTGGAAGCGTTACTTTGTATGGTCGACGTCCATAGGCAATCAAAGAGTCCACATTCATACCTGAAGAATAATTACCACATCAACACATTAACAAATCAGTAAATGCTTGATGAGGACGACATGATAAGCTTTAGGAGTATTGGAACATTAGCTTGAGTCTTGCAACATATTTATTGCAGTTACTGTAATATTTGTACTACAGACTACATTTTTAAAATTAGGTTTCCTTGCAGCAACTGATGCCTTTGCATTACAACAATGGTGCTATAGAAGCTAAAAGCTTAGACGATAGGCATTACGAATGTTCAAAGAACAAGATTTCACTGGATATTGCTTCATCCACAGTCGATAATAACGTAAAGAAATTCTCACCCATTTCAATTGCCGCAAGGACCACATCATTCACCATAGGCTGGCTCCGACAGGCTACTTCACCGAATGCCTTTGTTAGACGACATAAATTGACCAAAACTAAAAATAAAAAAGGTAAAGAAAACAGGTCTGTGCAATTGCAAAACAGTCAAAAACTTCTTTTCTACAAGTGGCGTTTAATTAAATCAACTATAAATTGAGTAAACTGTTGGTAGCAGCATGTGTGGTGAGTTTGTGAGAACTGGCCAAGCTTGACACTTGTTTGGTTATCTCAAGATGAGTCTGCCACTCACATGGGCCACAGTTGTATTGTATTGTATTGTATTGTATTTGAACACTTGTTATAGCGCCCCTACCAGATTTCCCATTCAGAGGCGCTCCCGACTACTGCGCGAACGCTGAATCGGAGTTTCACGCCGAAGCGCATGAGTCCTGTTGAACTTGTCCAGTTGAACTTGTCCAGTTTGTGCTTAGTATCGACCATCAACTCATGCGTTGAGCATTATTATTATGATTTCCTTAGAAATTCGACAAGGTTCGACAACTTCCCAGCTCTCAACACGGTGAACAGGCCTATCAAGTTATCATGACTTTGATTATTATTGGCAAAGTCATTATATTAACGCAATACAAAAGAATCTACATACACTGTTCGAGCAATGCAACCATTTTTGCAAAGGCGCCTTTCTGGGCTGTATCGAATCCGACTTCGAGAAGAACAGCACTCATAGCCTTCCCAAGATACTCGGCAGCCCACTTGTCAGGACTTAATATCTCATCGGGCGAAGACATTTTAAGTCTGTTAACAAACTTAAATTGAAAAATCTTAAAATGTCAGTTACGCTGCAACGCAACAGAAGCCGTTAAAGATCTACACTAAAAAACACGCGCGCCAATAAACACATGCAATGGACCATTTAAATTTTGTTGCCAGTTCTATGTATAGTAACAGCTAAGCAACGTGACCATAGACTAAACTCATGCGAGCTCAGTCTCGTATAGCGCTACTCTTCGAAGTAAGTACGTCAAGTATATTCGTTGATGTCGTTCTTCTATTACCTCGTTGGTTGATGTTAGTCAAAGCCCGTATTTCCCAAAAGTCCACTAGCTCGCTTTGAAATCCTAATCGTAAACTCGAAACTGTTTAAAGTAGGCTACTGCTTCAAAGTTAAGCTCAGGGCACCAGCTTCATCACGAGTCAAAAGTCAAGTCAAAGGATCTTGCGAAAGATTGGGTTGTATTGTATTGTATCTAGACATTTATAAAGCGCCCCTTTTATGATGAACCATTCAGAAGCGCTCCCAGTGCGCAAGACCCCGAGAGAAGAAGCAGCTGGTTTTCAAAAAAAGAGAAAGAGAAGGAGAGGCTGCCAGAAAGAATTATAGTGCGAGCAGTGGAAAAGATACCACTTGAAGAACAAAATAATCTTAGAGGAAGAGATATTCGATAACGAAGAGGAAGACATTTTAGAATCGAACAAAAGACCCCACTGTTTATAAAAGATCCTCATCTGAAAACGATGTTAAGCAGATAGGCCTATGCATCGCTTACTTGTAAACGCTTCCGGTCCGGCGGTAATGGCCGGCGTTTGTCAAGTCTGCTAAATTTAAAGTGTTGGATAAAGAAATCGCTTTCAATATGATTCCTCCAAACACTTCGCTTGTGCGATTCGACAATCCCGTGCTGGTGACGAAAAATGCGGAGAAAAAGACTCCGAAGGTTAATATTATGCACTCGAAACTTTGATTCAGTGCAGAAAGTGGATTTTTTGCCACAGAATGTTCGAATAGCGAACTTTTTCTTATTCTTATCGTCATAAACTCATAATGTCATTTACAAATGTCAAAACATGATTTCTTTTGACGATGTTTGAGTAATTATCCAATTTTAATATAGGAATTTTATTACATGTATTTATTTTACTCAATCACGAAATTTATATTGCGGTGATCGTAAATTAATGGAATAATTAATGGATAAATCTTCTGCGGCGGAAAATTCCGCCGCAGAAGTAACATTTTCGACACAATTCTGCGGCGGAAGCGCTTTGCGCATGCCGCATGCGCATTGTTCAAAATGCGGTACTTCCTATAAATTGGATCGTGAGGGTCGGTTAGGGTCAGGTTTGGCCTCGTGAGTGTCGGTTAGGGTCAGGTTAAGCGCTGTGACGGTCGGTTAGGGTCAGTGTTAGGGTTAGAGTTGTTTTTAGATAAACTGTCAAAAAAAATTCCGCCGCAGAAGTAAATTTTCGCGGGTTGCGTGGCGGCATTTTCCGCCGCAGAAGCACCACGCATAATTAATATAGGCCTATAGAATGTAAGTCTTGTCAATATCTATAGCGCCCCACAAGAGCTTCGTCAGGGAGACCAGCGCTGTATTAACTAGAGTCCAAGATTCGGATTAACTCGGCCGGGTTAATC
Organism: Aporrectodea caliginosa; assembly: GCA_020284085.1. Lineage (NCBI taxonomy): Eukaryota > Metazoa > Annelida > Clitellata > Crassiclitellata > Lumbricidae > Aporrectodea > Aporrectodea caliginosa. The sequence goes on along the minus strand of JACEVL010000180.1, from coordinate 72,043 downwards.
ATGGGGTTAATTGCAGGACGACTCGTAAATGTGCGTTTCTTCTTTCAGGACAAAAAGCTGAAGGCCACGCCTGGGTCACCGAGTCGGACGACGTCACCACCGCCCTGCCCTTCACCAAAACCTAAGCTGCCCCCACTGGACAGTTCAGCTCAACAAACGACTGAAGTACTTAATGCCATAATGCCTCCAAAGTTAGTATTTGGCTGAATGGATCTTGTAGTGTTGTGCATATTGTTAGTTTTTAAGTTACCCCCAACATGTTGTGAACCCATCGATGTGTGTGAACCCAACACCTATGTCATATTAATCTGTTGAAAAAATAATGCATCTGAAATGGCTACAAGTCATCAATATTCGACAGCAAAAGGTACTGCAGAAAGGGACTCATTCTGGAACAGGCTTCCATGCAACTTGCGACATAAACTATACTTTTCTATGTTTGTATTTTGCCCGGAGTGAAAGACTGTTCTAATGAATTATGGTCTTTCATTGTCAGGTCGGGAGAAACTCTGATGAGTTTCTTTAAATGCACCATTACAAATTAAAAAATGACTATATTCTCTGTTATTATTATTGCTATTATTATTATTATTATTAATATTAAATTTATGTAAGACATATAACAGGCCTATATGAACAATTCTAACTTACCGATATACCGTATCTACAGTCATTATTTTAGTTATTTAAATACATTATTTAGTTATTCAACCAAACCATCAGATGCACTACACACATAAATGCAGGCTTAAATGCATGCGCCTTACATGCACGCATACATGTAGGATTGTAGGCATGCATGTAGGGGCGTCCATCCCCCTTACGCCTATGAAGCATTCCCCCTCTTTTTATCAGAATGCCCCCCACGATGACAGCCCCAGAAGACTGGTCGACTGTCGACAAAAGAGAAAATCTTTATTATCGAAATTTGAAGTATAATTTTAAGGCTGAAATCTTTAACGTTTAAGTCATTAATCAAGCAACATTATGCATTACACAGACAGAGGCGTACGGTCAGAACGGCCAGACAGTATTATAACATAAGTACTAAAATTACAATAGGTGCTTCTTCAAAGCAGCAGAGTGCGTAGCCAAGCGATCAACAATTTCGTCCAGTTTTAGCGATAGAGAAGCGTGTCGTTCACAGGCTAATACTGTCAGAGGTGCAAACCAGTCATCAACCATGGTTGATCTCAGTCGATTTTTTACAATGGTCTTCGCTGTTTTGATAATTTTCGTTTAGGGCTTTAGGTATTATATTTAAAAGTAAACGAATGACTGTATTGTGAACATGAAGGACTAGGATACTTATATATAACGTCGAGTAACATGAAGACTGGAGACTGGAGTTATGTAGGCTTATGGAGTTATGGTGTGTACAGGCCACATGGCTTGCAGAGGGACACTGAATTGCGACAGAGACATTGCGACAGCCGACAGAGACAGAGAGACAGGCAGACAGACAGACAGAGAGTGAGTGAGAACAAGGCAGATATTATTTCAGGCATATTTCTTAGCGCTCGAGATGAGTTATCTACTGTTTGGGGAATGCAGTTGTTGTAAACGTGAAAGAGAGAATCATGCCTAGCACAGGCTGGGTCTATTGGCGCGCACCCAAGTTAACGTATCTTTTTTATACAACTGAGTGTTTGCTTCAATAGTGTGAGTCACATAATCCGACACATCATAATCCGGTGACCTATATGTCTGTGGACCTGTGTATGATATAATCATGTATCATGACAACTCTCAATTTATTCCCAGATCATTATATAAAAATATTTACTAGTTTATTCTAAAATCTTCTGATGAACTTTAATTATCCATTATCACTCATGTTAGCATTTCTGCGTTTTTGTCAGATTGTTTTTCTCAATTAAACGAATATATATATGAAGCATCCGTCATATACAGGCTATAGCTCGACTCTGCAGTCTGAACTATAAAAATTGAAAAAGGACATTAATTTCTTTAGTTAAAAAACTTGGGCCCTTGGGACTTCGGGGCCTCTGGACTTTGTTTGTTCACCCTCTTTATATGGTTGTTGCGCCACTGCTACTCTGTCGGCGGTAACAGACTTTACAATGTTCAAAGTTATACATACCTTGTAGTCTTCCACTTGTGGTGTGTAGTACAATGTATGCGCCATTTGTCACTACGGATAAGCATGCCGCACAACGGCTCGCAACATTTATACTTTAGTAAAACATTGTCTCTGGGCATGATTACAATGATTACTTGTCTAGTAAAATCAAATTGCAAATTCATAGCACCGCATTATAACTCAAGTCTCATACACAGTGTGACGTAATCGTACTACCAAAGACTATATAACGATAGGCCAAAATAATGAAATTGAAGACTAATCGTCAGCTCGGTCGGAGAACAGCACAATGATTTTAATATTAAATTAAACAAAGAAAAGCATTTTCGAAAATCAAAAGCACATCTATTAATTTCTGAAATTCAAAAAATGAGTAGTGAAAAAAATTCTTTCCCCCCTGAAAAGGCTACTATGAAGATCTCTGCTTCATTCCCCCCATAGGATGGACGCCCCTGCATGATGTATACTTACATACATCGGTTGTTGGTTGATTGGCCTGTATAGGGAGTGGCAGGAAGATGGTACTCTATGGCTCCAGCCAGTGGCCAGTACTCCGGCCACTCGGATCGACGTGGTCACTCTGCAGGAGGAACTGGACAGGCGATTGCAACAACGCCAGGCTCGAGAGACAGGCATCTGCCCAGTTCGCCGCGAACTCTACTCACAGTGCTTTGGTGAGCAGACATAGCTTTTGTATGAAATGGTAATGTAAGGTAAGGTAAGCATTATTGTGTATTGTAAATTATAAGGTAAAATAAGGTAAGCTGTATTATGTATTGTATATTATGAGGTAAGTACATTTGGGATTATTTTGCTTTAGCTTACCTTAGCTTATCAATTATCCCTTCAGGGCTTTTCCTTGTGACCTTTCCTATTGTCTATTGGTTTCCAACTATGTAACTGTAAAACGATTGGTTACTAAATAAATGATTGTTTGATTGAAAAAATGTAAGTTTATGTTGTGTAGGCTATTATGACGGTAGATTAGTTAAGGCATGGTAGATCCCTATTTCCCTGCCTTGCTATACTTAATTTTGACCTATAGATACTTAACCTAACCTTACCATTTATTTGATGTTACCTTACATAACCTGCCCAGTGTTTAATCTACTCCCTTGCTGTCGGGGAACTAGGGTTCTGGGGTATCCAACATATTTGAAACGTTGACGACCGGGGGGTAGTAGACGATAAATCCTGGAGGGGAAATTACCCCTAAATTTCACACTTTCTGTACAAAATTTCATCTCTTTAATTTTTCTGGGGGAACTCGATCCTGGGGAACTTTTCCCCCCAAGAGACGTCTAGATTAAACACTGTAACCTGCCTATACCTTACCTTACCTATTCTAGCCGTACCATATCTTACCTTGCCCCACTTTACCATATGCCTTACCTAACTGTGTGTTTTATTGTTGTTGCAGATGAGTTGATTCGTCAGGTGACGATCAATTGTTCGGAGCGTGGTCTTCTTCTCGTCAGAGTCCGAGACGAGATCAACATGACAATTGCCGCCTACCAGACACTGTACGAGAGCAGCGTTGCCTTCGGAATGAGGAAGGCTCTCCAGGCTGAGCAGGGAAAGACAGACCTCGAGAAACGGGTTAGCAATCGGGCAACTTGGAAACTGAGTAGGCAGTGAGGGAACTTGGAAATTGAATAGAAAACGATGGAACTTCGAAAATTGGTAGACAGTGGGGCTACTAATTCGGTAGGTAATGAGGGAACTAGGAAATTGGGTAGGTAATGAGGGAACTAGGAAATTGGGTAGGAAATGAGGGAACTAGGAAATTGGGTAGGAAATGAGGGAACTATAGAAAATTGGTAGGCAATGAGGGAACTTGGCAGGAATGGGATTGCTAGATCAGTGAGACAAGTTAAGATCAGATTACTTTAGATTAGATTACCTATCATTCAGATAAAATTAATTTCTCCTGGAAAGTATTGACTCACAGTTTGGATCGGATTAGATTGGATTCTTTGTTTCCGTTCAGATTGTTGATCTGGAGAGTGACAAGCGTGACTATGAACGTCAGGTGAACGAACTGAAGGCGCGTGCTGACCAGGTCGAGAAGAAAGCAGCTGACCAGAAGCAAGTGGAGGAAAAGAAGCACGCTGAAGAGATCCAGTTCCTCAAGAAAACAAACCAACAGCTCAAGGTCTGCCGTTCACTTATCCTACATCTGTAATTATATGTATATGTTAATCTATGTATATAGTTGTAATTATGCATGTATTGTGTAACTTTAGTTGTAATTGCAAAAAATTTGTACAGAGCTGCCCTGTAAAATGGAAAGTATAGTATTTTTGTACAGTTTATGGGAAAGTGTCTTTAATGTTTGGGAAAGTGTAATGATCAGCGTTAAGCAGAGCAGAGTGTGAATATGAATGGACATGTATGTGTACATGCGTGCATACATGTAAATAATCATAATCGTAATCTCAAAATTTTACAGCGCCCAAAAAGTGAAGTCATGGGAACCAGCTTATTCACAGGCACTTAGTCAAAACATAAACGATAGGCGAGGAAGTGTAATCGGTTCCAGGTTATGATCCAGAGGGTCAGACAATTAGATGTAATAGATGAGCAATTGATTTAATTGTCTTACCTTATCCTACAGATATTTGCACAGATTGTTTTGTGTTTTAGACTCAGCTCGAGGGCATTATTGCTCCAAAGAAATAGTCTCAACTGTTGCGATCTTCTTGTGCAGACATTTCTGATGTGGCGAGAGCTGTTCTCGTAAAATTAGTTCTATTTATTAAAAGTTTTCTAATATAAGAACTTACGTTATATATATGAATGTTGTTCAGAACACTATGCAGAGTTAGGCAAGAATGTCTGTTGGTTTGTTCCTGTATAATAAAATCTGGAATTTCAAAATGGTCTTCCTGGCATATGTAACTAATTAAAGGCATGGGTGATGGTAAGGGACGCAAAGGTCCATATGGCCCCCAGTGTTTTAGTTGTCGAAAAAGAGCTGGGAGATTGACAATTTTACAGATTAGGCCTACCAACGTACACAAACACAGGTCAAAATCTAACGTTAATATGTTTTACATGAAACAACTGACGAGGTATTTTAGCTTCATCTAACTTTGCAACTTCTCTTCATTGGTAGTCTGGTGGCTCTGTCCAGATCACCATGTCTTCCAGCTTTAAGCCAAGAAATAATATTTTTCTACATTTCATGATGTAAGAGGCAGATCACTGATGCCATGAAAGAAGTGAGGTTAAGACCTGACTCCCCTAACATTCATTTACTTAACTGAGGGGTTAGAAGAACTAGGGAATTTAACACGCCTGACAACTAGACCCCTTTGTCACTTTTTTGTCATCTGCCTTGCAGCTAGATTTCCCATTTTTGCTTGATTTCAAGATCTGTTCATGATTTGTCGTGAAACATGGTAGCTAATTGGTTAGAGTGCTCGGTTTGTAATGCCGAGAGAATAACGTTGCGCGTGACGTCGCGTGTAATAGGCTAATTGCTTTCAAAGAATAACTAATAAATAAATGATCCATTCATCCATCAACTTATTAACACGTCCATGCATCCAGCTATTTCATCCCATCATAGTTTAGGTGCCGTATGCCCGTATTCAAAATTCAAAACCTTCAGAAATTAAAAGGTTTAGATCGAGGGAATGCTTTGAAAATCTGAAAATTCATTCATTCATTTCAGAGATTTATACAGCGCCGCTTCAAGATTATCTACTCAGAAGCGCTCCCGACTCAACCCCGGCTAAAGAGAAGAAAGCGAAGGGAAGAAAAGTTGATACAAAATCTGTGTAGTCTTTGATTATTGTTAAAATACATGCTGACTTAACATGGTCATTAAAAAACTTCACTTTATCTCTACGTCGCTCTATCTCCCCCTTAATCTCTCCCTCCCTATCCCTATCCCTCTCTCTCCCTCTCTCGCTCTCTCTCGCTCTCTCTCCCTCTCTCGCTCTCTCCCTCTCTCGCTCTCTAGTGAAAATGTTGCCAAAATCTGCTAGGGAATGGTATACATAATATGTGTTGTGCACACTCCCTTGCATTTTGGGTGCACGTTGTTGATTCTTATTTTATCTTTCTGTTTGCCAGCTGTTTTCACTTGCAGTGACCATGGGTTGTTATGCAATATTGTGATGGTGATATACAAAGTTAATTAAATTAGATTGGGACAAAGAAGTCACATCCCACCTTATGTTTTGATGCAAATGATTTGCCTCCCAATATTGTGTCATGTATCAGTAAGTGCTCCCTTAATAAATTACCTTTTAGCTTAATACTATTACACCAGAAATTTTCCTGTTTAACTTGTGGCATAAAACAAAAGCATAATAAAAAAATGATGGCATATTAAAAAATATAATGGTATAATAAAACGAGCAGTGTGATGAAATTTAACAGGAATTAATGTAACCAAGTAATAGCTAAACTAATGTTCATAAGCTGTTCAGTGTTCACACTTCATAGGCAGGGAATATGAGACGGTGATTCTTCCCTTGTGACCCTATGACCTTCGATTACATATGTTATTTCATGTTATATTACGTCAACTGACATTTTGCTGCTTAATCTGCTCGTTTTCTAGGTTATCATATCATCGATCTGCGATTTACATGGGAGAAGTTGTTGCTGGCGGCTCGTGCCATTGCTTCGATGAAAAACCCAAGTGACGTTGTTGCCGTTGCGATTCATCCATCTGGAACACGAGCTGTCATCAAGTTTCAGTTGCATACTGGTTGCCATGCTATATTGCGGGTCACTTTGTTCCGGGCACGTTCACGAATCACTGTCAGGTGAGATTATCGAAGTGTAGGACTAGGACATGTAGCACGCAGCATGACCAAACTATGATCCAAGTCAATGTTCTGCTGTTATATTATTGTTACCTGACTTATCAGATTTAAACTTGGCTTTAAATTAGCAGATTATAATTTTTTGCTAGTTGGTTTCATTTGAAACGACCTTCGATTGAAGCCGTGTGCATTATGATAACAGCATTATATAAACGATATAGATTAGATCTGATTACAATGTGCAAACACTGTAGTGATCTGTATGTTGGACTGTCTGGACTTCAAATCTGCCAGGAAAATGGAAAGATAGTTCAGTATCTGTCCAACTTGCACCCCTAGTGAATTTGGTTATAAAATTAGTACACTATAGATATATGCATGCGTAAATAAGGGTGAGACGGCTGCTGGCCTGTTGTCTGTATGGTGTACTGGGAATCAAACCAGGTAATATGTCCACTGTGTATGGTCGCATCAGTGGCCATGAATATTTCATTTGTTGTGATGTGAAAAACTGCACAAATGGATGAGCTATTATGCTTTCGAAGAAGACGGAAGTAGTGAGAAAGAGACAGCAGGCAGACCACAGACAGACATTCAGGCATACACAGAGAGGCATTCAGGCAGTTAGATAGACAGACCTATGTATCCATTTCCTCTAAATTTTGCTGAAATCTGCCGAAACAGTTCAGCGCAGGGTGTTGCTACATACTTCATCAGAATTGCTGTGATCCAATTTCTTTGTTGAATACTGTGATGATTTTGTTTTTGTTAAAGAGTAATATGTACATGTAGCTAGGTGCAATGTCATTTTGCATTTTTTTTATTGTCTTGTGCGATTGTAGTCAGACGGGCCAAAACATATTGACCTACAGTGCTTTTTGTTGATTGGTTAGTTTGAGCATTTACCATGTGAACAAATCTCTTAATGGGTTTGTTGTGGCAGGTAAACTCATGAAAATAAAAAATAAGTGAACAAATGTTAATGATTTGGTTCTTTGTGATAGGGTTCTGGAAAATAAATGATTAATATTAAACAGATAAAATTCTTTGATGATTAGAGGTGTAATATTCATCCATTAAGCCCTTAATTGTGTATGATTATTTCAGCACTTCTGTAGCACTGTAGTTGCCATACACTAAATGAAATGAAAAGGGCTACATGCAACTAAAGGGTTAAATCGTGTTAGCATAATTATTTTAAAGTGCCTTTATCTTTAACCTCTGTGTCTTGGCTTTGAATTGTTGTGGTGTGTTAAAGAAAATTCATTTTTGATCAGTATAACCTGGAAATAATTATCCAGTTCTATGGTTGCTCTGATTGTATTTGTACTTCAGTCTTCAGCTGAATAATCTTCAACTCAAGAATTCTCCTGCATATAAAAGTATGTTGGAATGTAGACGTACATGTATGAATATGCAGAGACGCCGACTTTTAGTAAAAGGTACTGGGGCAAGAATTTCTCCAGCTTCGGTTTCATTGTTTAGTTGAGCTAAGCTTTAGGCTACGTGCTCATCTGCAGAACATCTCTATACCAACAGGGTTCAGCCGCTACCATCGGCCGAACCTAAGGTGGGTTAGGCAGTGATGTAGTACTCGAGTCCGGCCTAGGACTCGAGTCCGACTCGAGACCGATTTTTGTGGACTCGGACTTGGCTTGTCGCGACTCGGACTCGGACTCGAAGGCCCGGACTCGAATTTGACTCGATGACTCGGTTTTCGAGTCACAATTTTAATCTCGCGATAAAATACTATTTGAATACTTGCTTATTTTCGAGTTATAAAAGAGTTATTGAAAAGAGGAATTGAAAAGAGTTGCTGAAATGAGTTGCTGAAAAGAGTTGCTGAAAAAGTTTTTGAAAAGAGTTATTGAAAAAGTTACGCATCATTTGAAAAGAGTTTCAATAACTCTTTTCAATAACTCTTTCAATAACTCTTTTCAATAACTCTTCAACTCTTTCAATAACTCATTTCAATAACTCTTTCAATAACTCTTTCAATAACTCTTTTCAATAACTCTTTCAATAACTCTTTTCAATAACTCTTTTCAATAACTCTTTTCAATAACTCTCTTTCAATAACTCTTTCAATAACTCTTTTCAATAACTCTTTTCAATAACTCTTTTCAATAACTCTTTTCAATAACTCTTTTTCAATAACTCTTTTCAATAACTCTTTTCAATAACTCTTTTCAATAACACTTTTCAGTAACTCTGGGTTTTCAATAACTCTTTCAATAACTCTTTCAATAACTCTTTTCAATAACTCTTTTCCATAACTCTTTTCAATAACTCTTTTCAATGCATTTCAATAACTCTTTTCAATAACTCTTTTCAATAACTCTTTTCAATAACTCTTTTCAATAACTCTTTTCGTATAACTCTTTTCAATAACTCTTTTCAATAACTCTTTTCAATAACTCTTTTCAATAACTCTTTCAATAACTCTTTTCAATAACTCTTTCCAATAACTCTTTTCAATAACTCTTTTCAATAACTCTTTTCAATAACTCTTTTCAATAACTCTTTTCAATAACTCACTTTCAATAACTCTTTTCAATAACTCTTTTCAATGACTCTTTTCAATAACTCACTTTCAATAACTCTTTTCAATAACTCTTTTCAATAACTCTTTTCAATAACTCTTTTCAATAACTCTTTTCAATAACTCTTTTCCGCAATAACTCTTTTCTTAATAACTTTCCTTTTCAAATAACTCTTTCATAACCTTTTCAATAACTCTTTCAATAACTCTTTTCAATAACTCTTTTCAATAACTCTTTTCAATAACTCTTTTCAATAACTCTTTTTCAATAACTCTTTCAATGACTCTTTTCAATAACTCTTTTTCAATAACTCTTCAATAATAACTCTTTTCATCAACTCTTTTTCTTTAATAACTCTTTTCAATAACTCTTTTTCAATAACTCATCAACTTTTCAATAACTCTTTTCAATAACTCTTTTCAATAACTCTTTTCAATAACTGATTTCAATAACTCTTTTTCAATAAGTCATTTCAATAACTCTTTCAATAACGCCATTTCAATAACTCTTCTCAATAACTCTTTCAATAACCTCTCAATAACTCTTTTCAATAACACTTTTCAATAACTCTTTTCAATAACTCTTTCAATAACTGTTTTCAATAATTCTTCAATAACTCTTTGCAATAACTCTTTCAATAGCTCTTTCAATAACTCGTGCAATAACTCTTTCGTGCTCTTTTCAATAATAACTCTTTTCAATAACCC
>JACEVL010000180.1:0-59405 GCA_020284085.1 Aporrectodea caliginosa | reverse complement strand
ATGAAAGTACAACATTGAAGAAAGTGGTATTGCAGTACGTCGAGGTAGAAATTCGTGGAACAGCAGGAAAAGAACCAATAAAAGTAAAAGCACTGATTGATTCTGGAGCAGAGGTTCCGGTGATTAGTGAAGAATTACTGGAAGGCATGAAGGTGGAGCAGATTGGAAAAGTGAACTTACAATGCGTGGCAGGAGATGCCATTCCTGCAAAGTTGGTGAAAGTTGATGTAAGGCTGTGTTGTAACGATGTGGAAGAAGAGGTAATTCCGCATAAAGTCAAATGTTCACTTACACCTTATGTGACATTGATGTGTGCTAGTATTGCAAAAATGGGAAGCACAGAAAGATTCTTGTTGCATCCAGAAATCATTGCAGAACTTAAAGCCGTGCCACAAGTGAAAATGATACAAGGAGATGTGCAAGCGAATGTAACGACGAGATTGCAGAGTCAGCGAAAGAAAGTGGTAGATGTGGAAGAGGAAAGTGAAACTGAAAGTTCAAGTGAAGAGGAAAACGAAAGCGATGATCAACAAACTTTAATGCAAGACGGTATAACAGCAGAGATGAGTGAACAAGAGATGGCTGCATGCAAGAATGGTAATCTAAATGAAACGAAAGAGGATAATGAATGTGATGTGGAGATAGCAGATTTGTTTCAAGAAAATGAGAAAGATGAAGAACAACAGATGCAGATTGCAGACGCAAGGAAATTCGAAGAACAGCAGAGACAAGATGAATCATTGAAAGCATGGTGGAATTTAGCGCCAGATAAAGAATCTGAATTCTGCGTGGTAAATGGCTTACTGTACAAGAGATATCGAATATTAGAGCAAACGATATATCAATTGGTGTTACCAAAAGAGCGACGAATGAAAGTGATGGAGTTGGCTCACGAATCAGTATTTGGAGGACATCTTGGAGAAGAGAAAACTAGAGAACGAATAAAGTTGTCTTTTACGTGGCCAAAGATGAGAAGAGATATAGTGAAATTTTGCAAATCATGTGAGAAATGTCAATTAAAGGCAAGAAGTTTGGTGATGGACAGGGTTCCTATCACTCCAATTCCAAGAGAAGATGTGGCGTTTAGAAGAATTACGGTGGATTGTGTAGGACCAATCGAGCCAGCATCTGCTGCAGGTCACAAGTACTGTTTATGTATTGTCGATTCTTGCACAAGATGGCCTACAGTGTTTCTGTTGAAATCATTAACTGCGAAGGCTGTATGTGATGCTTTGATGGAGTTGTTCATGAACGTTGGTGTACCTTCTGTGATCACAAGTGACCAAGGAACAAATTTTACTGCGAGTCTGACAAGAGAATTTCTGAATTTAATGGGGTGTAGTCCAAGATTTGATACGCCAGGTCATCCAGAGGCAGCTGGACTAGTAGAAAGATGGAACCAAACATTCAAGAAAATGATCCATCATGTAATTGTTGACAATCCAAGGCAATGGCACAAAGTAATTCCGTTTACAGTGTGGGCATTACGAGAAGTACCGAATGCAACTACTGGAATTGCTCCTTATATGTTGGTGTATGGAAAGATTCCGCGTGGACCATTGGCAATTTTAAAAGAAAGTTGGACAAGAGAAATTAATTTACCACCTCATATTGGAATCCAACCAGAAAAGTACTTGAAAGACATGAAAGCAAATATGGAAAAAGCATTACTGTTTGCAGAATCATATTCACGAGAGAAGCAATTACAGTATACGAATCAATACAACAAAAGAGCGAAACATAAAGAATTTGAACCGGGTGAAAAAGTTATTGTGTTGTATCCGACGTCAACAAATAAACTGATTTCACGATGGCATGGTCCATGTACTGTCATACAACGAAGGTCCAAGTACTCTTATTTGATTGATATGGGTGACGATTGTCGAAAGATAATTCACGCAAATAAAATCAGAAAGTACATTACAAGAGCAATGAGTTGTGGATTAATCGTTGAAGAAGATGAAGACTTTGGTTCAGTGGTTGAGTTGTTGACGAAGAATGACTTGCAAGATGAAAAGAATTCACTGAATCTTGATCCTGATCAGATTAACCATTTAACATTGACTCAACAAAAACAATTGCTGGAAATACTGAACAAATATTCCGATCGATTTTCTGAAAAGCCTGGACTATGTACATTGGTTGAACATGAAATTGAACTGAAACCGGAATTTCGTGAAAAAGAATTTATGGCTTACCGAATTCCACTCATCTATCGAGCAGAAGTTGAACGACAAATTAAAGAAATGCTTCAAGCCAACATTATAAAACCATCTTCGAGCAGAATGGCAAGTCCGCTGGTTATTGTTAAAAAGAAAGACGGTTCTCTGAGACTTGCCTGCGACTACAGATACATTAACTCGTTCACTGTGGATTGTAAATATCCAATGCCGATTGTAAAAGATGTTTTGCACAAAGTTGGAAAATCAAATGTGATCTCGATTTTTGATTGTCGAAGTGCTTACTGGACTTGTCCTGTTAAGCAAACTGATCAATGGAAAACTGCTTTTGTTACTCACAATGGACTGTACGAGTTTACTCGTGTTCCTTTCGGAATGATCAACTCAGGAAGAACATTTGTTAAAGCAATTAACATGGTTTTACAGCCTATAAATGAATTTGCTGAGCCCTATGTAGATGACATTGCTGTGCATTCAGATGACTGGAAGATTCATTTACAGCATTTAGATGCATATTTAATGCAAATGAGACTGCATAACATTACTCTGAACTTAAAGAAATGTATCTTTGGTAAGAGTGAGGTAAAGTTCATCGGTCATGTGGTTGGTTCTGGAACGATTCAAATGAATCCAGATAGAATTGAAAGTTTAATTAATTTGAAAACCCCAGAAACGAAGAAACAAATTAAGCAATTGCTGGGATTTTTTGGTTACTATAGACAGTTTATCAAAGATTTTGCACAGATTGCGAAGCCTCTATCTGATTTGACAAGCAAACATGTTCCAGATAAGATTGATTGGACTGATAGACATCAACAGGCATTTAATTTACTTAAAGATGCTGTACGCTCTAAAGTTGTTTTATATGTTTTTGATGTTGGAAAACCTTTTAATTTGTACTGTGATAGTAGTGATTTTGCAGTAGGAGCTGTTTTAACACAGATGGATGATAAGGGAATAGAACGCCCTGTATCATTTATAAGTCAGAAATTGACTGACACTCAGAAGAGATGGGCAACTGTAGAGAAAGAAGCCTATGCTATTGTTTGGGCTCTAAATAAGTTGAAAGAGATAATAATTGGATCTAAAGTTCACATCTTTACCGATCACAATCCTTTAACTTATCTGACTGAATCTATGTCTAAGTCTGCTAAACTGGTGCGTTGGGCTTTAGCACTGCAAACTTTTGATGTAGAAGTTAATTATAAGAAAGGACGATTAAATGTTGTAGCAGATTGTTTATCTAGATTATAAGATTGTTTATTTTACTGTATTATATAGTATTAAGTTTATTGCATAATTTAGTACCTGATGATTTCGCAAATTTTTAAGTTTAATTTGCTCAATCCAAAGAAAGGGAAGGAGGTAATGTGAACTAATGTTTTGCATATATAATGAGCACAGGTGTTCCTTAGGTTGATATATATATATATATATATAATGTGTATCGATTGTTAAGCGTTTTAGTCTTAGGCCTTAGTTGCGCTGTCGGCTCGTGGGCGCTTGGCCTAAAGTAGCCTAAACTTTGGCTGACGATAGATTCTCTACACGTGCAGTTAGCGCGCCAAACTTAGAAATTGCTGATGAAAGTGAATTTGAACAATATACAGTGTAGTAGTTGGTTTAATGCAGTAGAGAGCTGTATGTTAGAAGTTACAGTTGAGCTGTATTGATAAGAACTTTGATTGTACGTTTGAAATAACTGTGTTTAAAGAAAGGAGAAACATTCAAAGAACTGTGTCAATTTAATTCTTAAACAGTTAGAAGTCGTTGAGCAATTTATATGTAGAGATAAGGAAAGTTCTTGAGGTAGGTCACAACTAAGAAGAAGAAGAAGAGTTGGTGACACCTACACAAAAAATAAAAAACAAATATGTTTTATTCAGTTTTAAAAATACATAGAGCTGTTTGTCTGTACAAAGTATCCATTTGCTTGGTGTGCTATATTTAATGTGAGATCCGGCACTTCTAATCGCGACACAAATCCGCAATGTTTGATTTAATGTTGGAAGTGGCAATTCGAAGTTCATTGGAGAGATTGTCATCTGTTAATCTGCATCTGTTTTTGCACTTTGTTAGTTTCATCTTTAAGAAAAACTGTTTACAAATAATAGATGCACCGTGCATGGAAACAGAGCAACCATGCAGTTTCAGGCTATGAAAATTTAAGTGAAGGGTTAGAATCCTGAGAATTGTAGTTTGTAGGACTGAATCAGAGGTACCTCATGAAATTTCCTTTCCAACTCACTGTTGCATTGGAGTTCAATCAATTCCATTTGCATGGAGTTTGGTGCTGAATTGGCATCGATGGAAAAGGGAGATTCAAACAATTTAAGTCTAGTCCATGAGCAGTGAATCAGCAAACTGGAACTCTACTTTCAATAAAATTATTTGTTCTGTGCACTTCTTGATATTTGCAGAATCAGTAAAACATGGAAATGCACAGTATTACCGTTTGATAGCCTATTTGATTTCCCCAGAGTAGCAACTTCGTTTGAAAAGTTCAGATAGATAGTTTCTAAAGTAGCGAACCTACCCACTTGTGGTCTTGTTTCATGCAGAGAGTAGATTACATTGATGACTGAGTAGTAAACTAGTTGACTATAGACTAGAGGCCGGATTTTTAATAAATAAGAAACAGATGTTTTAATGTCGGTCTATGTACAGAAATTCACTTGTGTAGGGCCGGATTAAAGGTTCCCAAACTAGGACCGGATAAAAGGTCCTCAAAGTGCCAGGTACAGTGCTAAACTGCTAAATAAAAGATGCCAAGGGCCGGTTCAAAGGTCCCCGGGGGCCGGATCCGGCCCGCGGCCGCCAGTTGCCCATCCCTGCTCTAGGTCTTAATTGGTTGATGTTAGTCAAAGCCCGTATTTCCCAAAAGTCCAGTAGCTCGCTTTGAAATCCTAATCGTAAACTCAGAAACTTTTTAAAGTAGGCTACTGCTTCAAAGTTAAGCTCAGGGCACCAGCTTCATCACGAGTCAAAAGTCAAGTCAAAGGATCTTGCGAAAGATTGGATTGTATTGTATTGTATTGTATCTAGACATTTATAAAGCGTCCCTTTTATGATGAACCATTCAGAAGCGCTCCCAGTGCGCAAGACCCGAGAGAAGAAGCAGCTGGTTTTCAAAAAAAGAGAAAGAGAAGGAGAGGCTGCCAGAAAGAATTATAGCGCGAGCAGTGGAAAAGATACCACTTGAAGAACAAAATAATCTTAGAGGAAGAGATATTCGATAACGAAGAGGAAGACATTTTAGAATCGAACAAAAGACTCCACTGTTTATAAAAGATCCTCATCTGAAAACGATGTTAAGCAGATAGGCCTATGCATCGCTTACTTGTAAACGCTTCCGGTTCGGCGGTAATGGCCGGCGTTTGTCAAGTCTGCTAAATATTTTTAAAGTGTTGGATAAAGAAATCTCTTTCAATATGATTCCTCCAAACACTTCGCTTGTGCGATTCGACAATCCCGTGCTGGTGACGAAAAATGCGGAGAAAAAGACTCCGAAGGTTAATATTATGCACTCGAAACTTCGATTCAGTGCAGAAATTTGATTTTTTTTGCCACAGAATGTTCGAATATCGAACTTTTTCTCATTAGGCTATCGTCATAATGTCGTTTAAAAAATTAATGTCAAAACGTGATTTCTTTGATGATGTTTGAGTAATTAACCAGTGTTAATATAGGAATTTTAATATGTATTTACTCAATCACGAAATTTATTGCGCTTACCGTAAATAAATGGAATATAGCCTATAGGCCTAATATGTTAATGACAGTAGGCCTAAGTCTTCCAAATATCTTGTCGCCACACAAAATCTTCGTCAGAGAGACCAGCACTATATTAAGTAGAGTCCAAGATCCTGATTAACTCGGCATGACGACTCATATTTTGCGTTTCTTTCAGGACAAAAAGCTGAAGGCCACGCCTGGGTCACCGAGTCGGACGACGTCACCACCGCCCTGCCCTTCACCAAAACCTAAGCTGCCCCCACTGGACAGTTCAGCTCAACAAACGACTGAAGTACTTAATGCCATAATGCCTCCAAAGTTAGTATTTGGCTGAATGGATCTTGTAGTGTTGTGCATATTGTTAGTTTTTAAGTTACCCCCAACAAGTTGTGAACCCATCATGTGTGTGAACCCAAGGCCCATGTCAAATTAACCTGTAGAGAAAATAATGCTACAAGACATCAATATTCGGCAGCAAAAGGTACTGCAGAAAGCGACTCATTTCAGAATGAGGGCCGCCCACTGTGGGCGGCCCTCATTCTGGAACAGGCTTCCATGCAACTTGCAACATAAACTATGCTTTTTCTATGCTTGTATTTTGCCAGGAGTGAAAGACTGTTCTAATGAATTATGGTCTTTCATTGTCAGGGCGGGAGAAACTCTGATGAGTTTCGTTAAATGCACCATTACAAATTTTAAAAATACTCTTTTCACTGTTATTATTATAGCTATTATTATTATTATTATTAATGTTAAATTTATGTAGAGACATAAAACAGGCCTATGTGAACAATTCTAACTTACCGATACCTTAACTACAATCATTATTTTAGTTATTTAAATACATTATTTACTTATTCACCCAATCCATCAGATACACTAAATACATACATGCTTGCTTAAATACGTGCACCTGCATGTATGCGTGCATGTATACTTAAATACATCAGTTGTTGGTTGATTGGCCTGCATAGGGAGTGGCAGGAAGATGGTACTCTATGGCTCCAGCCAGTGGCCAGTACTCCAGCCACTCGGATCGACGTGGTCACTCTGCAGGAGGAACTGGACAGGCGATTGCAACAACGCCAGGCTCGAGAGACAGGCATCTGCCCAGTTCGCCGCGAACTCTACTCACAGTGCTTTGGTGAGCAGACATAGCGTTTGTATGAAAACTGAAAAGGTACTGTAAGCTTAAGGTAAGGTAAGCATTATTGTGTATTGTAAATTATGAGGTAAAATAAGTTAAGCTCTATTATGTATTGTATATTATGAGGTAAGATAATTTATGGTAAGGTAAAGTATGTTTTGTGTAGTATGAGGTAAGATTATATTGATGAGCTAAAGTAAGCTAAAGCAAAAAAATCCCTAAATTAATGTAAGTTTATGTTGTGTATAACGAGGGTCGATTAGTTATGGCTTGGTAAATCCCTATTTCCCTGCCTTTCTATACTTAATTTAGACCTAGGCTACTTAACCGAACCTTACCATGATTTAATGTTACCTAACTTTCCTATACCTTACCTTACCTATTCTAACCTTACCATATCTTATGTTGCCCTACCTTACCATATGCCTTACCTAACTGTGTGTTTTGTTGTTGTTGCAGATGAGTTGATTCGTCAGGTGACGATCAATTGTTCGGAGCGTGGTCTTCTTCTCGTCAGAGTCCGAGACGAGATCAACATGACAATTGCCGCCTACCAGACACTGTATGAGAGCAGCGTTGCCTTCGGAATGAGGAAGGCTCTCCAGGCTGAACAGGGAAAGACCGACCTCGAGAAACGGGTTAGCAATCTGGCAAATTGGAAACCGAGTATAGGCAGTGAGGGAACTAGGAAATTGAACAGAAAATGATGGAACTTCGAAAATTGGTAGACAGTGGGGCTACTAATTGGGTAGGTAATGAGGGAACTAGGAAATTGGGTAGGTAATGAGGGAACTATAGAAAACTGGTAGGCAATGAGGGAACTTGACTGGAATGGGAATTGCTAGATCAGTGAGACAAGTTCAGATCAGATTACTTTAGATCAGATTACGTATCATTCAGATAAAATTGATTTCTCCTGGAAAGTTTTTGACTCACAGTTTGGATCGGATTAGATTGTATTCTTTGTTTCCGTTCAGATTGTTGATCTGGAGAGTGACAAGCGTGACTATGAACGTCAGGTGAACGAACTGAAGGCGCGTGCTGACCAGGTCGAGAAGAAAGCAGCTGACCAGAAGCAAGTGGAGGAAAAGAAGCACGCTGAAGAGATCCAATTCCTCAAGAAAACCAACCAACAGCTCAAGGTCTGTCATTCACTTATCCTACATCTGTTATTGTATGTATGTGTTCACCTATGTATATAGTTGTAATTATGCATGTATTTGTATAACTTTCGTTGTAATTGCAAAAATACTTGTACAGAGCTGCCCTGTCAATTGAAAGCATAGTATTTTTGTACAGTATATGGGAAAGTGTCTTTAATGTTTGGGAAAGTGTAGTGATCAGTGTTAAGCAGAGCAGAGTGTGAATATGAATGGACATGACTTATTGTATGTGTACATGGCTACATGCGTGCATACATGATGATACATGTAGGATCAGTGGCGTAGCCAGACTTAAATTCAAGAGGAGGCAACTTCACAGAATCTAGAGGGTTCTGGGGGTATCCAGCTTATTAAAAAAGTTGACGACCGGGGAAAGTTGAACGACCGGGGGGGGGGGGGTAGTAACGAGTGTTTCCAAGAACAAGCGTTCCAAAATTTTCGAGGGCGGAGCTACTAAGGAGCGTTTTCCAAGGATTTTCGAGGGTAGTACCGGGAGTTTCCCAAAGATTTTCGAGGGGGTAGTAACGGGAGTTTTCCAAGGATTTTCGAGGGAGTAACGGGAGTTTCCCAAAGATTTTCGAGGGGGGTAGTAACGGGAGTTTCCCAAGAATTTTCGAGGGGGTAGTGACAGGAGTTTTCAGAGTTTCCCAAGGATTTTCGAGGGGTAGCAACAAGAGTTTTCCAAGGATTTTCGAGGGTAGTAACAGGAGTTTCCCAAGGATTTTCGAGGGGGTAGTAACGGGGGTTTTTCAAGAGGAGGCAACTTGCCAAAATCCTGGTCATTTGCGTCGTTGATCAATTGAAACTCCACTATATGGAAAAACCAAGAGGAGGCAATTGCCTCCTCCTGCCTTCATGTAGCTACGCCTATGTGTAGGATTGTAGGTAATCATAATCGTAATCTCAAAATTTTACAGTGCCCAAAAAAGTGAAGTCATGGGAACCAGCTTATTCACAGGTACTTAGTCAAAACATAATCGATAGGCGAGGAAGTGTAATCAGTTCCAGATCAAGATCCAGAGGGTCAGACAGGCAGACAGTTAGATGTAATAGATGAGCAATTGATTTAATTGTCTTACCTTATCGAAAAAAGATATTTGCACAGATTGTTTTGTGTTTTAGACTCAGCTTGAGGGCATTATTGCTCCAAAGAAATAGTCTCAACTGTTGCGATCTACTTGTGCAGACATTTCTGATGTGGGGAGAGCTGTTCTCGTAAAATTAGTTCTATTTATTAAAAGTTTTCTAATATAAGAACTTACGTTATATATGAATGTTGTTCAGAACACTATGCAGAGTTAGGCAAGAATGTCTGTTGGTTTGTTCCTGTATAATAAAATCTGGAATTTCAAAATGGTCTTCCTGGCATATGTAACTAAAGGCATGGGTGATGGTAATGGACACAAAGGTCCATATGGCCCCCAGTGTTTTAGTTGTCGAAAAAGAGCTGGGAGATTGTTGGTTTTACAGATTAGGCCTACCAATGTACACAAATACAGGTCAAAATCTAATGCTAATATGATTTACATGCAACAACTGATGAGATATTTTAGCTAATTAGCTTCCTCTAACTTTGCAACTTGTGGTAGTCTGGTGACTCTGTCCAAATCACCATGTCTTCCAGCTTTAAGCCAAGAAATAATTTTTTCTACATTTCATGATGTAAGAGGCAGACCATTAATGCCATGAAAGAGCTGAGGTTAAGACCTGACTCCCCCTAACATTCATTTACTTAACTGAGGGGTTAGAAGAAGAGCTAGGGATTTGAACACGCCTGACAAGTGACAACTATAGACCCATTTGTCACTTTTTAGTCATCTACCTTTGCAGCTAGATTTCCCATTTCTGCTTGATTTTTCAAGATCTGTTCATGATTTGTCGTGAAGCATGGTAGCTAATTGGTTAGAGTGCTCGGTTTGTAATGCCGAGAGAATAACGTTGCGCGTGTAATAGGCTAATTGCTTTCAACGAATGAGAAATTATCCATTCATCCATCAACTTATTAACACGTCCATGCATCCAGTTATTCATCCCATCTCATAGTAGCCTACTGTTTAGGTGCCGTATGCCCGTAATCTAAAATCTAAGGTGCAGGATCTTAGATCCGGCGAAACGCGGCTGAATTTAACCACTGACTGCCTCCACCCATCCATTCATCTATCTACCCATCCATCCATCCATCCATCCATCCTTCCATTCATCTCTATCCAGTGTTTAATCTAGACGTCTCTGGGGGGGTAAAGTTCCCCCCCAGGATTGAGTTTTCCCCCCAGAAACCCAAGAGATGAAATTTTGTACATAAAGTGTGAAATGTAGGGATAATTCCCCCCAGGATTTATTGGACCCCTAATTTTTTCTTGGAAATCTCTTGTTACTACCCCCTCGAATTTTCCTGGTGGAAATCTCTTGTTACTACCCCCTCGAATTTTCCTGGTGGAAATCTCTTGTTACTACCCCCCTCGAATTTTCCTGGTGGAAATCTCTTGTACCTACCCCCCTTCGAAATTCTTGGGAAAAAGTCTTGTTACTAGGTTTCCCCCCGACAACCCTCGATTCCCCCGACAGCAAAGGGAACTAGATTAAACACTGATCTCTATCTATCCTGCAATCATTCAATTATCATTTTACTAGCTTCCCATACGCTGCGAGCGGGCGTTTTGATACTTCCGTTTATTCAAAGCACGTGGCGTTTTCGTTTTAATTTTATGTAGATTGTTGCTACAAAAGTAGCGACAATCATAAGAATTATGATTAAAACAAATTATAAGAATTGCCTTATTTTGTATTTTTCCAGTGTTTCCTTGCAAAAGGAGTGACCTAGGTGACGTCAGTGCACTATAGCTTAAAGTTAAACGACACGTTTAACACTGTTTTTAGTGAATAGTGCGACTAGCTCGCGTTTTTTCGTTCGAATTTGCATTTTGCAAACATGCAGTAGAAATGGGTTTTTGATGGCTAAAATCAATGTAAATTAGAGTAAATTAATTTTAAGTAAAAGTGACGTAATTTTGCACTGTTAGCTTATTTTTTTAGTTAGGCTAGTAACCTACGCTTTCTAGTGCCAGAACTTGTTTATCATGAGCAATTTCTGTTAATACGGTAGAACCTGGGACTATTAATAATAATAATCCCAGGTAGAACCACGACTTATTTTAATGAAAAAAAAAAGAAAGAAGTACTCACGTTTTCATTTCAAAACGTTTTGAAATGAATGATTGAAATTATTGATAGAAATGATTGACTGAAATGAATGATTGAAAATAAATCTTTAATAAGTCTTCTCAATAACTCTCTTAATAAGTCTTTTCAATAACTCTTTTCAATAACTCTTTCAATAACCTTTCAATAACTCTTTTCAATAACTCTTTTCAATAACTCTTTTCAATAACTCTTTTCAATAACTCTTTCAATAACTCTTTTCAATAACTCTTTCAATAACTCTTTTCAATAACTCTTTTCAATAACTCTTTTCAATAACTCTTTTCAATAACTCTTTCAATAACTCTTTCAATAACTCTTTTCAATAACTCTTTTCAATAACTCTTTTCAATAACTCTTTTCAATAACTCTTTTCAATAACTCTTTTCAATAACTCTTTCAATAACTCTTTTCAATAACTCTTTCAATAACTCTTTTGAATAACTCTTTCAATAACTCTTTTCAATAACTCTTTTCAATAACTCTTTTGAATAACTCTTTTCAATAACTCTTTCAATAACTCTTTTCAATAACTCTTTTCAATAACTCTTTTCAATAACTCTTTTCAATAACTCTTTTCAATAACTCTTTCAATAACTCTTTTCAATAACTCTTTTCAATAACTCTTTTCAATAACTCTTTTCAATAACTCTTTTCAATAACTCTTTTCAATAACTCTTTTCAATAACTCTTTTCAATAACTCTTTTCAATAACTCTTTTCAATAACTCTTTTTCAATAACTCTTTTCAATAACTCTTTCAATAACTCTTTCAATAACTCTTTTCAATAACTCTTTTCAATAACTCTTTTCAATAACTCTTTCAATAACTCTTTCACTCAATAACTCTTTTAGACATTGCAGACACGGTGAGTAAGCGGCTAACGCATCAGTTATGCGACAGAGGTTCGCATCGAGCAGCCGTCATATCAAATCGACGTGCATCGCAGTGTCAAACTATGCATAGGCACCCTTCATTTCATTTACGCAATTTAACTTAATCATTTTTCATGATTTTTGACCAATTTGATTTAACTTATTTTAGCCGTTAGTTTTAAAAACTTTACAGCCACTGCAGCAGCCGATATCTCGGAGAACTGCATGAAATGCATCTGTCAGGTAAGTTTATTATTTTGAAGAATCGAGGTGTACAGGTGTGCCGTTGCTGTTACTACCAGCTCCGGCAACTCAGGGTGATATCCCGGTCCCTCTCCCCAGATGCTGCTACTACGCTGGTTCATTCCTTCGTAGTCTCCCGTCTGGACTACTGTAGTGCCATATATGATGGGCTCCCAGCTTGCCGGCTTAAATGCCTTAACAGAGTCCTGCGCACGGCTGCCCGCCTTGTGGGCCGCATCCCTAAGTTCTCTCGAGTCTCTTGGTACGTGCGGGATGTCCTCCATTGGCTCCCCTATCCGCAGCGCATTGCCTACCGGGTCTCTGCATTGGTCCGGCGCTGCACTGAGGGCCTGGCTCCTCCATATCTGCGGGAACTCTGCTGCCCTACTGTGACTGTTCCGCGTCGTGGCTCGTTACGCTCAGCGGTGCAAGCAGAGTTCCTTGTCCCCGTGCTCGGACTGCTATCCGACAGCGCCGCGCCTTCTCTGTGGCTGGCCCGGTGACCTGGAATGGGCTTCCGGTGGCACTGCGTCTGACCTCAATAGGACACTCTGCTCAGTTCTTCTCTAGCCTTAAGACTGTCCTGTTTGACCGAGGTTGGGCTGGGAGCGCTCCTGAGTAGACTGTCTTGAAGGGGCGCTATATAAAACTACTGTAATAATAATAATAATAATAATAATAATAATAATAATAATAATAATAATAATAATAATAATAATAATAATAATAATAAGTCAGTCGCAATAAATATATCATGACATTGTGCATTTTATTTACGTCATTCATTTAGCGCATTTTCTAGCGTAGCATTGTTTCTATTCGAAAAGTAAAAACTATGGTACAGATGGTAGAGTGAGAGTAGAATGACAGTTAGCTGAGGAGGTTTTTGAGAAGCAGTAAAGGCGATATATTGACAGTTTACATGCATAATTATATATTATGTATACAGCTGCGTATAAATAATGCCATCGTTGGCAATCGCTCACATACACGTAGAACTCGGCAATCGACTTTTTCCGTTATAGTCTTGTGGAGCGACTGGGATCGAGGAGAGCCAAGAACACTGACGACTTTGAAACATAGCGTGTCTGATAATATTATAATAGTGCATTAGCCTAATAAAAACTTCTTTTGCGGAAAGTATGAATATTGTAGCTTAACTAAAATAGTGATGGCACAAAATGTGGAGTTCGAACGCTAAACCAGTAGCCGGAACCCGTGCGCTTAAACGTGCATGGTGTGAAATCAACCCAGTCTCCACCGCTTTTAAGCTTATATATGTTGAATTACTATCCAGACATTACGTCAATTTCGGATCAAATTGAAGGGGATGTAGGCAGCTGCTGGTGGCGTGGCTGCAAGGAAGCGAGACGAACTCGCTTCTACACTGGCTCCCGCTCTTGCTATATCTTCCCTAGGCGCTACCGAAAGGCAAAACGGTTGAGCAGACCGTCTTCTTTCTTGTTCTTCCACTGACGAGGTGGGTCTTCTAATCGACTCCGAGGTAAGGCCGACTATCTCTAACGAAGGTGGGTTGGTAAAAGTTGCAATCCGCCCCCTTTCATTTCTCTCTATGTCTTCCAGTCTATCGAGGATCCGACTCATCAAACTAAACTGCCTATCATCCGCCTCTCTCTCTGTCTTTCTTCTGTCTCTCTCTGTCTTTCTTCTGTCTCTCTCCGTCTTTCTTCTAACTTGGACAGCCTGTTTAACGATACCGTGGGCCTATCCTCGCCCGGTGAGGGGTAGGTCCTTGTAACCTCTTCCTCTTGTTCTGATCTACAGTATCTCTAAATAAATCACTCTGTTCGGCCATTTTAATGATTATATTTAAGCACTAGCAATATATTTCTACACAGATTTAAACAGTTAAACACGAATAACTATCTACGATTAGCTAACAGTAGCCACGCTAATTAACATCCATTCACACGCCATTTACCACACATTTATGCGTATCCCTAGAACAAAGGTAATTCTTTTAATTATTTCGGTGACCTTGATTATCACCTTCTGAACAGTTGCCTTATTTCCAAACAGTACCTTCACAGCTCGTTAGCTCCAGGTTAACTCTGTCTGGCCTGACGCCGTGTGCAAATTCCTTTGTCGGCCATTTTTACAGACTCCTCCGTCGCGTCGCTTATTCCTTTTTACGCTCGATAAACATCCATTCGTCGGCAACGTACATCGACTCCGTTTTTACGAGGTACTAATCCGTCCCCGGGCTCAGTGACTCCATCCGCTAGTCCCAATCCTTGGTTCGTTACTTTGCGCTTTGCGTCTCGTAAATCAACTACTTCGACTTGTACGGATTCTTTAGGACTATGTCACCCGTTCGGCGATTCGTCAGACTGGCCCATAACCTTGCGCGTCGTCTGGTTTTGTTTCAACAAAATAGCACAGAGCCTCCTCCAGCGGTTTCTATTGGACGGCTGACCCGTCTTCGACAACTCTCGGCTCCCTATTCGTCAAGCCTCCTTCCTACACACGACTAGGCTGCAACTGCCATCCCGATCCAGCAGGTCCACGTCTGCTTGCATATCCAGGGCCCAACGCCATCCCTATCTCTCAGCCTCACTTCTGCAGCGCCAGTATAACTTCTATGCAGTACATTACCTTGTAGGGACCTATGTTCCTACAAAATCACATTAAACAGTACTAAATTACATGACAGATGTTGTATCATAAGAGGTGTATCATGGACGTCGGATGTTACTTAATGCCATTTAGTGCTATTATTTTGATCAGATGTATGAAGCGGAAGGTCAATGAGTTCATTGGTTTTCAGGTTGAAGTATGTGAGGAAGAGATCGGCAAATAAGAACGGACGTCGGATCTCTGAGCTGCGGACCATTTCAAATCAAGGAACCACATTGGATTGACTGCGGCAGACCAGGAGGAGGTATGGGGTAATTATAATCGTAATCGTAATCTCCAAATTTCTAAGGCGCCACTCGAAAGCCAAGCGCAGGGCACCAGCTTATTTACGAGCGCTGCGTCTAGTCAGAGGGGTTGTCCAAAAGAGTAGTCCGAGGGAGGTCCGAGTCCGGTTTATACTATACGACAACGTACCTTACCATACCTTATCTTGCCCTTCCTTACTACGGATATCTCGCCTTTACCTTGTGCCATACGTTATGCTACCATATCTGAACGGTATCCGGACGATTGGTCATAGGACGATTGGTCATATGACGATTGGACATAGGACGATTGGTCATAGGACGATTGGTCATATGCCGCTAATAAACCGACATAATTCGTTGTAGTCGTTAGTTATGGACATTCTTAGTTTTAAGCTTAACGCACCGGAGCATACATCGTTTTTAGATAAATACAATCAGTGCCAATCAGGACACTTATTAGGGTAATACTTATAGGGATCAACTCACTTCAAAGAACTTAAAGTTTGGTCGAAATAATACACGTTTTACCCGTATGAAAAATCTGTTGACGTTCTAGACTTTTACGTATTGTTCGTATTTTGTATTACGTATTTCACAGTAAAATGATCCAGTAAATAGTTTTCAGGTTTTAAAAACTTCTTTGTTTTAGCCTGCGATAGCCATCGATAGTCCCATCGCCGATAGGACCTATGACCGGTAGCCCCTATGACCAATCGTCCTATGACCAATCGTCCGTATGACCAATCGTCCGTATGACCAATATCGTATCGTATCGTATCGTATCGTATTTAAGTATTTGTAAAGCGCCCCTCGTAGGGTGAACCGTTCAGAAGCGCTCCCAGTGTGCTAAGCCCCGCGAAAATAAACAGATTTTGAGAAAAGCGAAGGAAGAAGAGAGACTGCCAGAGAGAATATGAGAGCGAACAGAAGGAGAAAGAGCATTCCAAAGAGAGGGACCAATTGAAGCAAAGGAACGAGCCTGGGCCATAGCAGTTCTACTTCGGGGAACCAAGAGGTCAAGTCTATTGCAGAAACGAAGTGGACGGAGGGAGGAAGCTGAGTGAGGCCGAAGTATTACACCAACCAGATATTGCGGGGCATGACCCCTCTGAGCCTTGAAGATCAGAGAGAGGATTTTAAATTGTATGCGAGCATGCAGAGGGAGCCAATGAAGTTCGTCAAACATAAAGGTAGAGATGTGAGAGTACCGGGGAAGGCGGGCTATCAGTCTAGCAGCTGTGTTGAGGACCGACTGAAGGGGAGAGAGACGAATCTTAGGAAGACCAACAAGAAGGGAATTGCAGTAGTCAATCCGAAAAAATACAAAAGCATGAACTAAAGTTGTGAATATGGAGGAGGAGACAGAACGACGAATGACCCTGAGACGCCTTAAGTGAAAATAGGAGGAGCGTGAGAGATTAGAGATGTGATCGGTAAAGGTAAGTGAACTATCAAGGGTAACACCCAGATCGCGTACACTTGACGAGAAAGAGAAGAGTGGGAACTTTTCAGAGAGGAGAGCAAAATCAAGTTTATGGAGCTGCTGAGGGGTACCAAACCAGATGAATTGAGTCTTAGAAGCATTAAGGCAGAGGCGATTAGATGACATCCAAGAGTGGAGATGATTAGAGAGAGATTGAATGCTCCCGACCAAAAGCAACTGCGATGACGAAAGACCATGGACAAATGCTTGCACATCATCAGCGTAGAGATGACCAGCAGCACCACAGATCGGAAAAAGAGAGGAGATGTCAGCCGTATATAAAATAAATAAGAGAGGGCCGAGAACGGAGCCTTGAGGGACACCTAGTTTAACGTGGTCCCATTGGGTTCTGGAGTCACCAGTAACAATCATTTGGGTTCGTTCAGATAGGTATGAGCGAAACCAACAAAGGGGGAGGCCCTTAAGCCCATAAGAGGTCTCAAGACGCTGAAGAAGAATCTCATGATCAACCATATCGAAAGCTGCTGAGACATCATAGAGAGCCAGAAGAGTCAGTTCAGACCTATCAACAGCAGAATAGATTTCAGAAAGTAGGGAAAGGAGGGCAGTCTCGGTGGAATGGTTAGCCCTAAAGCCAGACTGGTTAGTAGGAAGTAGACCAGATTGCTCAAGATAAGGGAGAAACTGGAGAGAGACAAGACGTTCTAGAGTCTTAGAAAGAAAAGATAGATTTGAGATAGGCCGGTAATTATTGCAAAGGTTGGTGTCAAGGTTAGGCTTTTTGAGCGAAGGAAAGACAAGGGCCCGCTTCTGCAAGGGAGGAATGCAGCCTTCAGAGAGCGACCTATTAAACAGATAAACCAAGAAAGGGGCAAGATCATCCAAAATGTCATTAATGATAAAAAGGGGTAGTGGATCTAGTTCACATGATTTTAAGTTAACAGACGATAAAACTGAACGAAGGTCCGACTCAGAGATAGGTCGAAAACCATCGAAGACAGCTGACGTTGAGGTAAACGTTGGAGGAGGAGCGTCAGCTGTTGAAGCACGAAGACGGTCGATCTTGGCTGTCAGCATTTCAAGGAATTCATTTGCTGTGAAGGAAGGGGTTTCAGTTGAGCGAGAAGACCGGCCAAGAAGCCCCGAGACAGACGACCACAGACGTCTGGGATTCTTCGCGTTTCGGGAGACCAGCTTTTCCCAGTGAGCTGCCTCCTTTTGATGGTAGAGACGATGGAGGGCACGAAGCTGGGCAATCCAAGCCAATCGATCTTTGGGCTCCTTAGTCCGGCGATAACGTCGCTCTAGGCATCGAGTTTTACGACGAAGTCGATGACAGTCGGCGTCAAACCAGACTGCCAGTGGACGAATACGTGTCCAAACTTTGCGATGAGGAAGCATATTGTCAAGGATATTCGTAACGGTAGAAGTATAGAGGTCAAATAGCTGTGCGACTGTAAGCGTGTCGAGAGTGGAACTGGGTGAGGAGAGAAGAGTGTCACGTATGGCAGCGCTGAAGGCCCGGTGGTCAAGCGACTTCCACCCCCGCATCATGCGAATGGAATGAATTGGTTGTAGATGAATGGATGGAAGAGTGAAGCTGATGACTGAGTGATCCGAGAGCGTAGGAGGAGTAACTGTCCTAAGACCAATCGTCCTAGAACCATCTGAACTTACCCTACCGCCGCTACTGGTTAACTTACCCTACCTTAACTGGTCCTACCTTAAACTGATTACCTTACTTCAGTATGAATAAACCTGATCTTGTCATATCAAATTTTGACTTATTAAAAATAGTCCTAATAATCACGATATTAACTAGCAAACTACTGTTCCGTTATTGTGGTAGTTTACACAATAGACATCCTGCAGGTTCGCTGCAAAATAGGCTAATTGTAAGGATACTTAAATCAAAATGATAATGTTTATGGACCTGATTCATAGCAACTGTGAGAGAACGCTGTTTGTCTGAGACCATGATTCAGAAATGAAATTCTGTTTACTCGATAGCTCTGAGAAACTGGCTGCTATTAGGTATAGACCACTGATATGTTCTATATTGAATAAATTGAAGTACCTTGCTGCGGTGTGAAATCTTGTTTATCGAAATTAACCCAGATAATCCCCACGTCCTACATGTAGGACAGTTAGTTTTTTTGTTTATGCAATAATACATAATAACATCTCTTAGTTATATATACTCTTTTTTACAAGGAAGATGTACTTCCTGTACGTTGTAATGTTTGTTGTTGACTTCGCTTGCGTTGTCATATCAGAGAAATAAAATTTCAATTCGAAGAAAAGTGGAATCTGAGAAATCGTCGATATGGCTAGAAAGAGGTGGGTGTACACTATTACATGCGAAAATTATAAATATTATATAACTATTTCTAAATTACCTACAGCTATGAAGGTATGCATGAAAATTATTAGTCCTTTGTTAGTCAATATTAACAGGCTTTGGCAGGGATCGTTAGTGCACCGTCCTACATGTAGGACACTGGGACTATGTACAACATATTATTTGGAAATTGTTTGTCACTTCATCCAATTTTTTAAGGGTCAGGGTTAGTTCTAGGGTTGGTATTAGGGTCATTTTGAACAGGTAGGTCTGCCTAGTATACCAATAGACAAATTTTTATGTTCTTACTGTTGTTATATTTTTGGTATATAGTATTGGCTTACACACTAGTAACGCAATGTATTAGAAATTTTTTCTTGTATTTTTTCACAGAATGTACAAACTTCATGAAGTGATGGCCATGCTGGTGGATGATCCATATTCTGTGCCAGCTGCTGGAGTATATAGACATCGTTATACAGCCACCCGATAACGCATGTGCAGAAGTAACTGATGAGGATTCAGGAGATGAGGAGACGGTAACCATAAACAACCTGCCTCCAAGTCAGTTGCGTGCCGATGCTGAGACGCAACGTCCACCAGATGACGACAGCAGTACTGACAGCGATGATGATGCGCGTCACCTAGCTGCATCCAGTCTTCCTCCAGCAAAGAAGAAGATGAAGGTCTATACATGGAGAAAAGGTGATTTAGCGCTTTCTCCGATTACATCGAGGACTTGGAACCCTAAAGATGTGATTGAACTTAGGGAATCACCAGTTGACCTCTTTCTCACCTTCTTTGATGCTGAGGTCTTCGGCATGATCGTGACTCAAAGCAACAACTATGCAGCTCGCAAGAACAAGAATCTCGACATGTCTGTTGAAGAGCTGAAATGCTTCATTGGAATTCTCCTTCTCAGTGGCTATGTTGAAGTACCGAGGCGCCGTATGTACTGGCAGCAGTCCGAAGACACGCACAACTCGTTGGTCGCTGCTGCAATGACTAGGAATCGCTTCGACGAAATTATGTCATGCCTTCACCTTACTGATAATGACCGTCTGGATAAGGCCGACAAGTTCGCCAAGGTGCGTTCGTTGTTTGATGAACTGAACAGTTCCTGGCAAATGGCCTACATGAAGAAAATCACAGTGTCGATGAAGCAATGGTGCCTTACTTTGCGGCATGCATGGCTGCAAGCAGTTTATCAGAGGTAAACCGATTCGGTGTGGATTCAAGTTATGGGTTGGTGCAACGCGACTCGGTTATGTCAACTGGATGGACCCATATCAAGGGGCTGGTTCAAGGATTGATCCAAAGTACAAAGATTTGGGTCTTAGAGCAGGCGTCATACTTCAATATGCTGACGTGATCTCTTCCATTGGCGATGATCCATACCATATCTTCTTCGACAATTTCTTCACATCGATACCGTTGCTGGCAGAACTTTCACAACGCAAGCTGAAGGCAACAGGAACGATTCGGGAAAACAGAACTTCAAAGTGTCCGCTTCAGGACACAAAAGCTATGAAGAAGACTGAACGTGGCTCATACGACTTTCGACTAGCGAAAGATGAGAACATTGTTGTTTGCAAATGGAATGACAACAGCGTTGTGTCCATTGCCTCGAATGCATTATCTGTACGACCGACTCACAATGTTACCAGATACTCACAGAAGAAGAAAAAGAATATCAGCGTCACACAACCTCACCTTGTCCGCGTCTACAACGAAAACATGGGAGGCGTCGACCGCTGTGACCAAAATATCAGCCTGTACCGTATTTCAGTAAGAGGAAAGAAGTGGTACTTCCCTCTGATATGTCACTGTATCGATTTGGCTGAGCAAAATGCCTGGCAACTCCACAAAGCTCGCAAAGGATCACTGGATCATCTCCAGTTCCGCCGTCGCATAGTAACCGCTCTACTGGAGACCAATGCCAAATCATCAAAGGGTGCAGGTAGACCGTCACAGACTGAACATGTCGACTCCAGATATGATCGATTAGACCATCTCGTGGAGCCGCAGGAGAAACAAACAAGATGTCGACACTGTCATCAAAAGTGCACCACTCGGTGCAGCAAGTGCAACATTGGTTTGCACGTGAAGTGTTTCATTGACTATCACAAGAAATAAACCAAGTCTAGATTAATTCTAGGCAGAAGTCAAAATAGTCCTAATAATGTCATTTTATCATTTGTGAGGAAAATAGATCTACATTATTGCTGTAAACAAAAACCTATGATCATATTCATATTTGGAAACTGCATGTGTTGTGTGTTCCCAGCGTCCTACATGTAGGACGGCTGATTTCTAAGTAACCACGTACAGCAAACATGAAAATACATTTCCCCCCTCTATTTTGTATTTATTTCTATCAGATTATTCACAGTAATGCCTAAAACTATGAAAAAAAGGTCCGTGGGAACATCTGGGTTAATACACAAATATACATGTAAGCCGACTAGACGTACGCGATGTGCTTTTGTGTCAAACCTGCTAAGAATTACTGATATATATATATATATATATATATATTAATAATTATAATAGAACAGAAATCTCTGCGCGTGACTATATCTGTCCGTGATGTTACGCTCTTTCGCAAGAGTCATTCCCCAGATGGCAGCACAGATTTCTGTTTCTCAGGCTGTAGGGTCAGATGAGGGAAACGCACGCGCCCAGCGTAGCTGGACTACTGCTGCCCCTAGCGATTCCAGCGAAGCTGGTTGGTAATAACATGCGTCCAGCGTAGCTGGAATCGTGCTGCCTCTAGCGAATCCAGCGAAGCAGGTGAATAATAACACGCGTCCAGCGTAGCTTGAATCGTGTTGCCCCTAGCGAATCCACCGAAGCTGGTGAGTAATGTGATGTTCCCCATCTCCTCCCCGACTGTGCGCTACTACAGGCGGTTTATGTAAAGGAGAGGTAACGTTTTGAAGTGAGATTTGAGTTCTGCTGATGTTCGATAATGTAGAGTAGTCTTTAGGTCTGGCACCAGTTTCCTTTCTAAATCCAGGTTTCACAGGGAAACGGTAATCAGGTTGTGGGCGATCCTTTAATCTAGTGCTCCGGCGTGGGCCTAAGGTCTCGGGTTCAAATCCATCCGATTCCTTTAATATAGGTTTCTTGACGAAGGTTTCCAAGGGTAAGGCTGCGGCGGAAGAGAGTTCGGCAACTTCCGGTTGAGGTTCCGAAAAGTCAGGGTTCGTAGTGGTACTCACTCTCTTACTTACTTGTCTATCTGATTCTAAGGATTCTATTCTATTCAACAGACTTCTCTGGTCTCTAGACAATTCAGATTGAGCTCTAGACATTTCAGATTGGTTTCTAGACAATTCAAAGTGGGATCTAGACAATTCCGATTGATTTCTAGACAATTCAGACTGTCCTTCGAACAGGTCTCCTAGTCTTTGTCTTATGTCAGACTGTCCATCAGTGACGTCGGTAAGTCGGTCATTTAGTCGTTTGTCCAAATTATTTTGTCCAACAGTCACGTCAGTTAGTCGTTTGTCCAAATTATTTTGTCCAGCAGTGACATCAATTAGTCTGCTAGCCAGTTTATTTTGTCCAGCAGTCAAATTATTTTGTCCAGCCGACACCTTTTCTCTACTTTCCAACACGCGTTCAAGAATAGAGGCTCGAAGCAACTCTGGTGAAAGAGGCCTGACTTCACCTTGCTCACTTACTTCTAATGAGTGCAATGATTCACGGGACATGCTAGAAATTATTATTAGTGTTTATGCAACAACAGTCTCAATTATAAACTACAATTCAAGTAAAACAATTCAGTTCAATTCTATAATAATTAATTTTATCCTACGCAGTTTCTACTGGCAGTGACTTGCAATTACAATCAATTCAAAGAAAAAGATGATTATTTACCCATCTTTGGAACAAAGGACATGATTAATAATCCAAGTGCAATTATGGTTTACGAAGACAGAAGATAATCCAGCGAATAAGCGGAGACGACGACAGAGAGTAATCCAGCGAATACGCGGAGACGACGACAGAGAGTAATCCAGCGAATACGATAAATTCACGTTACGAGTTCACAATTCCTCGCAATTCAGACAATCGACAATATTATTCCAGCGTTTCTACTTTAAACTTCTATAGCAGACTATTTGGCTCTTAGGAAGAGACTAACGCAAGTGTTTCTCAATTCCTTATCTAATCTACTTAGAAAACGGGGACTCAAAAAGAAATGATCTCTCGGACGACTCGGCAACGACTCCTTGGTAATCCATCGATACAGATCTAACCTCCAGGACGTCTCGGCAACGAGTGACAAATTTAGGTGGCGGCAAGAGCTCTTAACAC
Source organism: Aporrectodea caliginosa (assembly GCA_020284085.1). NCBI lineage: Eukaryota > Metazoa > Annelida > Clitellata > Crassiclitellata > Lumbricidae > Aporrectodea > Aporrectodea caliginosa. The sequence goes on along the minus strand of JACEVL010000180.1, from coordinate 35,847 downwards.
CACTTCTACCAATCAGCGATCAGCCTCAAATGCTAACCTTATATGGACACGAAATAAGACAGAAAATCGATGACGTAGGGGATGAGTCAGTGGTTCTGCTGCTGCATCAGAGCGTGCCTAGCGCGTGATCAGTGGCTGAAGGAAAATTCCAATAATAATGCTATCAACGGCGCAACTACCGAGGCCAATCACGACACCATCGTTTCATCGGCTCGCCACTTTCCTACCGCTAGGGGTCTCAGGGGCAGGCACAAGTAATTCTAAGAATAGCCTCTAGTAATGATTTCATAGATCATTACAGCAATAACACGCGTCGTGCGAGGCTGGTGAGTAATAACACTCGTCCAGCGTAGCTAGAACAGAAATCTCCGCGCGTGTTATTATCTGTGCGTGATGTTAGGCTGTTTGCCTGTTAAGCTGTTTTCGCCTTCATTGCCATGGACAATATGGCTTACGTCATTCTACGTCATAGCAATAAACATTAACAGACGTCGTCAGTAGATTGGTAAGAGAGAGTACCACCTCAGTGAGTCATCGCGCTACAAAGACAATGGCCCGCTACAAAGACAAAGGAAGGCCGAACAATGGAGCGCTACATAGACAAAGGAGGCCGAACAATGGAGCGATACATAGACAAAGGAATGACAACAATGGCCCGCTACAAAGACAAAGGAATGACAACAATGGCCCGCTACAAAGACAAAGGAATGACAACAATGGCCCGCTACAAAGGAATGACAACAATGGCCCGCTACAAAGACAGACAATGGACAATACCAACACAATGGGCAATACCAACACAATGGAGGCAGAACAATGGCCAATTTCATAGACATTGGTAGGCGGAGCTTAGCCATTGATATGGTAGGAGGCGGAGCTTAGTCATTGATTGATTGGCAGTTACAGACTGGTACCATATTTTTAGCGCCTAGCGAAGGGGAGGCTGAGCTGTATATTAATTATTCACGCTGTACACACACCATTGGTGTATGCTATTGGTTGAAAGCATACCACATAGAAGCGCATCTTACAATCCTCCCCGACGTTTCTCCGAATAAGCTGTATGTTCACAATGACTATTTGATATGTACATCTGCATCCCAGACGTCTTTTCAACCTTATAATATCTACATTTCAATATAGAAATTTTAGAATCAGTCGTATTTGCATCGTTAGAATTTACAATTTGATAGCGCAAACATTCTAATGTAGTAAACCAGCGATACTTCTATGTATCTTTTCGATACATACACTTGTACTGTATAGTAAAATGTGAGCGAAGGACTTGCTCAATGTCTAGTCCCTACACAGTAACTGTATCGGATGAGGCTCGGATCCATACACTCCGCGTTACAGATCAAGCGCTATACCCGATCGGCCACCATGCCTCACAATCTTTGTAACTCAACAGATGTAAGTACATTGAGTAAACTCTCAAAGTGGTTCTCCATATGTCTGCTAAGTAAACATTCATATCATGTCATACACTAAAAGATGTGTGTTGGCCTTACAAATGAACATTTCCTCTGTTTCTACTCAATTAAAATGCACAATTTAACACGGTGAACCTTCCGCTCATACTAGCTGTGAAAGCATCCTATGGATCTCTCTCTCTCACACACTCTCTCTCTTTCCGCACACATACACACACACATTGCAATTCTTTGCACCTTAGCATTCGATGAATAGAAATTTTAACATACATACCACAATTCTTTGTGTCTTAGCCTTCGAAGAATCGAATTTTAGCAATTCTATGCGTCTTAGCATTCGAAGTGTGGTAATTGTGTCATACACACCACAATTCTTTGCGTCTTAGCATTCGAAGAATTGTAATATTATCATACACACTGTGATTCTTTGTGTGTGAGTGGTCGAAGAGTCGTAATTTTAACATATATATCGCAATTCTTTGCGACTTAGCGTTCGAAAAATGGTAATATTAGCATACCCCCTGTGGATCTTTGCGTCTTAGCATTCGAAGAATTATAACTTTAGCAATTCTATGTGGCTTAGCATTTGAAGAGTGGTACTTGTAGCATACACACAGCAATTCTATGCATCTGAGCAGTCAAGGATTGGTAATTTTAGCATACATGCTGCTATTCTACACGTCTCAGCATGCTAAAATTTGTATATGGTCTATACAGTTATTGAAACCATCCAACAATTCAACCTAACAATTGCAATTTTATCATTCAAGTTGTTCTTGCCAATGTACAAACCTCATCTAAGCAAACCAAGAGAGTCGCAATCTTAGTACAACCACATACATACAAACACCCACAAGTGTGCAAACAAACACTTGCACAAATACACAAACTCATACATGCATACATACATACCAATACATACACACATATCTACAAGAACTTTCACAAATACATAAACGGAAATATACAAACACTTAAACATACTCATACTTAAACATACACATCCATATACAGAAACACACATGTGCAAACACCTACACAAACACATAAACACATACAAATACACACAAACACAAATACTCAAACCCAAACATACAAGCACCCAAACATATACATACTTACACATTCATACCCAACCACCTACATGCATACATACAAACACCCACAAATGCACAAACTCATACATAAATACACACCAATACATACAAAAATACCCACAAGAACTTCCACAAATATACAAACACTTAAGCATATACATATTTACATATACAGAATCACAAATGTGCAAACACCTGCACAAACACGTACAAATGCACACTTGCAGAAACACTCAAGCATACAAACATACACATGCCTATGCGCACACATACCCAAACAAATCTGCAATAAGAGCGCAACTTTAACATATATTAAAATAGCAGTTTACCTCTCTCTCTCTCTCTCTCTCTCTCTCTGCCTCCCTTCCTTCCTCCCTCGTGCTCTTTCTCCGTGTTCTTTCTTTTTACCTAAATTTTGTTTGATATTTGAGAATAATAATAACTCGTGCTCTTTCTCCGTGTTCTTTCTTTTTGCATCAATTTTGTTTGATATTTGAGAATTGTGCGCTTTCTGATTAATAACTCTCGCAATCTATATTGAAAGCTGTGTAGATGGATGTCGGATGGTCGCACAAGAGTGCAACTTTAGCATATATTAAAATATTTGTTTGAAATATAATTAAAATAATAAACATGTCGTTGTAAGATGTGCTTCTAGCAATAGGATTCGTCTAATGAAGAAATAAACTGCTCTAAAAAGAGTACAACTTTAAAATATATTAAGATATTAAATGTTATTTATTTGAAATATAATTAAAATATAATTAAAATAATAAACATGTCATTGTAAGATGCGCTTCTATGTGGTATGCTTTCAACCAATAGCATACACCAATGGTGTGTGTACAGCGTGAATAATTAATATACAGCTCAGCCTCCCCTTCGCTAGGCGCTAGAAATATGGTACCAGTCTGTAACTGCCAATCAATCAATGACTAAGCTCCGCCTCCTACCATATCAATGGCTAAGCTCCGCCTACCAATGTCTATGAAATTGGCCATTGTTCTGCCTCCATTGTGTTGGTATTGCCCATTGTGTTGGTATTGTCCATTGTCTGTCTTTGTAGCGGGCCATTGTTGTCATTCCTTTGTAGCGGGCCATTGTTGTCATTCCTTTGTCTTTGTAGCGGGCCATTGTTGTCATTCCTTTGTCTTTGTAGCGGGCCATTGTTGTCATTCCTTTGTCTATGTATCGCTCCATTGTTCGGCCTCCTTTGTCTATGTAGCGCTCCATTGTTCGGCCTTCCTTTGTCTTTGTAGCGGGCCATTGTCTTTGTACAAATGACTCATTGAGGTGGTATTCTCGCTTACCAATCTACTGTCGTCATAGCAACGCGAGATAATGCACTGTAGGACGACATGTGGATCCTTCTTCATGTCTGTAAGGGAATGCGGAGGGGAAGGGGCGAGTCAGCCACACACGATTGCCGCGAGAAACGTACGGGGAGGGACGGACTTTGAAGGGAGGGAAGGAGGTACGGACGGCAGGGACAGACGGCACGGAAGTACGGGAGGGAGGGAGGAAGGGAGGGAGAAGACTTACGTCATTCATAGCACATGCAGGAAGACGCATCTCTTGATATTTTCAAATTGTTTTAGCCGTCTTAGGACGGGAGACTTACGTCGTTCATAGCACAAGAAGACGCATCTCTTGATATTTTCAAATTGTTTTTAGCCGTCTTAGGACGGGAAAACAACTAGTGTATATATATATATATTGAAGTCTGCACTTGGCGCGATGTACCTCAAGGAAAGCAGTACCTCCTTTCACCGTCAATTTAGATGCATTTTCTTCATTAAAGTCGCACTGTCTCTAATTAAACTAGAAATCGCTCGTTACATTACATTACCTTACTCATGCTCAACTCAATCTTATCATATCTTAGTCTACCGGCCTTACCCTTCTATATCTTACCATGTATTACTTACATTCATTCATTCATTCATTCATTACTAGAATTTATTTAGCGCCTCTTCAAGGGAACAACTCAGAGGCGCTCCCAACCCAAGCGCGGCCAAATAGGATCATTTTTAGTTGAGAGAGCCTACGTAGCTTACTGGCCGAATATCATCCCGCGCCGAACGCTGACGTCTGCATCTGCAACTGGTTTTATACAACGCATGCATTAATCCCTCCACAGACATTATCTAAACTTAAGCTAATTAAGTTGCTGCGCGCTGATAGCTTATAATCAGTAACAGAGTAGATAGTGCACAGGATCTCATGACGGCATGATGCGCCTTTCTGTCTTAAAAGAAACTGATGATTCACGAATATTCACGTATACAGGAGCCCAGGCATTACTGAAAATGCTTTCTATGGGATACGTAGGCCTACCTTTTGTCGGACCCAGATTTAGCCCGCTACATGGATTAGACGCGGAATACGCTAAGGTGTCGCAAAAGTATGAAGATGTTGTGTAGCGCTTTTACTGAATCTCATTGCATGCTGTCATGACCCAATACTTAGTCTACTCTGAACTTGGTAAAATAGAGTTGAACGCGTATTGAACATCATAATGATGCAGCCGATATTTCTGGATGCTAGAGATTTGTTTTAAATTGCATTGATTTGGTACAGTGTTAGTCTACTGTTGTTTACGAATAGTGATCGGACATTTGATGAACTGTATTTACTTCGCTGAGTTCTATACGATTCAGTCCTATACTATATTTATTAGCCGCTGCCAGGGCTTAAAGTGTGCATGGACGGTCATGGACGGCGTCCAGGCACTTATTTTCAGGGCTGGACGCCGTCCTGCCACTTATTAGGCAGCACCGCCTGGACGCCGTCCATGCAGCGTCCATGCAACAGTGTAATTCCTCTACGTCATTTTCAACAGCATTTATTTTTCTAAGATTCCAATGAAATTTCATATTGTCAAAGCGCTGTAGGTATACAAAGAAAAACAGAGGCAAGAAAAACAGGTCAGAAGGAAGCTAATGGCTTAATAAGAGTTGAAAATTGTCAATTGGAATTAAATTAATTGTTTCGTTATACAAAACTCAGCCAGCTCCGCATGACGATCGTAATCGTAAACTCGATATTTCTACAGCGCCCACAAAAGCGAAGTCGCGGGAACCAGCTTATTCACAGGCGCTTAATCAAAACAGAATCGATAGGGAGGGGGTCAAAATCCAGAGAGTCAGGCAGGCAGACAGTCAGACGGCTAAGGTGGATGATGCTTAGAGTTGAAATGGCGAGGAAGGTGAGGGGAGGAGAAGGAATCGGGATAAGATTTGTGAAAAGCAGTGTTTTCAGTTTTGAGTGGAAGACCTGTGGAGAGATAGCAAGAGGTGAGTTCATAGGATGGATCGGATATTTGTCGTAGCACAGGCGGGAGTTTGTTCCAAAGAGGCGGGACAGCTATGGCTATGGAACGATTTGCAAATTTAAGCGATGAGGTGACGGAAGGGGGGAGCAGTGTGAGGGTGGAAGATGAATGGGTTGAACGAAGAGGTTGGACCGTGAACAACTGGTGGAGATACGAGGGCTGAGAGGATTGAAGTGTATTGTAGGTGAGGGATAGGACTTTATATTCTATTCGTTCAGGAATTTTGAGCCAGTGGAGTGATTTCAAGACAGGGGTGATGTGGTGGTGTTTGGGGGTTTTGGTGACAGCACGGGCGAGGGCATTCTGAATGGCTTGGAGGCGATTAATTTGATTGGTATCTATGTTGAGGAAGAGAGCTTTGCAGTAATCTAATTTGGCGTGAACTATTGATGTGGCGATTGTTGACGAGGTTTTGAAGTCGAGTATAGGGCGGATTCTACGAAGGTCACGGATGTGCACGAAGCAAGAACTGGAAAGATGGGTGATGTGATCGGAAAAGCTAAGATTCTGGTCAAAAGTCACACCTATAGGTTGCGGACAGGAGAATCTGCAATGGATGTGTGAGTGGATACAGAGTCAAGGTTGAGGGAAATAGAGGGATCTGGGATTTTCTTGAGTTGCTCGCGGAGGCCTATAAGAATGAATTCAGTTTTAGAGGGGTTAAGGGCTTGAGGAACAACATGTTTTAAGTCATCCAGGAGGAGATTTATTTTACCACATGGAGGAGATGATCTATGGAGTCAGAGAAGCTGCTTGGCAGGCACGATGCCCTTGCCCTACCAGTCAAATTTTTTTCCAGAGATCATTCTCTAGGGTTTGTCTCACAATAAGTCACCTGAGGAAAATTATGTGTGCCACAGGATTGCAAAGCCTACTGAGAATATCTGCTAACAAGGTAGCGGCATCGATCGGACAAAATGCATAGCCAATTTACAAAAACAGAATTTAAAAAAAAATGGATTTTGACTGCAAAAATTAACTAGACACTTCTGAAATAAAACTTTGAAAATAATTGTTGTTGTGTAAGTCTGGGAAACTGGATAAACCATGAAGTTTTCATAACTTTATCGTTCAGAAACTGCTGGAAAACAAGAGCCTAGCACGTCTTTCATTTGATGAAAATTGCTAAAAAATGCGTTGGCTTCTGGGGCTCCGCCCCAGACCCCGCGGACGGAGCTCACGACGCTCCCTCACACACCCTAGTCATTAGACCCACACGCATGGGAACTCTAGCACTCACGACTTCGTGCCTTCGGCGCTTGCAATTAGAGCACCTCAGAAAACATTTTATAGTTGCACCTCTGATTGGAGGGAGGGGGTTGAGGAGAGGGACGGGGGAAGGAGATGGGAGTAAGGAGGGGAAGTTGGGGATAGGGGTTGGGAAAAGGGTATTGGTGGGAGGAGGGGATGGAAAGGTAAGGGGCGTCCAGGCACTTCTTTTTTACACTTTAAGCACTGGCCGCTGCTGATTTATTTGTTCTTAGGCCTTGTTTACAGTTTCATTGCGTGTGTTTTACATTTAAGGGCAAACGTTTTCCCTCCCAAAGATTGGTCGTATGTAGAGGTAGGCTAATTATCACCATCATCCTTAGAATTTATCGTGTATGTATAGAAGATAGCCAATTAGACTGATAACCACAGCACTTGGCGGTACTTTGGCTCACGTGTACCAACGTTGGAGAGCCTAATTGCAATTCTTCCTGGCGAATGTACACAATTCCAGAATGTACACAACACCCATTAAGGCTTCTAGGTATTGGTTCTCGCACTTAACTCTTAAGCCACGTGTATGAATGCCTAGCCACATGTCAGTTTCTGTTGGTCTTTGGTTCTCGACATTCTTATTTCATGGTTGCTGTTTCATCATCATTCATTATCGTCGTATCTATTTAGCAACTGCATGTCTATGGTGTCTGCATATAAACTTAACAGTATTGATTAGGCCGATGACCAACCCACTCAACTTGCTCTGTTGCCTAGAAAAGCGCACAGCTGGACCTCATTATTTTCGTAGACCAGATGCCAGAATACCAATTATAATTCCTCCTTACATAATTCCAAACAGCAGGCATAGACACTCACCATCTCGATAATGGGCCCAGTCTCTAATCTCCTCTGAGTCTCTTCTGTAGGCCTATACAGTATACAACTTAGGTACAGCTGGTCATGTGTTTCTCGGAATGTGGAATCGCCTTTGAACATCACAAGAACGGCGAAACATAATGTGCTTTAAATATATAAACAGTCATTTTGTAAATGAAGCATTAGAATGCAGGCGCCATGAATTGAATTGAGGAAACAGATCAAATCCACAGGAACATGTACGCTTACATAGCTAGTTCCTTGGAATCATGTTGTACGAATAATATGATGTATACCGTCCCTAAGCGACGTCTAGAAACGTAAAGAAACGTAACGTCCAAACGGATAGCGAGCCGAATTGTTGTGGATCTTTGCCTTAGCGATGCATTGCACTTGTTTTCGCGTTTATTTCGTTGTCAATTTTTTTGTTCTAACTTTGCATTTTTGCACATTGTTTTGGCAAAGGTTTGTTGCAGGAGCATCAACTTTTGAATGGATGGGAAATATGTAGGGGCTGACTTCTATGGCACACACAGAAATTAGATAGATGGTCACACCGAGATACAGAGCGATAGGGAGACAGACGGGCAGACAGTCAGAAATACGGACATAGAGTAATGAGGGAAGGCAGAGACCTGTGCATTGAGTAGGCGTGGCAGGAATGCCTCAGCGTGCAGAGTGCCACAGGTATCGTGCCTGCTACACAAACCTGCACGCGCAGACCGACTGACTGGCGCCTGGTAAAGGAATGCCGTGTAGGAGGTTTTGATAGGGCTATATAAATGGTAGCCCTTATGTCAAGAGAGAGAGAGAGAGAGAGAGAGAGAGAGAGAGAGAGAGAGACAGAGAGAGACAGAGAGACAGAGAGAGAGACAGAGAGACAGAGAGAGACAGAGAGAGAGAGAGAGAGAGAGAGAGAGAGAGACAGAGACAGAGACAGAGACAGAGACAGAGAGACACAGAGAGAGAGACAGAGAGAGAGACACACACAGAGAGAGACACAGACAGACAGACAGACAGAGAAGAGAGACAGAGAGAACCAGCGCGTTGTTTAGGCCGGACTCCTGTCCCCTTTGTCAACCGACAACCGGGACACATGGTCCGAGCGTGTAACATCTATCGAATAAACATCGAAACAACAACGTGTTATCTCTCTCTCTCTCTCTCAACGGTCGATCGACAACCCCGAATAATCGGGCGAACAAACGACACTACATACGTATGTTTATGTATGTATATATATATATATATATATGTATATATACATGTATATATACTTGTGTGTACATACATATGTATATTTAAGTTTTTATGTATGTATGTATGTATGTATGTATGTATGAATGTATGTATGTATGTATGTATGTATGTATGTATGTATGTATGTATGTATGTATGTATGTATGTATGTATGTATGTATGTATGTATGTATTATGAGCACTTGTTATGGCGCCCCTTCAACATTTCTACTGTGTACACGCTGCAGCGCATGAGCAATTGCGAGTGAAGGACTTTTGCCCAGGGTCCCTACGCGGCGGCTTGATTTGGATTCGAACCCGCAACCCTCCGGCTGCAAGGCACCGAACATACCCCTACACCGGCGCGCCAAATATATACATATGTATAGATACATATACATGAATGTATACACAATTAATGTTCATGTACATGTATATGTACATATACTTATATGCTTTACCATGAAACCTTCGGACTATCGAACCTTCGGACTGTCGACCTTTTCCCGTCGAGATGCCCTCTCTACTGTTTGCTTATTCAGAGACTTACTTACCGTCCTCCTGTTTGGAGTTGAAACTGTTGAGTGAATCTTCTGCATTGTTTCTGTTGCTGGCTGTTTTTTTTTACCTGGGTGGGTTGCAATGCAAGCCCACCGCAGAACCCTCCTCCTTTATCCTGGCTTGGGACAGGCACAGGCTTCCTCAGCGGAGGTAGCCTGTGGCGGAGTTCAGAGACAGTTTTTAGATATTGAACAGAGGGAAGACAAACATAAAATTAAACTTTTATTATTTGAGATTAAACAGAAAGGATAGGGATAAGTCTGGGGTGTTAACATTCTCGTTAGCTGGCTACCATAACCGAGAGTTTAAATTTGTGCCCGCATACCCATCCTACTTAATGGCGCCGCCAACTACTGGACTTTATGTTGCCCCTTAAGCAGGTTAATGATATTACTAGCGGTTGAAGGTATGTATTTACGAATGTTTGAAATAGACAGTAAGTAATACAGCCGTAAGAGTAATGTCGACACTGACGCACTATATACCGGCCTGTGCATCTACTGCTACGACTTTAAATTGTTGAATGCATAATATGTTAAGTGACAACCAGAATTTATAATATATTTGCAGCTTTTTCGAGTAAGCTTCAGCAGTGGTTGGCTAGAATATACAATCGGTCACCGTGGCAACGGAAGTCAAACGAATTTTGCGTTTGGATTGGACCATCGATATCTGTATTTAGAACTGGATTGCGCTTAGCAGGCTAAGATATGCGGTCATCGAGCTGCCATCTTGCTACACGTAATATCGTTGACATCGCTTGTTATAAGAAGATGCCTTCGTGCGCCACTATAAACTGTTCTAATCAGCAGATTAAAGGAGCATCACGTCGTTTCATGTGTGAGTAAGCCTATTTACTAATTATTTTATTGCCGAGTGAGCTGGATTCTGATTAAAATGAAAATAAATTCAGTTAAGTGAACACGGACCTGTATCACGCGAAATACCCATATCGCTAAATACGCGTCCCAACCATCATCATAGATATCGATGGATTGGACAACAAATATAACCGTATTTCTTATTGTTTCTCCGAATAATCAATTGACGTCATATATTTTCTGAATGCGAGAAATCCAATCTCTAGTACCACAGAATAGATAAAGCGTAGCCAGAAGTCTAACTGGCCCTAAATGCTGTAATACGGAAAATTATTCTATAAGTTTAGTCTATATGCACCGTCCGCCATGATTACGTGTTGGTCTGGAAATTAATATTAATACAAGTATAATATCAAACTTAGACATTTTCACTGCTAATTTTTATTATAATCGGTGAAACTGCAGTAAAATAATGAGAACGTCTGGCGGCGAGCATTCTGCAGCGATAGGATGTACGAATAATCGATTAAAAAAGAAATGTTTGTCGTTTTTCCGCCTCCCATCATATCTGACCATGGTCTCGTGATCGCCTCCATTCCATTCATCTGCGAAACCTCGCTTCTCATCACAAGACGGATTCGTCTATGGAAAAAATTGGATCACGATGCCTTTCGTTCGGCGCTTCAGGCTCAACCTCTCTTCAATAACGTCGAAGCTTCATCCTCTTCGACTGCGGCAGAGATGTTCTCTTCCTATGAGGCAGTGATGTCAGAGCTCTTGGATTCATTTCTTCCTTTACAAACAGTTCGATCTCGACATCGTCCTCTGTCTCCATGGTTCAATGCGGATTGCAGAGCGCTTCGACGTCAGGCTCGGCGCCTCGAACGAGTCTACAGGAGAACGCGCTCTCCTTCAGACCGGACAGCCTGGATTCGCTTCGTCCGGAAAATGCACACCACCTACCGGGACAGAGAACGAGAATACTGGGAGTCTCTCATCATCCGCCAGTCAAAGGAACCCAAGAAACTTTGGACTACGTTCAATGGTCTTCTTGGTCGCCATTCATCAAGCCACCAGCCGCAGTCTCCTCCGCCTTTCACCGCGGATGTGTTCTTGGAGCGACTTACTGCCAAGATCGCATCCATCCGCGCTGCTACTTCTACAGCTCCTCCACCAGAGTTCACTACTACTGACGCTCGTCTCTCCATCCTTAATGAGGTCACAAGCCTGGAGTTACGTCAACTCATTCTGGCCTCTGCACCGAAGACGTGTGAGTTGGACCCTGTGCCCACATTCCTCGTCCAAGAGCTCGTTGACGACCTCCTTCCCTTCCTCACCGAGCTCTGTAACCGGTCGATTCAGGAAGCTGAACTGCCTGCGTCACAGAAGCGATCTGTTCTTCTTCCTGTCTTGAAGCGAGATGGACTGGACGCAAGTGATCCTGTGAATTACCGTCCTATCGCTAATGTAACATTCCTCTCTAAAACTTTAGAGCGTATTGTAGCTAACCAACTGTTTGTTTATTTAGACATGCATGGGTTGCTACCTCCCTTACAGTCGGGTTTTCGGAGGAATCATTCCACCGAGACTTTATTGGTTCGCCTTCTTTCGGACTTCTATGGCGCCATGGACAGTGGTCAGATAACTCTATTGGCCCTATTTGATGTCAGTTCGGCATTTGATTCTGTCGACCACTCTATCTTGCTTAAGCGTCTTGCTGTCTCCTTTGGGCTGACTGGCAAACCCTTAGATTGGCTTTCTTCCTTTCTCACTGGGCGCACAAACTGTGCTGTTGTTGGGTCCTCTAGGTCCCGTTGGGTCCCTGCCCCTTTTGGTGTACCCCAAGGGTCGGTTTTGGGCCCTTTGCTGTACATCCTTTATACAGCTGATATTAGCTCCCTGCTGCGGTCTAGTGGGCTGCTGCATCAGCTTTATGCTGATGATATACAAGCTTATGTCCACTGCCGTGCGGCCGATGCGGCGGCCTCTGTTGGGCTGATGTGCCGTGCTATTGATGCCCTCTCTGGTTGGATGGCCTCGAACCGTCTGCTCTTAAACCCATCCAAAACTCAATTTATCTGGCTTGGTAGTCGCCGACAGCTGGCCGGTGTAGACATGCAACTGTTGGCTGAAACTTACCCTCATGTCACTTTTTCACTTACTGTACGTGATCTTGGAGCGACGCTCGACCAAGAGCTTAGTTTTTCGCAACATGTTAACTTGCTTACGCGAAGCTGTTACTACCAGCTCCGCCAGCTGCGTGTTGTGCTCCGCTCTCTCTCTCATGATGCTGCCGTTGTTCTTGTCCATGCCTTTGTTACCAGCAGAGTCGATAACTGTAGTTCGATTCTCGCTGGTCTCCCTTCTGGCCTAATAAGCCGTCTTGACCGGGTCCTCCGCTCTGCTGCCCGACTGATTGGTCGTATTCCAAAATACGCTTCAGTCTCTGCTTACATGCGCGATGTTCTGCACTGGCTTCCTGCCTCGCAGCGCATCTCTTACAGGATAGCAGCCTTAGTTTGGCGGTGCCTTGCTGGCTGTGCTCCATCATACCTATCTGACCTCTGTCGTCCTGTCTCTGACCTAGCCCCCCGTCGGGCTCTGCGTTCCTCGGCCAAGGGAGAGCTCCTTGTCCCCCGGGCCCGTTTATGTCTCAAGCAGCGCCGAGCCTTCTCGGTTGTTGGACCCTCAACCTGGAATGGGCTCCCACTTGAGCTGCGCTTGATGCCTCGCAGCAATTTGCCTGCTTACTGCCGCCTTCTCAAGTCTTCTCTGTTTAGCCGTGGCTGGGCTGGGAGCGCCTCTGAGTAGGTTCCTTGAAGGGGCGCTATATAAATGCTCGGAATGAATTAATGAATGAATGAATGAATGAAACAAGGTATGTAAGCACAAACAGATGAAAGTGTAGCGCTTTATGTATTCTGTGATGTAATCTACAATTAATGTTATTTTGTTAAGCTAAGTAAAGATATGGACACTCTTGATACAAATTACGTGTAAAAGTGAAATAAGGATATTTAGGCCTACTGCAGTCCTCATTAAATTGAGTAGTTGAATCCGATGAGGTCAGGATTATGGGTAAACACATTAAGGTACTGCTTTGGAAGGAAAATCTTATTATACTCAATACTCATGCATGAGTGGAATACTGGTTTCAATTTCTCAACACAGAGTAAGTGTAAATGCGGAATTTACTTGCATGTTATGTTTGGAGCTAAGTAATGTGCAACACAATATTTTTAACAAATATACTTGCCTACTAGACCGGTTTATGGGTAATCCCGTATTTTACGTTCATAAATTCCTTGTCCGAAGGTTCGATAGTCCGAAGGTTCGATAGTCCGAAAGTGTCATGGTGAAAAACATATATATGTATATGTACATATATATATATATATATGTATGTACATTATATGTATATATAAGCATGTTTGTATACATATGTATTTATATCTATATACATGTACATAAATATTATGTTATATATATATGGATAAGTGTATATATATCATATATATATCATATATATCATATCATATATATATATTAGGGTGCCACTCAACGTAATGCAAAAAAATTGACTTCAGAATTTTCAAGGTCCCACCCCCTCATTTTGTTCTCTTTATAATGCATAGTAAGTGTGCTAAGTTCGATTGAGAAATATTAATATTTACTGGTAGCTCAATGTGCTCATATTTTTAATATTATGGTATGCACGTTTGTTGCGATTAAATGTATTTTTTATTCAAAGTTTTCTCCACCAGAGTAAATTAAATTCTGAGTGAGTAACTCAGTATTGTTGTAATGTTACTGTTCACCAGTGACAGTGTTCTTGTTCATATTCTTTTCTGCTATATACTCATTACTGAGCTGCATACTGATTTCGTTATTATTTGGAATAAATATAATCAATCATAGTACTGTTAATGTGTGTCTGTGCCAGTAGTGCAGCGTAGATATTACTTAAATTGTGCATCACTCTAGACTTCACTGAGAACCACAGGTGACTCATTATAATGTAACTTTGATTATTCATTTGCTATTTAGTTCATGAGTGAGTGATGATAGGGGTTTTGGCTTTGATTGGGAATATTATAGCAACAGCCAGTAACTCAGGAGTTCATGCCGGTGCCTGCGTACTTTTGGAAGAAAATTTGTGCAATGATCTGGTCAGCTTAGCTAGCAGGCATCACTTCATGGAACTAATGGTAGTAAAAGTGTTTGATACATTGAGAGGACCAATAATTAGTGGATCAAACGTCCAGTTGTTTCAGAGATTTGGTGAGTAGTGGGGCTCAATTGACCGATCAGACTACACACGTGTTTTGAAGGTAGATTCCATTGCATCGGCTCTAGATCTATTCGGGATGACCTCGTATACAGTTCATTCAGTGCTCAGGACCTTACAGAGTTTCAGTTAAGGGACGATTACCGAGAGCTTCTGCAACTATTTCTCGGAGCAGCGTCCGAGTCACGCAAGTGTGAGTGTTCATAGTCACTCTGACCCTTCCACCCCGCTAGGTGGATGTCATAGCTGATATACAGTTTGAAAATTTTCCTTTTTCGCTCCCAATTCCGTCTGACTGCACGTGAACTGTCAGCTTTCGGTCACTTCGACACATTCGTACAGAAGGTCTATCTGAAGGTCTGGCTTACATGTGCATGTGCTTCGTCTGCTCCAAGGAATGATCTTCAGTTACTCTGTGAGTTAGACAGCTACAAGAAGACACACGATGCTGTTGCTAAAGCTGCCATAAAGTCACTGGTCACTTATGGCATGTGAGTGAAATTCTGGTCGGTCTTGCCTTCTTTGACTCTGAAGTTTCTGCAGAGGTGAAGTCTGTCATGGTTGCAGCGATAGACGTCAAAACAACAGATTATCCTCAATGCATTGCCTTCACTACAACACTTCATCAGAAGCAGCTGTCTGACTTTGTGTGGTAACACAACAGGTAACTTTTCACAGCATTGGATATACCACAACATTTTCCTAGCCTACAATCTAGATACATGGGACAGTGACAACGACTACATTGTTGCCCAACAGAAAGTGAGAAGTCTGAAAGTTGTCAATGAAACAGAGCTTTGATCCAGAGTTTCAATGGAGTCCTAACAAATCAGGAGGGACAGAAACAGTTCCTGCTGCAAGTCATAGAGAAACACTGACATGACTTTCTAAATCCAAACAAGTTCACATTTACTACAGCTAGTGCAGCAGCAGCAACATCAGCATCCGCAGAGACAAATGATTAACATTTCTGACATTTTCTGTCATTGCTTGTTTGAAACTTTGCGAGCATTTTGACAAGATTCCGAGTCTTCTGACTTCTGGTGTTGAAATTGACATTGTACGGCAATATCGGAAAAATGTCACATATTGTAAAACTTCATCAGTGTTGAGCTACCAGTAAATATTATTAGTATGCATCCAAATTTTGTGAGCATATCTATTTTAACACTAGGAACACATTTGGTGGGTGGGAAGATGAAAATTAAAAAAAATATTTTTGAGTGGCACCCTAATATATATGATATATATAATTATGTGTGCATATGTGAATATATATATATATGTATGTATATACATATATGTATGTATCTATATGTATATATGTATGTGTACACTATACATATATATAGATGTATGTGTTTATGTACATGTATATATATATTTACGTATTTACGTACTTATGTACTTATGTATATATATATGTGTGTATATATATGTATATGTATTATGTACATATATAATAATGTATATGTATGTGTACATGTATTTATAGGTATGTGCAAGAATATATATATATGTATATATATACATACATTATGTTTGTGCATGTATAGATATATGTACATTATATGTATGTATATGCATGTATATGTATCTATATATGGTAAACGTGTAGTTTAGCGTCGTAAATTAATTTCTGACTTTAAGTGAAACAAATAGCGCCGTAAATTATTTCAAATAACGTGCCACTGCCCAATTAATGCATTAGTTTAGTTATAATTGGTTAAACAGAAGGAAATCGATTGAAAAATTATTTTAAATATTCAATATTTCTCATAACAAATGGCCGCTCGAAACTTTAATCGAACGACAACCCATTCCGGAAGTCAACTTTTGTCAAGTCGCCAATAATATTCATATTCAAGGTCGTCACTTGGCGTATGACCTGTTCCAAATCGTTTCCTTGCAGCATATAAAAATTTATTTAAAACGAAACGTCTGAATAATGCAGTTATTCAAAATATCAATCATTAAGCCCTTTCACGATGCATCTCAGCCCTAGCCCTTGAAATTCCTCAAATTCCTTTGCACTGGATAGCAAGAAAAGCTGCAATTTGGCTCTTCATCTAAAAAACTGACCTCTGTATTTCTTAATTCCCTTTCTTGGGAGGGTCTGTTAGGCACTCCTAAGGATATCCAAAATGACAATCAATGATATCTTGCAAATGCAATCACTCTTCAACCAGTGGTAGCCTTTCAGTTCTATCATCATTGTAATGCCAAAATGCACTGCAGAAATTGCAGTGAAAAAATGCTGAAATTTGACCCTTGACATGAATACTTAGACCCTAAGTATGTGAAAGCCCTATTGAGAGTTGTTAGGGCTATCAAAAGCGCCAATCACTCATCTCTAATAATCACTCTTCTCTCGGTGGTAACCTTTAAACTTACCATACTTGCGAAGGCGTAATGCATTGTACAAATTGCAAGAAGGAATGCTGTAACTTGTCCCATAAAATAAGATACTTATTGTCTAAGTATGCGAAAGCCCATTTCTAGGGCTTAAAGACCACCGTTCATGCTATCCAAAACTCCTATCAAACATCTCTTTCAATCACCTTCAATTGTCTAAGTGGTAGCCCTTGAAACTTACCATTATTCTCAATGCAAAATCCATTCTACAAATGCATTGCAAGATATACTCTTACTTGACCCTTGAAATAAAATACTTAGACCCTAACTATGTGAAAGCCGTATCCAGAGACTAAAGAGCACCCTTAGTGTTATCCAAAACGTCAATCACCCACCTCTTTCAATCACCATTGTCTAAGTGGTAGCCCTTCAAGAATACCACTATTTCCAATGCAAGATCAATTGTACAAATGCATTGAAAAATATACTATTACTTGACCCTTGAAAATAAAATACTTAGACCCTTAGGATTGGGAAAGCCTTATCTAGGGACTAAAGAGCACCCTCAGTGCTATCCAAAACGCCAATCACCCATCCCTTTCAATCACCACTGTCTAAGTGGTAGCCATTCAAGTATACCACTATTTCCAATGCAAGATCCATTGTACATATGCATTGCAAGATATACTGTTACTTGACACTTGAAATAAAATACGTAGACCCTAAGTATGTGAAAGCCGTATCTAGGCACTAAAGAGCACCCTAAGTGCTATCCAAAGCGCCAATCACCCATCCCTTTCATTCACCACTGTCTAAGTGGTAGCCATTCAAGTACACCACTATTTCCAATGCAAGATCCATTGTACAAATGCATTCCAAGATATACTGTTACTTGACCCTTGAAATAAAATACTTAGACCCTAAGTATGTGAAAGCCATACATAGCACCTAACGTGCACCCTTAGTTCTAATCGAAACCACACTCACCCACCTATTAAAATCACTAGTGTCTAAGTTCTCACCCTTCCACTTAAACATTGTTGTCAAGCCAAAATACACTGTAGAAATCCATTGCAAATTATGTTGTTACTGAACCCTTCTAATTAAATACTTATCATCCAGGTATGAGAATGCACTCTCTAGGGCCTGAAGAGGAACCCTTATGCTCACCAATACCACAATCACCCACCTTTTTCAATCACCAGTGTCTAAGTGCTCACCCTTCCACTTAAACATTGTTGTCAAGAAAAAATACACTGTATTACCTAAGTGTACAATATTTTAATTGTGCATAGACAATCGTATATATGCAATATAAGTATTCAATTTACTACTTACTTTACTGGTTATAAGCCACAATTGTTCAATATTTCAGAAGTCTTACTTAGTACAGATTAGTTGTTAAGGGGGCACAGAAGAAGCAGAAATCTCTAAATGGATATCTGCCTTGACGATGATGTTATAAATTCAAGCCATATGTTCCATATTGTGATATTTTACACTTTAAAGATGACCTGCTTTGGTTTGTGTCGCTTTTAGTGCATTCATCGTTAAAGTGTTAAAAGCTGGCTTCACTGTTTCACTGTTGTTTCATTCTCTGCAATACCATCAATGATGCTTACTGCAGTATAAATATTTTCTGAGAAATATGTAAACAATAAATTTAGTATTGTTACAGTTATTACAGTGAAGTTTAATTCAAAGCAATAATTAATTTGTTATTATTCTGAACTGCCGTAATATTATCTATTGTATTGTTTGCAATTTTTCTCGCATGGTAGATGGTGTTAACTGCCACACATTTACATAGAACTCTGAAGTGTGAAGTAATTCTAATTCAGAAATTCATTCATTCATTCATTCATTCATTCATTCAGAGCATTTATATAGCGCCCCTTCAAGAAACTACTCAGGAGCGCTCCCGGCCCAGCCACGACTAAAGAAAAAAGACTTGAGGGACTTGTAGAACCCTGTCAGATGGCTTACAAGTAAAAAACGGAGCTTAAGTGGTAGGTCATTCCAGATGGAAGGGCCAACAACCGAGAAAGCACGGCGCTGCCTAATATCAGTCTTATCACGGTACCAAGCGAGTCCGTGGAACAAGGAACTCACCCCTCGTCGCAGAGCGAAGCACCCGACGCGCTGGAACATCAGACACTGGGCGGCAAAGATCACGCAAGTAAGATGGAGCGCAGCCAAGAACACAACGAGAAACCAGAGCAGCAATGCGATATGAGATCCGCTGAGACACAGGCAGCCAATGCAACACATCACGCATGTATGCAGAGACAGGAGAGTACTTAGGAAGCCGTCCAATAAGCCGAGCAGCCGAGCGTAGAACTCGATCTAGTCGCCCCAAAACACCAAGGGGAAGGCCAGCAAGTAGTGAGGAACAATGGTCAATTCGACTAGTAACAAAGGCATGAACAAGGACAACAACTGCATCATGAGAGAGAGAGAGCGAGAGACCACTCGAAGCTGACGAAGCTGATAATAACAACTCCGTGCAATTGAGTTCACATGTTGAGACAAAGTAAGCTCGGAGTCAAGAGAAAGTCCCAGATCACGAACTGTGAGAGTTTCCATAAGCACCCATTGCACACTAAGGACATTCTAATTCAGAAATGGTTTAACTGTTCCTCCCCTGTTGTTAGTCATTCTGTGTGGTACCTGGTACGATGCATGGTTATAACTTCATTTATAATTACTTCAGTAGAAGTATGGCAATTATATGTTATAATGAAGTTACATGGAGTAATACTTGATTTTACTTCTTACTATATGTATTCAGCATACTGTAACAGCACTGTAACAGTTCCGCTAATTGTAATTTTTGTTATTATAAAGGCTGCTGTTAATTTTTTGGCAGAAATTATTCATGATGTTCGAGAAGACTGTTGCAAGTATGGAGTTGTTAAAAGCATGGACATACCGGGACCCGTGGAAGGAGTTGATATTCCTTTAGTGGGAAAGTTAAGCTTGTGTAAAAATGTCACCATTACGACACCATTTATAACTTCTACTTACAGCCAACATTTTTGAAGAATAGGATTGAAAATAAGCTGATTCTCATGAGTTTCCTTTTGTGAGCAGTGGAGTTTACATATGTGCAGTGATTCAGTGTAACAATCCAGTGCTTTGCATTCCAACCACCCAGATTATATGTGAGAAAGGTGGTGGACATGTTAATATTTCGAGTATCCATTCACCATTCTACAAATCTGCTTCAGATGCTGTTTGGGAATGTCAGAATGTAAAGTTAAGTGACATCTGCAACGAGGATGTCACTTAACTTTACATTCTGACATTCCAAAACAGCAACTCCTTCCACGGGTCCCGGTATGTCCATGCTCTTAACAACTCCATACTTGCAGGTACCACACAGAATTTATACTGCAGTAAGCATCATTGATGGCATTGCAGAGAATGAAACAACAGTGAAACAGTGAAGCCAGCTTTTAACACTTTAACGATGAATGCACTAAAAGCGACACAAACCAAAGCAGGTCGTCTGTGAAATATCACAATATGGAACATATGGCTTGAATTTATAACATCATCGTCAAGGCAGATATCCATTTAGAGATTTCTGCTTCTTCTGTGCCCCTTAACAACTAATCGGTACCAAGTAAGACTTCTGAAATATTGAACAATTGTGGCTTATAACCAGTAAAGTATAAGTAGTAAATTGAATACTTATATTGCATATATACGATTGTCTATGCACAATTAAAATATTGTACACTTAGGTAATACATGAATATATTAGCCATTGTTATACTGTACTATATTACGCTTCCACAGAGAGTGATTCTGGCCTGTCGAAGCCACTACTTAATATTCTCTTCCACTGTCTAATTGTTTGCTGAGGCAGTAGCCTGGTAATCCCTGCAAACAGCGACTGCAGCAGTAATAACAACAGCAGGTAGGCTAAACAGAATTTTTTCATTCACACAATAAACACTTAACATCGTAATGGAAAATTGCTCCTAGAAATAAACTGGTCAAACCATAAGAGAACCTTCGTAAGGTACTTCAATCTTGCTATATTAACGATTTCAGATATATATATTATGTACACATTTTAATATACTTAATTCACTGTTATTCATATATGAAGGAATAATTATAAGTAAACCATTCACTAAGTACACTGATTTGTGCACACGGAACATACAATACGGTACCGTATTTAAATAAGAATATCACAAAGAAGATCAAGCCAATGAGGAAATGCAGCAATGGAATTTTGTTTTAACCTCATGGTGCTTGACAGAAGGTGATCCGTTCTCTCCACCTCATCTTGCAACCAGAAGGGTCCAGTCATTGTCCTTAGTGTGCAATGGGTGCTTATGGAACACATTTCGTATCTATGTAACCTGGAGTGGATTAAAATAAATGACTTAGTAACTTATATTGCACCATTATCTAATGCTCAAGGCATCAACCGATGGCACATCATCAAAACCAACGCATAATCATGTCGATATCCAGATGGTTAGTCCCATAGACAGAGAGGCAGCCTATCATGGTGGATATGCAATTTGAAGGAGGTAAATCTTACGTTGAAATCGAAATGACGAGCTTTATTTAAATACCCAACCTCAAGGTTGACAGCATAGTATGACAGTCATTGACTATTCAAGCCTCCATTCAGGCGATCACTGTGTAAGGACATTGAGCAAGTCCTTCGCTTCATTGCTCCGAGCCAGCAATGTTCTGTTTTATGGCCATGAGTGCACTTGTGAACTTTGAAAGGAAGGTAATATCAAATACAGCTGTATTGCACTGCACTGTATTGATTACTTTGCACCCACTTGAATATCACTTACAAGCCAGTAACACATACAAGAACTCCATGTAAGGTGACTCATTTGCTATTATTTTACAAGTAATGGCACACAAAAACCAAGTCGTAATCAGGTCGAAATGCCAGTCGCTTTGCTGAGAGAGACTGCCTATGGTGGATAAACAATTGAAGCAACTGAAGTTTTAGGCTGATATGAAAATGACAAGAGACTGAGCAAAGCGAGCACACACAGGCAAGTATATGTCTTATTCAACCGTGATAAGACTGAGGTAAAAGGAACGGATTGTGAATACTGTGAATGGCTTTAGTTCACTGTTCCGTCACCCTCATACCCAATTTCAGAAAGCTTCTTTGTAGAGCAAGAAACCAAACCAACAATATAAGTACACAGGCCGTATCATGCTGGACTAGAAAATATATTTACATTCAAATGCCTACCCCAGACAACAGCAGAAAGTTTCAGTAAAAGCGTATTTCATTATTCGCCATTGCATGGGTTGCCGCGGTGGTCAGATACACGTTGGAGTGACGAAAAGAATTCTTCCTAAGTAGAAGTCGGATTGATGAAAATAATTCCTGCTTACATAGTAGTTGGACTGATAAACAATAGGAATGCTATAACAGGCGAATAATTAAATACGTTAAAGTACACTTCTACCAAAGTTTCAAATAAGAAAAAAATTGCATGTTGCACGTTCCATTCCAGTAGAAATGCAGGACCACAGATGGTAATCAGTCATTTTATTATATCCAATATTGTCTTCCACAAATGCCTTCAACCTCGACTCGACAGAAAGCTTCCCTGCAACATACAACAGAAAAAGTATGATATGCATTGCTTATAAATACATGTTTACGTGTGTCCGTTTGCATGTATGTATGATCGATATTGTATATATGATTTACGTCAGTATGTATGCTTGTCTGTAGATATTCATATAGACACTTCATACATGCCCTTTCAAACACTTATCAATAGAATCAAAGGTGGTCTTAAGGCCCTAGGAATGGCATTCACATACCTAGACGATAAGTATTGAATTGGAAGGGATCAGTAACAGAATTATTGGCAATGGATTTCTACAGTGTATTTTGGCTTGACAATAATGTTTCAGTTGAAGGGTGAGCATTAAGAGAAGAGTGATTGAAAAAGGTGGTTGATTGTGGTTTTGGTTAGCATAAAGGTTTGTCTTCAGGCCCTAGAGAGCGCTTTCACATACCTAGACGATAAGTATTTAATTGAAAGGGTCCAGTAACAGCATTATGTGCAATGGATTTCTACAGTGTATTGTGACGTGAAATAATGTTTCAGTTGAAGGGTGAGCATTAAGAGAAGAGTGATTGAAAAAGGTTGTTGATTGTGGTTTTGGTTAGCATAAAGGTTTGTCTTCAGGCCCTAGAGAGCGCTTTCACATACCTAGACGATAAGTATTTAATTGAAAGGGTCCAGTAACAGCATTATGTGCAATGGATTTCTACAGTGTATTGTGACTTGACAATAATGTTAAGTTGAAGGGTGATTACTTAGACACTGTTGATTGAAAAAGGTGGGTGATTGTGGTATTGGTGAGCATAAAGGTTTCTCTTCAGGCCCTAGAGAGTGCATTCTCATACCTGGACGATAAGTATTTAATTAGAAGGGTTCAGTAACAGCATAATTTGCAATGGATTTCTACAGTGTATTTTGGCTTGACAACAATGTTTAAGTGGAAGGGTGAGCACTTAGACACTGGTGATTGAAAAAGGTGGGTGATTGTGGTATTGGTGAAAGGTTTCTCTTCAGGCCCTATAAGCTTCTCTTCAGGCCCTAGAGAGTGCATTCTCATACCTGGATGATAAGTATTTAATTAGAAGGTTTCAGTAACAACATAATTTGCAATGGATTTCTACAGTGTATTTTGGCTTGACAACAATGTTTAAGTGGAAGGGTGAGCACTTAGACACTGGTGATTGAAAAAGGTGGGTGATTGTGGTATTGGTGAGCATAAGGGCTTCTCTTCAGGCCCTAGAGAGTGCATTCTCATACCTGGATGATAAGTATTTAATTAGAAGGTTTCAGTAACAACATAATTTGTAATGGATTTCTACAGTGTATTTTGGCTTGACAACAATGTTTATGTGGAAGGGTGAGCACTTAGACACTGGTGATTGAAAAGGTGGGTGATTGTGGTATTGGTGAGCATAAAGGCTTCTCTTCAGGCCCTAGAGAGTGCATTCTCATACCTGGATGATAAGTATTTAATTAGAAGGTTTCAGTAACAACATAATTTGCAATGGATTTCTACAATGTATTTTGGCTTGACAACAATGTTTATGTGGAAGGGTGAGAACTTAGACACTAGTGATTGAAAGAGGTGGGTGAGTGTGGTTTCGATTAGAACTAAGGGTGCACGTTAGGTCCTATGTAGGGCTTTCACATACTTAGGGTCTAAGTATTTTATTTCAAGGGTCAAGTAACAGTATATCTTGCAATGCATTTGTACAATGGATCTTGCATTGGAAATAGTGGTATTCTTGAAGGGCTACCACTTAGACAGTGGTGATTGAAAGGGATGGGTGATTGGCGTTTTGGATAGCACTAAGGGTGCTCTTTAGTCTCTAGATACGGCTTTCACATACTTAGGGTCTAAGTATTTTATTTCAAGGGTCAAGTAACAGTATATCTTGCAATGCATTTGCACAATGGATTTTGTATTGCCAAATAGTGGTATTCTTGAAGGGCTACCACTTAGACAATGGTGATTGAAAGGGATGGGTGATTGGCGTTTTGGATAGCACTGAGGGTGCTCTTTAGTTCCTAGATACGGCTTTCACATACTTTGGGTCTAAGTATTTTATTTCAACGATCAAGTAACAGTATATCCTGCAATGCATTTTTACAATGGATTTCGCATTGGAAATAGTGGTATTCTGGAAGTGCTACCACCTAGACAATGGTCATTGAAAGAAAAGAGTAATTGGCTGTTTCTATAGCACTAAGGGTGCTCTTTAGTGCCTAGATACGGCTTTCACATACTTAGGGTCTAAGTATTTTATTTCAACGATCAAGTAACAGTATTTCTTGCAATGCATTTTCACAATGGATTTTGCGTTGACAATAATGGTAAGTACCAAAGGCTACCACTTCGAGAATTGTGATTTAAACAGATGATTGATTGGAGTTTTGATTAGCATTGGGGGTTCTCCTTTGGCCCTAGAAAGGGCGTTTGCATACTTAGACGATAAGTATTTTATTTCAATAGTCAAATAATAGCATTTCTTGCAATGTATTTGTTCCAATGGATTTTGGCTTGACACTAATGGGTACGTTTGAAGGATTACCACTGTGAGGATAATGATTGAAGGTGATGGATGATTGCCGTTTTGGTTAGTCTCAAAGTTGCTCTTTACACCCTGGAAAGTGCTTTTGCATACTTATACGATAAGTATTTTATTTCAAGGGTCAAATAAGGACATTTCTTGCAATGCAAATTGTCCAATGCATTATTTTAGGCTTCACAATAATGGTTAGTGTGAAGCGTGAACACTGGGAAAAGAGTTTTTGCAGGAAATGAGTGATTAGGAAGGATATGTAAGAATTAGAATTATGGTAGGAGTACCCTGGTAAAAATTCCACGTGCAGGACTTTTACATAATGCAGAAGAAAAGTAAGTAAGTGTATTCGTTATTACACCACTTGCAAACGCACAAGTATGTCAGTTTCAATGCAGACTGATAGCATAAAACACCTGCAAATCAATCGTGTGGGAAGTGTTAGTGCCTCATAGACGGTAATGAGTGAAGCGTACGAGTGCGCGGCCTGTTCGTATCTCAAAGGCTTAGCACGTCAACTTAACGCAATATTCAGCATTGTGTTAAGTTGAGGTCAAGTTGAGGTGTAGCTATTAATAGCCGCGGTCAATATAGATTCCTTGAGCCGCGGGTAATGTACTGTAGCCGCTTGAATTCCTGTTGTCGTCGAATGATCGCTTAACGGCTCACTTCGTTGTAATTTTCTCTTCTTAATTTAGTTTTATTCGGTTGTTTTTTTAGCACAAATATATTCCGGAATATGAAATATATAAGGGTAAACGTTTACGTCAACCTAGGGGAGGGGTCGGAAATTTGTGACGATGTGTGACATGGGGTGGGGTTTGAGTAACGTCACACCAGGTCTATGTTATTAAATTTAACAATTAACAACAATTTAATTTTAATAATAACAGCACTAATTTTGAGGATTAAATTTTAATTTTTTTTACAATTATTTTAATGTATACGGGCACCATTATTAATAATTTTCTAATTATTTCAATATTTGGTCACCGTTAGATTTTAAAATATTCATGCTTTCGCTATTTGTTCCATGAAGGAGCATTTTGCTTCGCCATGGAAATTGGTTTTAGGGGGTCAGAGCTTTGTGACGTAATTTTCAGAGGGGTCTATATATATATAAACATATACGTATATATGCATATATATACATATAATGTACATATACATAAATATGTGCATATACATATATGTTTTCCCATGAAACTTTCGGACTATCGAACCTTCGGATTATCGAACCTTCGGACTATCGAACCTTCGGACTATCGAACCTTCGGACTATCGATACGTAACCGATGCATCAGCTCTGGCTGAGGCTCAGCGAGCCGCAAGGGCTTCACAAGCTGAGGACGAGCGTCATAACCGGGAAGTGGAATCTCAGCTTCGTGGGAAGGGGTTGTATCTCGGACGCCAGACTACCGGTGGTTTTTGTACTAGGTGTCAGGGATCAGGACTTAACTAGGGGAAAAAATAGAACCTCTGAGCAACTTTGATATAGAGAAAGCCGCCCCCGGGCTGCATAATTTCCGCAGTGTTTTCGTGCGAGATGGCTTGCCCGCTGTGGTACACGACAAAGAGTGTGGAATTGTTAATCTGGATTCCAAAAAAGGCGATGGTACCCACTGGGTGGCATACAAAATTGATCAATTTTATAATGATGGTCCTACAACCGTCTACTTTGATAGTTATGGGTTGGATCCGCCTCAAGTAGGCCTACTCGCTCGATATTTAAATTGCCCCATCCGGACACAAACATTTCAGCTGCAGAGTCAAAATGATGTGATTTGTGGCCACCTCTGCCTTCTTGTGCTCAAACAGCTCGCTGCTGGTCAAGAATTTGAAGACATAATACTTAAAACTATGTTAAAATAAGTTGCCCAAACGTTGGATTGGATTTTTTTGGATTGAAAATTTTATATTAGAAATGTGCCTCTTTTTTCTGTAATACAAGATGCCGGTCGATAAGTTTGGCAGAAGTAGTAATATATAGTACGATATAGGTGGAGAAGTATCTCGGCAGTTCAGCACTGGAGGGCTGGTCCACAAGGTCGGCGATACCATGATGGGAATTCTCTCATCTGGTGGGTTTCGAATCACAAATGTGGGTGCGCCTACTGTCAACGCTCTCCGCAGTAAGCGTACGGTGGGTCACTGGAACTTATAGTATTGTTCTTTCAGGATAAAATTTGTCCAGATATATAACTGAGGGAGTCGTGGTAGAACTGTTTCCAGGCTTCTTTAGGATTGTCAAGGCAGAGTAGATGCTGGGGGTCGTAATCTTCAAGGTTGATGAGCAGATTGGCATGTTGATCAGGAGTTCGTTTTCTGAAAGTTTTCTTGATTTTAGACTTGTTCAGGTTTATGATGTTAGATGATGTGGAGGCTATGATGACTTTGTGATCGGTTTTAATAACAGAGCTGACGAATTTGATGTTACTGTAGATTGGAAGGGAGGTGAGAAGGCGGTCGAGAAAGTTTTCTCCTCTTGTTGGCTGCTTGACTATTGAAGTTAGTCCAGTTAATTCACATATTATCTTTTAACATATCTCTTAACAGATATTATATTATCTCTTAACATACTATAATATTATCTCTTAACATATATGTTCACTTTCAAGAGAATTACACAGAAGCAGTACTATACTTAGTAGTAGTTAGTACAAATAGATATAATTAAAACCATGATCAAAACTGTCTTGGACGAGCAGCATAGGTTATGCGCCTATTAAATCTTGAATTCTCGCAGAAATATGTGATCAGTGATTTGTATAATTATGGCATCCGCAAGGTGTCGCTAAACCGACCAAATAATAAACATTGTTGATAAACATATTCTAATCCAATTCTGATTCAGTTTCTGATTTAGGTTGTTATAATTATCAATCAGGAAACGCATCAATTAATCTATTAAATTTTAATTGTCGTTAATGGTTGTAGGTAATCCCGTAGTTTAGGTTGCTAAATTCCTTAAGAGAAGTTTAGGTTGCTAAATTATGTTTATCTCTAAAACACGTAGGCTACTTAGTCATTTGAAATGGACGCTGGATGCATGAAAAACATTTTTTCATGAATCCTGCTCCTATTTCATCAATTCTTTTTATAAATCCAGGTTAATTGGGTAATCCCGTAGTCCAGGTTGCTAAATTCCTTAAGAGAAGTTTAGGTTGCTAAATTATTTTAACGTCGGAAACACGTACTTGGTCATTTGAAATGGAAGCTAGACTGATGATAAACATTTCTCTCATGAATCCTGGTCCAATTTAAGCAATTATTTTTGATAAATCCCGGTAAATTGTGTATTTAAGCGTATTTCATCCATGATGGCGCTTGCCGTGTATCTTTGCGTATTTGATCACTTCTCTTACCTGGATGTTTAATTTAAGACGCTGTAGGAAATGATAAGATAAGAATAAATATCCCAAAATAACCGAAAGAAATTAAATTAAGACCGAAATACAAAAACGAAGTGAGCGCTCACGCAATCTGAAGCGACCATTCGCGTCAAGGTTGACTGTGAGGCGCCCTTGTAACGGCATGGCTGTGTTACGGTGCTATATATGTTATTATTATTATTATTGGAAACTTCACCAATCGAAATCAATCATCTGTAGTCATGAACATGGTTGAGAACAAGTGTCACAAGAAAAGTAGACATAACGTATTATTTTTGTTATTCTGACACTGCATCATTACTGTTATACAGGAACAGTTTTAAGCTATAGTGCACCAAATCTCATTGTTTAAAACTAGTCAAAATGAATGATAGCACCACCATCAACATGCTGACAAAAATCTACTACATGGCTATCATGTTTAGAAACAGACAGTTGTAATGGTGTATTGCAAATGCAGTAGTACCTTCAACGCATGACAGTAATGCACCAACGAATTAACTAGCCCAAAGAAGGCACCGTGTATCACAATTGACGTTCAGCTATAATGTTACCGTATATACTTGAGAATAAGTCACAAAATTTTGAACGGTTTTTAAAATGTTAAATTTGGTATGACTTATACTCGGACCATGGGAACACTTCATGCGTCCACCAACAGGCGAACATGTCCAATAACGAATGTTACTTTACTTCATCACCTTCCCAATAAATAATTTCTTACTAGGTACAGTCATAAATTGCAATTTCTAGCCCATGCTGCTATGTGTTCAAGTTCTACATCGGTAGTGTCAATATTTGATGCAGGAATCACCAGATAGCAGTCGTCTGCATATTTGAAAATTATATTCCCTGCTTATAGTAGTTTTAATCCAGAAATTAAGGTAAGAAAATCTTTGGATGACAAGATACGCGACTCTCTGGGGACATTTATGAAATAGGGCCCAGTGTGATTTTAGTTAACGATAACGATATGAAAATGTTCGTTAACGGTAATAAAATGATTTCAAGTAATCCATAACTATAACTATAACTAAAAATATCATTAACTATAACTATAACTATAACGAAAATAACACTAACGAAAATTCGTCTTTATTTTCGTTAATACAAAAAAATAAAAATAGGAAGTGCAATATGGACTATTCGACATAAATGAGAACTAAAATGCGAAATTTTTATTGTGAAATTTGTCAGTTACTTTGGAAACTTCGTGTATTCATGAAGCGGAATGCACCCCATGCTTCAAAGGTGTTGAAAGCTCTGAGCAAATTGTGATACAGCGTGTTAATACGTGCAAATTTGCTTATAGCCTGTGAATTGTTGTAACTAAGTAGTAACTAAAATTAACTAAAAATAAAAATCCATTAACTATAACTATAACTAAAACTAATAATAATACTAACTATAACTATAACTATAACTAAAATAAAAAATCATTAACTATAACTATAACTATAACTAAAATAAAATCTGTAAGGGAAAATCACACTGATAGGGCCTATATGAAACCCCCTCCATTGCAGTCCTTTGGTCTAATTTTGACATCACCTAGTGAAATCTTAAACCTAAGTCAATCCATATGCACAACGCATAGCAAGGGTATGGACGATATTGACCCCTGTATCGTTGTAAAAAACGTAATATTCGTTTTTTACGCTTTTCCAAAAAACGTCGTTTTTTTCGTTTTTTATTTCTCGTCTCGTTTTTTTCCATTTTTTATTTTTTATATGTAACTTTATTTAGCTATTCACTGTCTGTTACTATTTGTTTAATTTTATTTTTGTCTGATATCCCTTATGTTGTCTCCGTCCTTTCAAGGATTCATCTAATTTACGTCACTATTTAGTGTCATAAGTTGAGAAATAAACAGCACAGTTCAGGAAATGAAATTTATAAAAGTTATTTGAATTTCTAAGTTATCCAAAATGCGAAATGTTGTCTTTGTACTCAGTAATCTCTGATTGACTGAAAAACTGACGGATATTACTTCATATTAAGTTCTTATAGGCCTATAAGTCAGAATTGTAAGTAGATCTACAATTTTTAATTAAGTACACTCTATACTTACAAAGTTTAGTTTTTAATTGCTTATGTCAGCATGGACTTATGTGGACTTATGTATGCAATTTAAATTTGAAAAGATTTCAATATTTTTTAATTTCTCAATTTCTTATTTAAACCAAACTTATGAAAAAGAAAATAATAAAATTGTTGTAGATTAGGCTACTGTTATTTGGTGTTTACTAATAAAGTTATGTTATTTGCTGATTAAAATTAAATTGTGGGAAACAAGGTTTTTAATTTTAATGCAGTAAAAGATTCAAATTATTTTCTTTTCGGTTTTTTTCTCGTTTTTTTCGGTTTTTTTCTTCAATAAAACGACGTTTTTTTCGTTTTTTATTTTGATTTGACCGTTTTTAACAACTATGGACCCCTGTATTGCGAGCTCCAATATTGACTGCATTGCCGAAATGCTTGCCGAGCTAATTAACTGTTCCTTCACTACAGGCGTCTTCCCGCAATCCCTAAAAGCTGCAAAGGTAATACCAGTTTATAAAAAAGGTGAAAGAGACAATCTGACAAATTATCGTCCGATTTCAATCCTTCCTTACTTTTCAAAAATATTTGAAAAAATAATGTATAATAGACTATATGACTTTGTAACGAAAACTGACATCCTTTTTCCCTCGCAGCATGGCTTTCAGTCAGGTCACTCCCCGTATATGTCCTTGTTATCTATGCAAGATAGAATCTCGAATGCTATAGAAAATAATGAATATTCCCTAGGCATATTTTTTGATCTGGCAAAAGCTTTCGACACTGTAAATCATAAAATCCTATTGCATAAATTAGTAAATTATGGTATACGTGGTATGCAGCTCAGTTGGTTTGCCAGCTATTTGGATGGACGCCAACAATGTGTCGAAAATAACGGCAAACGCTCCACTTTAAAAAAATATTCTATATGGAGTTCCTCAAGGTTCTAATCTAGGGCCCCTGTTGTTCCTCCTCTATATTAATGACTTCTCGAACGTTTCCAATCGTCTGTTCTTCATCTTGTTTGCCGATGATACGAATGTTTTTTATAAACACACTTGCATAAACACCCTGTTTCAAATCGTAAACGTGGAACTTGCACTCGTTGCCGAATGTTTTAGAGCCAATAGATTGTCGTTAAACTTGGAGAAAACTAATTATATCTTGTTTAAATCGCATAGGAAAAAAATCCCTCTGGGTCAATTCGAGTTAAAAATTAATAATAATTCTCTTACAGCTGTTGACTCTACTAAATTCTTAGGAGTTCATGCTATCATTGTCAATTGACATGGACATGGAAAAGACAGCCTACATTGCATAAAAAATAAAGCAAAAATATTGGAGTGATAGCTGTGCCTGCACATTTTGTCTCTCTAATATTAGAATTAACCACAAACACTCGTTAGCATATCCATACCTCTCTTATTGTAATATAGTATGGGCTTCCACATATGCTACTAGATTACACAGATTAAATGTTTTGCAAAAGAGAGCTGTCCGTCTGGTTGCAGGGGTTCCATATGGCTCTCACACTGCTCACATCTTCACAACCCTTAAAATTTTAAAAATTGACCAAATTGGTATTTTTCAAATTGGGGAATTTATGTATCGTTTTGACCGAAACCTTCTGCCTTCTATTTACAAACATTACTTTCAACTCTCATCTCAGATCCATCCGTATTTTACTAGAAACTCTAGCTCTTATCGCCGCACCTATGCCCGCACGAATACACGTCTCTTCTCTATTAAATCAATTGGAGTAGTGATCTGGGAAAAAATTCCTATGGAAATTCGCTTATCCCCAGCATCTGGGTATTCAAAAAGAAATTAAGCACCTACCTTATACAATGTACTGTATTACAAACGACCTTGTCTGACCTTTCGCCCGATTCTTGTGCATGGTAGTAGACCTACCTAATCTCGTACTTGTAAGCTAGTTAAGTATTTTTGTTTTATATTGTATATTGAATCAACAGTGTTGAGCAACTGTTTCATTTTAGCTTTCCTTTCCTTGTGTTTTTCTGTTTTTGGTTCACTTAGTTTCTTTTCTGTTTTTTTACTTTAACATTCACAATTTGTAATCTGTAATTTTATGTCCCTACTTAGCGGGATTCTTTATCCCTTTAGGGCCTCCTTTTTGTAGCCGTGTTGAAATTTATATGTAAACCTCAATGATTTTGTTTAATTTGGTTGCAAAATAAAACATGTTGATTGATTGATTGATTGATAACTGTTTCTAATGTACGCAAATTAAAATCATCTAATTGATAAAAAATTCCTTTGTTAAGAAATTGAAGGTTCTTGCAAAAATCGAGCATTGTGATTAACAATTTCAATCTGTCCACAAAACCTTGTTACTGCTTCTTTACCAGCATTTTCACAAGGTAAGGTCACTTCACTCAAAATTACAGCACATTGATTTTATAGTGCAGGATACGCAATGTCTACTTGCAACATTTTCTTGTGTACATTGAAACCGAGTAAAGAAACCTTATATTTAAACCAGACAGGCAGGAAGTTGAAGAAAGTGCTATATCAAGAAACTATGATGACTCTATGCTATATTCTACACTCCATGCCCTATAATCATTTCCACCATGGTGCTGATATAGGCAATTTCACGAATTTATTGAACTCGAAAACCATAAACTCCACACATATCAAAATAAATGTAGAATAATTATTTAATTTATAGAATTGTGCACGAATACATAATTTATTTACGAATACTTTAGAAGCATAGAACGCATTTACTAAGTGGTTTCAAACATCATTCACGGCACCCTTCATGACCGCTTAACAGTGCTAGCGCGGTCAAACACTTGCCTTGTCAGATGATGCGTGATTTACGGCCACAACTTATATTCGGGTCAATACATTTTCCACCTTCCCAGCCCAAAATTTAGGGGGCAACTTATACTCGAAGGCAACTTATTCTCGAGTATATTCAGTACATACAAACATGAGGTACGGCAGTTTTCAACTTCGTCATAAACCAAGACGAGACCAAGACATTCTGCCTCACAATTGAGACATAGGCTAACCTGCTAAGACAAGACCAAGAGGAGATGTTATGTGCTTCTTGAGACCAAGCATTGAGACCGAGGCTCTTATCGCTATTGATACAATACAATACAACTGTAATTTGACAATGCCCTCCTTACAAAGTTCAGAAGTGCACATTGAAGCCGGGCAACCATTAACAGC
This sequence comes from Aporrectodea caliginosa, assembly GCA_020284085.1. Taxonomy (NCBI): domain Eukaryota; kingdom Metazoa; phylum Annelida; class Clitellata; order Crassiclitellata; family Lumbricidae; genus Aporrectodea; species Aporrectodea caliginosa. The sequence goes on along the minus strand of JACEVL010000180.1, from coordinate 1,876 downwards.
CATAAATAGACTGAAAGAGGTAAGTTTTCAGTTTAGAACGAAACACATTCTCGCTAAGAGAGTTGTGAACATGAGGAGGTAGAGAGTTCTAGATGGAGGGACCGGCAACTGTGAATGAGCGCCGGCCAAAGACAAGGCGTGTACCAGGAACAATATACTTTCCAGCAGATGCTGATCGAAGAGAGGAGCGACCTTTAACAGAGTTGCAAGGTGTGACCATGGACAAGTAGGAAGGGATCTGTACATGCTCTGTACATGAGGAGTGCCAGCTTGAAGCGGATACGCTCACAGTGTTGAGAACAAAAAGCAGGTGTGATATAATCTCGGTAAGAGAGTCCAAGACACAGTCTTGCAGCCTGATACAATATTCTGGCTAGAGGAAGCAGTGTGCATTCAGGTTGACCATAGAGTACCGAGTTGCAGTAAAGTCGCGTCACAATAAGGCAGTGTTTCAGTTTTTTCAGTGATGCCGAGTCAAGAGTAGAGCATTACTCTACATTAAAGACTTTAACCCTTTAACGACGAGTGTGTACTAAAATGTGCGGGAAACCAATGCAGCTCGTCATTAAAGGGTTAAGCAGCTCAGGCACATCATTCTTGATTTGGAAGTGGACTATACATACCTTGGCTGTTGTGAAGTCGACAACTTTCTTGGTGGTTAAGTCACTCTTATTTCCAACTAGGAGCTTATTACATTTTCACTTGCATAGCGATCAATCTCCTGAAGCCACTGCTTCACATTATTGAATGATTCCTGAAAGATTAATTGCAAACGGCATAAACACCTGTTTCAATATTTTGACAAGTTAAGGTTACCATCCTCCCTGATCAATCAAATGTCTGGCTTGCAGATACCAAATAGGGGGGTCCAATCCTTGCCAATGGCTCTCTTTCTCAGGCAACGAACACAGCAGAACAGATGAGAAAGGCCTGATGGTCAAACCCTTATTCCATGGCAGACAGGTCATGCCTTGATGTAAAAAGCCAGTGATTAATAAAAATTAAAAAAAATGGCGCATCATACCTGTTTCTCTCAACCTCAGCAGTGAAATACGGCACACCTGCATTGAACCATCACTTCCCTTTCCCTTGGTTTTTTAACTATCAGATCTCTTCTCCAGCAAGTGCGGTCTTTTTGACTGCACAAGGAAACCGCACTTCTCTAGCCTATAATTGATTATTTTGTTTTTTTTATCTGTTTGGTAGAAGAAAACCCCCGTGGGGTTTTTTCCCGTGGTTTGGTAATATCAGAAACACAATTTTTCTGATGTTTTGGGAAAAAATTACATCCAGCCATTTAAAATTTAAAAAACCATTCCCTCTTGGTAATTCAATCATTCATTCATTCATATCGAACATTTACAAAGTGCTCTTTCAGAAAACTACTCAGAGGCCCTTCCAACTCCCGCACTGCCCAAAAAAACAGTGTTAACTGAGAAAAGACCATAGGATAGGATAGAAGGTGTGGGAAAAAGGCTAAGAACATAGGAGCAAAAGTCCTGGGAAAGAGGCAAAGCTCCCGAGGGGGGCCATTCCCGGTCAAGGGACCCACCAAGAAAGTGCGGTTCTCTGTGGTCAAATGTGTTTTAATTCATCAGCCAAGTAAAAAAAATATATTGTGCAGCAAATATTTTAAAGGGTCTTGAAACAAACAGACAGAGGTTTCAGGATTTGAACACATTGCAAGTGATGAATTTCATGAAGCTTATTTCACCATTTATAGAGAAACGTAATCCTCATTTTGGGCTGCTTCTCTGTGGTCAAATGTTTTGATTCATCAGCCAAGTTCAAAAACTAAAATTATATCATTCAGCCAATGTTAAAGTGTGTTCCCGGTAACAAAGTTTAAAAAACTGGATAGGTAGGTAGGAAAATA